>JACEVL010000365.1:328203-405703 GCA_020284085.1 Aporrectodea caliginosa | reverse complement strand
TTACAGTGATGCGATTGAAACAATTCACAAGAACACAAATGACAGAAGACATAAATCTTACTATCAACAGAGCAGACAGCCTGCAATACACGGCGCTAATAGCAGCCTACAAAGCATGTCCGCCCTACGGGACTCGAACTCGGTACCTCTCGCTCTCTATGCCAGTGTGTTATCCAATGCGCTATCGGGCGCATCGACGATGAAAGATTTCCATCGATGGATAGATAATATAAATGAGGCAAAACATCAGTTGGACTAACACTTAGAGGAGCAATGGACTTGACAAATTACCGAGAATAACGGAGATCATTTACTCATACCCATCTCCTCCAAATGGTTGGCGTCAGGAACTGATTATGATGATGCAACCAGCAACCATTAGTTACTAATTACCTACTAGAAACTTCAGACTGCGGACACATTAATAAGACGAGGGAAAGCGATCGGAAAACAAGTGGACCACCCTCTGTTTGTCGTCTCGTCACGAGTGGGAGAAAGCGGGACAGTGGACGACGATGATAGACTTGGTGGGTGGCATAATAGATAATTAATTATGCAACTAGACATGCTAATGGAAATACTAATTGGTCAAAGTCAACAACGCTGACAACTCGCTGGTTTGCTGGCCGCTAAAATTGATGGATGGACGGCTGGAAGTGTTGCAGACAGCAATCGACGTCAGTTTTAAAACTCAGACAATTTTTAAACATTTTTTAGAGGCACTGACATCAATCAATCGATCGATCGATCAATCAATCAGACAGTCAATCAATCAGTCTGTCATCTACCTATTTACCTACCCACCTATCTACATGTCCATCCATAAATCATCCATCCGTCCGTCTATCTATCCATGCTCCCTCCCTAGCTCCCTCTGCTCATTCCTCCCTCGTCTCCCTCCCTCCCTCCCTCCCTCCCTCCCTCCCTCCTCCCTCCCTCCTCCCTCCCTCCCTCCATCCCTCCCTCCATCCCTCCTCCCTCCCTCCATCCCTCCATCCATCCATCCATCCATCCATCCATCCATCCATCCATCCATCCATCCATCCATCCATCCATCCATCCATCCATCCATCTGTACTTCTATATGCCTGTCTGTTTGTCTATAGGGAACTTTGAAAGTGCGACATAAAGAGAAAGATTGATTTAGTTTGTTGTCCGTCTCTCTATCTATCTCTTTATCTGTCTCTCTATCTGTGTCTCTATATCTGTCTCTCTATCTATCTATCTCTCTATCTGTCTATCTATCTCTCAATCTGTCTCTCTATCTGTCTCTCTATCTGTCTCTCTCTATCTGTCTCAGTCTCTTTCTCTCCATATGTCTCTCTATATGTCCCTGTCCCTCTAACTGTTTATTTATCTGTCTATCTATCTGTCTCTGTCTCTGTCTCTCTCCATCTGTCTCTATCTGTCTCTGTCTCTCTATTTTGTCTCTCTATCTGCCCACTTATCTGTCTCTATCTGTCTCTCTGTCTCTTAGTGAAATGTACTTCTGGTTGTCTATGAAGAGCATATTATATTTATGACTGATTTCTAGCTAGACTTGCAAAAGCTCCGTTCTAAAACATCGATACATTAAGAACCTGGCAAAGAACATAGATCAAGTTTTCTGATGGGATTCATTTTTGTGGCTCTATCAGAATGAATTACTCACCACTTGCGAACTGGCATGCAGTCGGGGGACAAGTAAATCTACTTCCGGTGTACTGTGTATGCAGGGAAACGTTAATCGGTCCCAAGACTTCTAAAGCGCCTCCATGATATGGGAATCGATAATTGCCGGCCTAGGAAAAAGGTTTTTTGCGATCTCTGAAGGCGGATGGGCAACTGATAAGATAGACGGTTACAGACAGACAGACAGACGGACGGACACCGAAGGGAGGGAGCGAGAGAGAGAGAGAGAGACAGACAGACAGACAGACAGACAGACAGAGAGACAGAAAGAGAGAGAGACAGAGAAAGAGACAGAGAAAGAGAGAGAGAGAGAGCAAGCAAGAGACAGACAGGGACAGAGGTAAGCAGGGAGAGAAAGCCGGAGAGAGGGAGAGAGGGGAGGGAGAGAGACAGCATGATGAAGAGAGAGCAAGTGAGATATGAGGGAGTGAGGAAGTGAGGGAGAAAGCTGGAGGGATAGAGAGAGATGGAATGAAGGAGGGTCGGACGCATTGAAGGACGAGAGGGCGATGAGAGGGAAATGGAGAGGGAGAGGGAGAGGGAAAAGGAGAGAGGGATAAAGAGAGAGAGGGGGAGAAAGACAGTGTGGCGGAGAGAAAGAGTGAGATTAGGGAGTGAGGAAGTGAGAGAGAAGAGAAATGGAAGAAAGGAGGGTCGGATGCATTGAAGGAGGAAAGGAGAGGGAGAGGAAAGGAAATGGAGAGGGAGCGATAGAATGATTGATTAATGGAGAATGAAGATTTAACGAGGATGGGGCACATCTTAACATTTAACAGAAGAAATTTACGGACAATTTTGATGACAACTTTTCAATTGAAGCACCGCAATTCTATTAGTGCTCGTTTCATTCATCCATCCATCCATCCATCCATTCAGAGCTTTTATACAGCGTGCCTCAAGGATGTGCTTTCAATCTACGGTTGCAGACATTGTGAAATATTGGGTGCATAAGAGTGGGTTTTAGCGATTGAAGTATTAGGGACATATCCCCCTGCCCCATAGGGACGACTTCTATGCTGGAGAGAGAGAGAGAGAGAGAGAGAGAGAGAGAGAGAGAGAGAGAGAGAGAGAGAGAGAGAGAGAGAGAGAGAGAGAGAGAGAGAGAGAGAGAGAGAGAGAGAGAGAGAGAGAGAGAGAGAGAGAGAGAGAGAGAGAGAGAGAGAGAGAGAGAGAGAGAGAGAGAGAGAGAACGACAGAGATAGAGACAGAGACAGAGAGAAACAGAGACAGACAGACAGAGACAGAGACAAACAGATAGACAGACAGAGAGAGACAGAGACAGAGAGACAGAGACAGAGAGAGAGAGAGACAGAGAGACAGAGAGAGAGAGACAGAGACAGAGAGAGAGAGAGAGAGAGAGAGAGAGAGAGCAAGCAAGAGACAGACAGGGACAGAGGTAAGCAGGGAGAGAAAGCCGGAGAGAGGGAGAGAGGGGAGGGAGAGAGACAGCATGATGAAGAGAGAGCAAGTGAGATATGAGGGAGTGAGGAAGTGAGGGAGAAAGCTGGAGGGATAGAGAGAGATGGAATGAAGGAGGGTCGGACGCATTGAAGGACGAGAGGGCGATGAGAGGGAAATGGAGAGGGAGAGGGAGAGGGAAAAGGAGAGAGGGATAAAGAGAGAGAGGGGGAGAAAGACAGTGTGGCGGAGAGAAAGAGTGAGATTAGGGAGTGAGGAAGTGAGAGAGAAAGAGATGGAAGAAAGGAGGGTCGGATGCATTGAAGGACGGGAGGGAGTGGAAAGGAAATGGAGAGGGAGCGATAGAATGATTGATGAAGATTTAACGAGGATGGGGCACATCTTAACATTTAACAGAAGAAATTTACGGACAATTTTGATGACAACTTTTCAATTGAAGCACCGCAATTCTATTAGTGCTCGTTTCATTCATCCATCCATCCATTCAGAGCTTTTATACAGCGTGCCTCAAGGATGTGCTTTCAATCTACGGTTGCAGACATTGTGAAATATTGGGTGCATAAGAGTGGGTTTTAGCGATTGAAGTATTAGGGACATATCCCCCTGCCCCATAGGGACGACTTCTATGCTGAAGAGAGAGAGAGAGAGAGAGAGACAGACAGACAGACAGACAGACAGACAGAGACAGAGACAGAGACAGAGACAGAGACAGACAGAGAGAGAGACAGAGAGAGACAGACAGAAACAGACAGAGACAGAGACAGAGACAACGATAGATATAGAGACGGAGACAGAGAGAGAAACAGAGACAGACAGACAGACAGAGACAGTCAGACAAACAGATAGACATACAGAGAGACATACAGAGAGACAGTTGCAGACAGACGACAGACGCACAGACACGGGGAAAGAGACGGACACCATTAGTTTCACTTTCGGTTTCATACGCAATCTTTGCCTATACGTCGTGACTTTGGCTGTTTTCCTGTCGCTCTTGCTGTTTGTCGGAGCAATGTAACAAGTACATTTCAAACTGTTAAACAGAAAGTCTTTTGGTTTCCTGAATAGGTTCAGAAGACTGTTCCAGGCACGTGGACCAGCGACCCGAAAGGCCCTATCATCCGTTTTTAATTTTATTTCCACGAAAACATCAAAGGACTTTGATGATCGCAGCCACGATCCATTAGAATCGTCCGAGAGCGGATGGAGGAGAACTGTGAGGTAGCGTGGTGCGCAGTTGTTAAGTCGTCACTTTATCCATGTCTTTCTATGCCTGGCTCTGTATCTATTCTCTGTCTCTGTCTCTGTCTCTGTCTCTGTCTCTGTCTCTGTCTCTGTCTCTGTCTCTGTCTCTGTCTCTGTCTCTGTCTCTGTCTCTGTCTGTCTCTATTCTCTGTCTCTGTCTCTGTCTCTGTCTGTCTCTATTCTCTGTCTCTGTCTGTCTCTCTTTCTTTCTCTCTGTCTATGTCTCTGTCTCTGTCTCTATCTCTGTCTCTGTCTCTCTGTCTCGTCTCTCTCTGTCTCGTCTCTCTCTCTACTCTCTCTGTCTCTCTGTCTCTGTCTGTCTGTCTGTCTCTCTCTCTCCGTTCTCTTTCGCTTTCGCTCTCTCTCGTTATTTGTCCCTGCCTCTGTTTCATTTTCTTTCTCTGTCTCTGTCTCTGTCTCATTCGTTGTCCGTGTCTCTGTCTCATTCCCTTTGTCTGCGCCCGTCTCTCACACCCTTCCTTATTGAATTTGAAACCGCCGCCCACAGACGAGTGGCTCCACCCACAGTCCGATGAAGTCTCCTCAGTCTCCTCATCCCAATGGCTAAATCTCTTCACGTCCCAGACTTTGACAAACTGTCATATTAGCACCAGAATCAGATTAAGCCTCAAGTGCGGAAACGAAAGATCCATTTCCATGTGTGGAACACAATTACACAAAGACGTAAAAATATATAATATATTTACGTACAGGCATATTTAGTTACAGGCATACATGTATGTGTAAATATAATATTTACACATACATGTATGCCTGTACCTTTGCACAACGCTACACATCACAAACTATACGCATATATAGTATATACATATATATACATATGCATATATACGTGTATATATTTGTATTCACAGTCTTCGTGCGTTAATCCTCAACGATCCGAGACACGGGAACGATATTAAGCGAGCATACAAACCGGCATTTACTGCCTTGGCTGAGGAAAATTAGGTTCAGTAACCCTGCTTGAAAAGCGGCTCCCTTTTCCCAACGAATCTCTCTCTCTGCATGGGCGTGGGGAACCCATCCCGTTATATTAATCCGCGTGTTTTTCCATCGGCCGCTAAGAGCGCTAGTGTCGCCGACGCTGGAGTGTCGTCTGCGGTAAAGAGGAGCGCGCCAAGCTGAAGCGATCGGCTAATTTGATTAGCGGGCCATAGGCGACGATGGACTGATGAAGGGCGCAGTTTGTGTGTGTTGGTATTGGACGGTCATGAAATCCCTCATAACACTCGACTCGAGGAGGACTGGAGAGTATGGATTGCGGCGATCCGACTGCGGGTACACTCCGGATGAGGGCCTGACACGATGCCTGGGGTTTTTTGGAGGAGAAGGAAGTGGACTGTAGGAGGACTGCGCTGAAGAGGAGGGGGAGGAGGAGGAGGAGGAATAGAGGAGGAGGAGGAAAAAGAAGAATATAGGAGGAGGAGGAGGAAAGAATAGAATAGAGGAGGAGAAGGAGAAGGAGGAGGAAGAACAGAGGAGGAGGAGGAGGAGGAGGAGGAGGGATAGGAATAAACGAGGAAGAAGAACATAGGAGGAGAAAGGGCAAGAGGCGGTGGAAGGGGAGTAGTAACAGAGGAAGAGGGAGGAAGAGGAGGTCGAAGAGTGAGGACTTATCTAGAAATGTTGCGTAGGAGGACAATAATTTGTGTGGGGTTTTAGAGAGAGAGAGAGAGAGACAGACAGACAGACAGACAGACAGACAGACAGACAGACAGACAGACAGACAGACAGACAGACAGACAGACAGACAGACAGACAGACAGACAGACAGAGACACCGACACAGACACAGACAGACAGACAGACAGAGACACAGACAGACAGACAAACAGAGTCAGACATGGGCGTCGCCAGGAATCTTTCTAGGGAGGCGTAAACTTTTAAATGCACAGGGACTAAATAGAGTGTCGAAAGCAACCGATCACAGAACCTTCGACGCTCGCTTCCATCGACGCTGGCTACGTCTCGATCCTCTGGCGCGGATTCCAAATTCCCAACATGCGAAAAAATTCATTGTCAAAAACTAGTATGATTATTAAATTTTCCTTAACTGAAATCTAGCCTTATTCTTGAAATAACAAATTGCAATCGGTGGGTTCTTGTCCAAACTGATTTATCACTCTATCTATGATTATGAATCCGTCTTTGTTGTCTGTCATTTTTTTTCTCCATGTACACTCATCATCCATGTTTTGACCTTCCTCGACGTACTGAATGATCGTTCAATGGAGCATGTTGTTACTGGTATTATAGCCAATGTAATCTGCAAAGCATTTGTGACAGACGGATAGAATTCTGTGTGGCTTAAGACTTCACTCAAACTTTTGTCTTCTGCTATGATCACCCCATCGCGCTTTCTGTTTAGAGCTCACTTTCAAGAGAACGTGCAAGTCAAACCACGAAACAAACTTCACCAAGAACGTCACGGTTTGAATACAACAAGAACATTCGTCCCTTTTCTGCGGTAAAGTCTAGCCGACTACAGAACGCCTGAACGCCTGTTCGAGCGAAAAACAAACGACTCGTTCCTACCAAGTTTTTTCGACCCTCACAGTTCCTACTAGAGAGTGACGCGGGGAGACAATCTCGTCCCCCATCCCCTCCCCACAACAAGTAAGTCGTCCCCATTTCCGCCCCATCCCTGCAGGTTTTCTCCGCCTCCCCACCCCATCCCCGCAGGACAACATCACATTCCCCGCAAAAAGTTTACACCAATTCAAATTTAAGAAATAAATTTGTTTAGATTACAAAACTATTTGTATTGCTGACTGCATTAGTCTGTTATTATCTTATCGAGAGTTTGCATTAACCAAGTCCTGACTATTCCTGACTAGTATGCTTCAGGAAATGACAAAATCTTCTTATCAGTTCTCAAGTTCTTAAGATCACCCGGGTTTCTTGCCGGCTCATTCCCCATTACCGCGGTATTACCGTGAGAGTAAACCCCATTACCGCGGTATTGCCGCAATTGTTGTCCCCATTACCGCGGTATTACCGCAATTGTTGTTCCCATTACCGCGGTTTCCCCGCGGGGAAATTCCCCATGTCACTCTCTAGTTCCTACGAAATTATTGTCCTACTCAGAAGTGTTCGTCTTCTCCGCTGCCGTGATACTGCCCGACTGACTAATAAAGCATAGTAGTAGAAGTTTCAGTTTTACGACCCGTGCGACAAGAAAGATCAATAGAGATATAGGTCCAACTTGTAGAGCCTACCGTATTTTAACGGGCCGTACACTATTACCATGCTAATTAATGTTACGCTTCCTGTGTTAATTTAAAATAATTACCTAAAGAATTTAGTGTTTTTCCGATAATTACTTTGAAATCGAGTTGTAACAATCATAAAAACAAAATAATCAAATTTCTATATAAATATAGGCCTACGCAAAGTCCAGGGGAGCGCACATGCACCCATTGCGCCGCCCCCTCCCCCCCGCGGACGCCCATGGAGACAGAGACAGAGACAGAGACAGAGACAGACCGACAGATCGACAGAGAAAAGAAGGAAGTTGCGTTGGCGGAATATGATGGACGAGGTCGGAGGGTACTTCAAAGAGTTTATTGGAGGAAGAGGGCGTGGGCTGCTCAAACAATGAGCAAGAGATGCAAGGGTGAAGAGGGAGAGAAAGAGGGAAAGAAGCTGGAGGAGAGTCAGTGATACCAGGAAGCGAATTGTCGAGGATGAGGAGGAGTATAAGAGGAGGAAGAGGAAGAAGGAGAGGCAGAGGCGGATAAAGAAAGGATGAAGGAAGTAGGAATAATAACAATAATAATATTCTTTTTTATTGAAACAATCCGGTTGACAAACCGCAACCGGTTACAATGTACAGTTATGCAATTGAAACAATTAACAAGAACACAAATGACAGAAGACATAAATCTTAACTACTAACAGAACAGACAGCCTGCAATTCACGGCGCTAATAGCAGCCTACAAAGCATATCCTCCCTACGGAACTCGATCTCGGTACCTCTCGCTCTCTATGCCAGTGTGTTATCCAATGCGCTATCGGGCCCCAAAGAGGATAGGAAAGGAAGGATAGGAAGGTGGCAAGGAAAAGTAAGAAGAGGAGACTGGTTGTAGAAAAGTAAAACATATCACAGCAGGAGTGAGCGAGGAAGAAAAAGAAGAGAAAGAGGACGTGGAAGGAGTAGTAGGGAGAGGAGGAGCAGGGGAGCAGGAAGAGGGGTAAGAGGAGAGAGAGGAAGAAGAGAAGGAAGAAAAGGAATAGTTAAGGAGAAGGAGGAGGAGGAGGAGTAAGAAGAGGCGGGAATATAAGAACAGAGAGATAGAGAAAGAGGAGCAGTTAAGGAGGAGGAGAAGGAGGAAGTGGAGGAGGAGGTGGAAGAGGAGGAAGAGGAGTAGGGTTAGATTGATATAGAGTGGAGTGGATGAGTCTAAAGAGGATGAGACAGAAGACAACAGCTGTTGTTTGCTCTGATTAGTTTATTAATGAGCAACTCAGCAGAACGTTGGCCTACACTCGCACGGGATTCTTACAATAGTACTAGGAAACGAATCTAAGTATGATGACGATAATCATTGTTGTTGACGATGCTGATGATGATGATTATAATGACAATGATAATGAGGATGGTGATTACTATGTTGATGATATTGATGATGATGATGATGATGATGATGATGATGATGATGATGATGATGATGATGACGATGACGATGACGATGATGATGATGATGATGATGATGATGATGATGATGATGATGATGATGATGATGATGATGATGATGATGATGATGATGATGATGATGATGATGATGATGATGATGCCGCTGATACTGATGATGATGATGCAGAAGATGATGATGGTAGTTTGGTCGTTTGTCGCCATATTCAATTCAGGATGATTGTAGCATGAAATATGAGTAATATAAATAAGCTGCGAACGTGGCCTGTTACTAAAAGCAAAACGTTCCTGGAGACAGCTTCCACTTTTCATTTCAATCTAGGACTGCTCGGCCGTTACTGCGCATTTTGTAAACGCCTACCCACTCCAATTCACTGCTTACACTTATGGGCAAATCCATATGCTTAATTATTAGAAGCAATAGCAGTTAATAATTTGACAGACGCGGTTATGGCTCATGTCATTATTTAGAATCTTTGAGGCAAGAAGATGAATTGGAAGAACAGCAGTCCCTACAAGCTAGCCATTATTATCATGAGGCCAGCCATGGGTATGAAGTGGGTATGAAGCGTCATTTCATTTCCTTGGCCTTGGCATATGAGGGTGGGCGGCCAGTCCTCTCCCTCACAATCTCATCTTCCCACCGACAGTCTACGGTCAGTGTACTCATTATGGCTGAGTTGGCTAGGGGGCGCAAGTGCAGCAGCAATTTAGAACCAAATTTATGCTTTGGCGGGGATTTGAACCCCCGACCTCTCGACTGACAGTCCAGCACACTAACCACTACACCATCGATCAACCATTTAAGACAAAGCAGGGCCTAAAAAGTGTATTTTCATACATCATGCTTATACTTCACCAACTTTTACCTCCACTCCGACTCCTCTCCTCTCACCAATTAAGACATAGAACACACAATAACACTCTCCCACCCAAATACAACCCTCAGTTTATACCCAGATCCTTATATAAAAACATTTACTAGTTTATTTTGAAATTTTCCAATTACTTTTAATTATCCATTCTCACTCATGTTAGCATTTCTGCGTTTTTGTCAGATTGTTTTTCTCAATGAAACGAATATAATTATATAAGCTTATACTTTGGGTGTCATAAAACATGCACCGTACATTAAGAGATTGGCTAGCTATGCAATTACGATCAGTGCATTAAAAGAGTCTTCGTGATGAGTCAGCATCAGATGAATGTTGACATAAGGAAGTCCCTCGGTGTGGCCACTGGGAAAAAACTTATCTTTTTGATGTTTGCATTTGCTGGTTGAACCACGATAAGATGGATGTATAGTAAACAAGTGTTTTCTCATGGTTAGACTGCGCGCACTTGCCCATATGAACATCCCCTACAAATTTCAACATGCAGTTCTTTATACAAGGAACTAAATGCAGGAGGATATTCCTGAAAATGTACTCGATTCTCCCTTCTAACGGGTGTGGTGTTCATTTATAAGTGCATAAATTTTCCCATCGGTTTCCGGAGCAGTTATTAGAGTCGGCTTCAATCTAGGGTCCGTTTGTGGTTAAAACGGATGCACAATGTTATAGTGTTGTAGAAGTAGTCAACACAACGCAGAGCTCAGTGCCTAAAATAGAAATTAATTGCATGTACGTCAAGTATAGGATGCAGATTGTTATGTCAGACAATCTGAGTATGAATCCGTTTCGAGATAGACATCATTTGACTCTGTGCGACTCGGCTTCGTTGAGACTCACACCAGCATAGTCATCCGATGTAGAAACTTTGAACAGCGTGAGGGATGAAACCAAGATACAATAGGAACTCAAAAATGAATTAGCTAGTTCCCGCGACTTTGTGGGCGCTATAGAAATTGCGAGTATACGATTACGATAACCGACCAACTGTCGCTCGTTGTGTGTTCATCTGTAGAATATCCTTACTAATAGCGAGTTAGTATACTGTCTCTTAATAGTTTCCTTAACTAACAGCGAGATAGTAGTTTCTCTGGATAGTTTTCATGACCAATGGCGAGCTAGTAATTGCTCTGGATAGTGTAATTAACTAATGTTTAGTTTTCTTAATCATTAGCGAGCTGGTAGCTTCTTTGGTGAATTTTCTTAACTGATAGCCTGTTAAACCAAAAACAATGAAGAAGCTTCTAAGAAACTTAGCCTGGTGCAAAATACCGTTCACCTACGGACTGGCCATCGAGAGAGACGACAAGAAATCGCACCACATCCAGTCTGATGTCGTCAAGTGCGTTCGTTTCAACGGAATGATATCCTCCATTCAGATGTTCATCGCTCTGATCACCGTATCCTTTGCCATAACTCTTTCCGTCTACCTATCCGTCAAGTTCGACGGAACGGTCAACCTCCTTGCCCTGATCGTCTACATGTTTGTTGGATTGGTCGTTATGTCCATCTTCAACGTTCACCGCGATCGTGTTCTCGTTCCGAAGCCATCGGTCGAGGGAGCAGAGGCTCAGAGGGACAACCTGACGCTGATCGGCATCACGATCTTCTACGTTCTCGGCTGCCTTCTCGACATGTTCCACACGATCACCTCCATCAGCTGCGACGGAGTCTGGAGAATGTGTAACGACGGATACATCTACGTGTCATACGTGACCGAAATCATCTTCCACGTTCTGAGGATCGCCTACCTCGGCGGAGAGACGATGTTCTGCATCAGCTTCAACAAGTCGACGTTCTCCGACAAACCCTCCACAAGATACGGACTGATGTTCCTACTAGCCGCCAACATCAGTCTCTGGTTCGACGCTCTCGTGCACGAGTCGGCTCACATGTTCACGACACGTCCGCGAATGTCTCGCTTCTCGCAGCGCTGCCTCGCCGATAATATGAACGTCTCGGCCGAAGTCCTTGAATGCGTCTATCACAATAATACTCTGTATCATATGGCCGTGACTTACATCAGTCCGACGTTCCTCCCGTTTACGATAGAATTTACGCTGCTGGCCGGAGAATGCCTCTGTCACTGGTTCTTCCATTGTGCAAGCAATCATATCGTCTTAGCGAACGACGATTCGAGTGATACGAGAGCCTGTACAGAGAGCAGAGTGGCTGAGGACGATGTCGACAGCATCCGCGAGGAACAGAAGCAAAACGAGAGTTCTCCAGAATCCAGTTTTTCGGGTGACTTTGACAGCTTCGAAGATTCGGAGGAGTCTCTCCCACTGCTCCCGAACAACGAGCAACCGCGAGAGTCGATGTTCAAGTCGGATTTCTTTCTCGTCATCATCATCCTTCTGAACGTTCTTCTCGGCGTCCTGGCCATTCTGCCGAAAGTGCCCGGACTCAACGGCATCGCGCACTACAGGAATCTGTTCAGCTCTTATCTGTTCGTATTCTGGCTTTTCATGACGGCAAGTATGGCGGTTGGATACCAAGTGAGCAGAGGATTCAGATATGACAGGAAAGCGACGTTCGGAGGTCTTGACTATCTACTCCTCCTCTCGTCCGTTGGACCAATGGCATTCGACGTGTTTACGTTAATAGCCATTTCTGGACAACAACAGCAACATCAGTACCAAAACGCGACAATGCCCAGTCTCAATAATTCCACCTCACCATGGCTGATGCTATCTCTGGAACTGTGCAATGCGGTTGAAACGTACTACCAGGTGGCGTTTAGTCTGTTCGCAGGAAGAACCATTGTGGATTCCACGGATACGAGCGGCAAAGCGGCGATATTCAAGTGGTTGATTCTGTTCCTGGCAGTGGCAAACGGAGCTCTGTGGTTGGTCGGCACTTTCAACGCTTTCGAGACAACGCAAGATCTTCAGAAAGTCTACTTTGGAGTCAATGGATGGGCGATCATCAACAATGTCGTGACGCCATTGTCTCTGTTCTTTAGGTTCAACAGCTGCATTCTGTTCACCCGACTGTACCTCCGATTTCGTCGAAACAACGACACTTTTCCGAATATGACTGGCACAACAGAGAATGGTTAAATACAATACAATACAATACTATAGAATGCAATACAATTCAATGCAACTGGATTTGAATTGCTGGTTTACTGGAAAGGCCAGAGACAAGGCGTTTATTCAGTGAATCGAAGATCTGTAATCTTATAAACTGTATCAAGTTTCTTTGATTGATTGATTGATTGATTGATTGATTAATCGTAAATGTTCACCATTTGGCTCTTAGCTCTTAGCGTGGGCGAGAGAACCGGATAAATCGCACGTGTTTCGAAAAGGCAAAACTAGACTGATGCTACAAAATACTCATCCATCATCGTATAGCTTCACTGACTCCTTCAGGCGAACAATACTATTGATTTGTTGGTTAGTTGCTGTTTAACGAGACTGTGTAATAAATTATTAGCGTCGCCCTCTTCCTTTCTCCAGGCTTGGGACTGGCATTACCACAGGTACGGTTGTGGCGGAGTTGAATAACACCATTGCTGTCAGAATGTACTTAAATTTAACAGTTGTATCTTATTTCAAAAAGTCAAACGTTTTGTACTTAATGAACTGCGACATCATTATTATGAATTTCTGAGTATACAGTATTAAAACATTTAAATATGTCGGCTGTGTGTGTGTGCGTGCGTGTGTGTGTGTGTGTGTGTGTGTGAGAGAGAGAGAGAGAGAGAGAGAGAGAGAGAGAGAGAGAGAGAGAGAGAGAGAGAGAGAGGTGGGTAACTAATCGATTAGATTCTAATCACTTAGACAAACGGCTAATTCTAATGCTAATCGATTAGCTACAAGAGTTTGCTAATTCTAACTCTAATCGATTAGCAATTTAACTAATATGATACGCAGTAAGTTCAGAGAGAGAGAGAGAGAGAGAGAGGGGCAGCCATGGTTAGAACTGCGGGCTAATAATGCAGCCTCTTGTTTCTAGGTCTTTCGCAAAACACCCTTCATGGGAATCCCCGTCTCTGACGCTAAACCCCATAATTAGACTAACTGCTGGAAAGCTCTACAGAAACCAGTGCAATTTAGACCGTTCGAATATAGGCCATGTCATAGATTATAGCTTCATAGGCTGTTGGCCATTCAGGAAGTATAGGCTGCATCTGCGATATGTCTTGGAAAGGCTGAAACTACCCACTCAGCGCCTTTGAGAGGTACTAAAAATGAGCTATATTAAGTTCCCCGCCAATGCATACATACATACATACATACATACATACATACATACATACATACATACATACATACATACATACATACATACATACATACATACATACATACATACATACATACATACATACATACATACATACATACATACATGCATACATACATAGATACATACATACATACTTACAAGTACATACATACAAGTACGTACATAGGTGCATGCATACATAAGAGTCAGAAAATTGTTCTGTGGACAATGTTTCTCAGAGCGGAATGATATTTATCATCCTTACAGATATCCATCGCCCTGATAACAGTAACGAAGGTCACATTTCTGCTCACATGTCATTGAAATATGATGGTATTATATCTGTTTGGTTCAGCTGCTTTATGGTTGTCGAGTTCATCCATTCATTCATTACAAAGATTTATATAGCGCCACTTCAAGGTTACTACTCAGAAGTGTGTGTGATATTCATTTTCAACACCCAAAGGAGAGTTTGTTGTTTAAACAGACCCGGACCACGACAATCAGCCAATGATCGGAAGAACACTATACTTCAGAGTGGAAATATAAAAACTGCTAAACCAGAGTATCTGCTTTTCAATTTTATTTAAAGAATTGAAGTCTAGTTAGTAGCAAGGAAAGCAATTACTCTGTCAATCCAGCCTTCTTATCGTCTCCCTGTCTCAACTACGTCGCTATTCCACAAGCCCAGAGCCAGCCCACAAAGCATTCAGGGCGTGCACATTATCATTATTTCATTACGAATTTATTAGGCGGAACTATCTAAGGGCGTCGTCACTCGATGGCACTTAGCATTATAGTGAGTGAAGGACCTGCTCAGTGTCATTACACAGGAATAGTCCCACGCAGAGGAGGGGCTCGAACCCGTGCTCTCCACGTTACAAGGCGTGAGTCCTAACCACTCGGCTAACGTGTCCCATTACACACTTCCCAGAAGAAGTATATATTTTTATTCCAAAAATATTACTTGGGCGTGAAAGGACCTTAGGGTGCAAACAATATATTCATGGGCCATTTGTAATAGATTAGGCCTACAGTTCCCGTTTTGCAGGCCAGAGGAAAAACAGTATGGAGTGACTATGGACCCTGATCTGTCAAATCTAATGGCAAGCGAGTATCGCTTATCACTAAACTGATCAAATGAAAGTTGAAAGTGCATGAGGTCTACCAATTTTCGTTTTAAGGCCAAGTCCATTTTGAGCAAACAATGATTCTTCCTATGTCGGTCAGTTTTTGTAACAATTCGTGATGTAGAAGCTGTGCAGTAAAAGTATATGATGGTAGTTAAGATCTGAAGATTTCGGATACCCAGAAAAATCGTAGTCTAAAAGCGAGTGAAAATTTTTAAATATCGCGTCGATCGATCGACTGTTAAACCATGGAATATCTTAAGAAAATGTTTTCATGGTGTAGAATTCCGCTGACCTACGGCGAAGTGATTAGACGACCAAACACTAATAAAGATCTTCAATTCGATTACACAAGGGAAGCGGAAACATTGGAAACTGTACAGAACGTCTCTTACAACGGAATGATATCCTCCCTACAGATGTTCATAGCCCTAGTCACTGTGTCGACCGTCACAATTCTTTGCGTTCGCATCGCCGAGAAATTTGATGCAACAATAAACCTCTTCTTCCTGATTACACTCATGGTAATCGGATTGATCGTGATGGTCATCTTTAGCCTCTACAAAAAGAGTTTTATCGCCTCGACAACGGAAAGTGATTCGGAACACGACTATCTGCCGATGATCGGAATAGCCATATTCTGCGCCCTTGGCTGTCTCCTTGACGTGTTCCACATCGTAGCGACTGTTAGCTGCGATGAAGTCTGGACCATCTGCAAGGACCGTCATCTTTACGTCTTATACGTGACTTCTGTACTTTTCAACATCCTTAAGATTGCTTACTTAGGTGGAGAAACCGTGTTTTGTTTGACCTTTAACCGATGCACGTTTTCAGACAAACCCGCGACGAGGTACGGTTTGATGTTACTTCAGGCTGCAAATTTCAGTCTCTGGTTTGATGCGCTTATCTATGAGTCGCTGAATATGTTTGAGGAACGACCGAGAATATCTCTCGTCTCTCAGAAATGCCTTGACGATAATCTAAATGTTTCAGTCAATGTTCTAGAGTGCTTGTTCTATAACAACACCTTTTATGACACAGCCGAACATAGCATTGCACCGGTGACGCTTCCGTTCAGCATAGAATTTGCGCTGCTTGTTGGTGAGTGCCTGTGCCACTGGTTCTTTCATTGTGCGAGTTCGCGTGCTCAATTCGGTAACCGACAAAGACACAACGCAGCTTCTGAAGTCTCAGGCTCTGACCGACAAAGACACAACGCAGCCTCTGAAGTCTCAGACTCTGACCGACAAAGACGCAACGCAGCTTCTGAAGTCTCAAACTCTGACCGACAAAGACACAACGCAGCTTCTGAAGTCTCAGGCTCTGACCGACAAAGACACAACGCAGCCTCTGAAGTCTCAGACTCTGACCGACAAAGACACAACGCAGCTTCTGAAGTCTCAGGCTCTGACCGACAAAGACACAACGCAGCCTCTGAAGTCTCAGACTCTGACCGACAAAGACACAACGCAGCTTCTGAAGTCTCAGACTCTGCAGAGGAAGAAGACGAAGACACGATTGAAAACCTAGATATTGATTTTGACTATTCTGTGACTTCAACGGAACTCAACAGCTTTACTACCATCGAAGAAGACAATTCCGAAAGAGTTTTCCAAAGTTCAATGGCAGCAGTTGTTGTACTAAAGCTGTATGTGGTTGTCACCTTCATTCTGAACGGCCTATTAGTTGCATTGGCAGTTCTGCAGTTGACGCAGCAGGGACAGTGGGCCCTGCAGAATGCATTCATCTGCTACATTTTCGCATTCTGGATGCTGACGACGCTAAACGTAGCAGTTGGATTCCACATCAGCCGAGACTTTAAGTACCAACCAGAAACGCCTTTTAACGGCTTCGATTATCTGCTCTTAGTGACCTCGATTGGACCACTGGCTTGCGTTACGTTTACCGTCATGGCCTTTGTCGGATTGCAGCCTAGTTCAAACGATATGCAAGTGATATATCCTAAAGGTAACTCAATCTATCCACCGTTTCAAATAATGCTGGAACTTTGTAATGCTCTAGAAGTCTATCTCCAAACGGCTTTCGGTCTTTTTGCTGAAAGAATCGTTTTCGATTCCCGTGACAAGAGCTACAGGCAAACTCTGTTCAAGTACATTATTCTTTTTCTTGCCATTGCAAACGGATCGATGTGGCTCCTCTGTACTTCAGACGCTTTTCAAGCAAAGGAAAGTCTACTGCACGAGAGGTATTTTGGAAGAAATGGTTGGGCAATCAAAGAAACAGCCATGCCGTTCTCGCTCTTCTTCAGGTGCAACAGTTGTCTCCTGTTTACGAAAGTTTTCCTGAAAATGAACCGAGGCGACGCTAATCAATCTCTGGATCAAGAAGTCTCTTAAAATCTTGGTCATATTATTCGGCAGTGCAATGTTTATACAGTCGAGTTTTTTTGAGTAAATAACCGGAATATTTGAAAAATCTTGACAATTGTAGACGCATACCAAAAGAAACTAGGTTTGATTCTTCTATCCCAGGAGTCTGAGCCAAAGACAGCTCAAAGTTTTATTGCAGAGTGATGCTCGCTTTTAGAGTTTTTAATTAAGCATCGCTGTGGGCAGTTACAGATTGTCCTCTTATACTGAAAATCTGGATTTTCCTTCGTTCTATTCCAGCAGGCCTGTTACATGTATAATATTATTGTATATCGCATAACAACTGAATGTGTTTGTTAAGCCTTGTTAAGCTAGCAGCTACAACCTGTTCCATCAACACTCCTTAGAAACGTGCTTCCAGGTGTTGAAAACACATTGGATTGAAAGAAACATTGTTTGTCAATTTCATTCGAGTAATTGGCCAAGAAGCTTCCTTAGAGATTGAACAGTTTGACGGTCTTTCCATTTGCCACAGCACACTGGGTTTCTAACTTATAACAATAAAGTGACAAAGGAACACAGAAGCCACACCCACACACCTTTAAGTGACCGGAGCTTTAGATGTTGGTAGACTGGTCATATTTGCATCGAAATCCATTTATAAACGCAAGTGTTTTGCGTTTACACAGTTTGGCTATTTCCTTTTCACATCGGCTCTGAACGCAACCTTGATAAGTCATAGGTAGCATTACGAAAATTTTGTTAACCTACAGTGCAAATTAGATGACCATGTGCAAGGTGTTATTCGTGTGCACACAGAAGTATCATCTATTAACTGTGTGTTGTATGAACTTGTATCAGTCAGGGTTAGTGTCATAGTTAGAGCTTGGTGAGTGACCTTTAGCATCCGGAAGCACCCACACGTTACAAACAATGTGCAAACAAACAATGCACACAAAAGCAGTAAAAATGAAAGTAGTGTCAAAAAAGAACGTCATATTTTGTGAGTTTCTGTTTGCTACATCATGCAACATCCGTTAAATCAAAATGGCTTCAACATAAGCTACATTCAGCGACGTCTAGCAAGTGATAATTATTATAGGCCGATATAATCCTTCAGAACTAATGTTTGAATATGGTGATGATGGCGTGGGTAAATAAAGATAATAATACTAATACTAATACCAATACTAATACAAAACTACTACTACTGCTGCTGCTGCTGCTGCTGCTACTACTGCTACTACTACTATAATAATATTAATAATAGAGAGAGAGAGACCCTTAAACAGCTAGCCTTGAGACAGCCATGGGTAAGAAGTGTTAGCGACTTTATTTTTTAACCTCGGCATATGAGGGCGGGTGGCCAGTCCTCTCCCTCGCTGTCTCATCTTCCCACAGACAGTATACAGTCAGTGTACTCATTATAGCTGAGTTGGCTAGGGACGCACGCGGAGCAGAAATCTCGAACCGAACCCCCAACCTCTCGATTGACAGTCCAACGCGCTAACCACAACACTATCGAGCCCTTAAGCAGGCCCCGATAAATGTTCATGTTATTTCTGCCAACACAGTTGGGAAAACATGATCTCGAAATGACATCGTTGTAAGTTAGAGCTGACAAAACCTCATCTCACTGATCAGTTTCATTTGCCTACGATTCTGAAACCAAACCAAACCATAGAACAAATTTAAAAGCTGGCCTTTCTTCGTTGCTGCATGTACGTCACAGGCCTGCCTAATTGCAATTTTTGGAAATTGACCATCCTCACAGACTGACCATTGTGGTCAGCCGTAGGCTAAACTGTTTTAGGCAGTAGGGTGTGTCAATTTGGGGTGTCAACTGATCTTTTTCGAAATTCACAAACGCCTAGTGATGAAAGTGTGCATTTATACATGCTGAATCCAAATATAGCTTCAGAAACAGCCTAAAAGGAGGGCTAGCTACTTCGATTTACAGTTCAAATGAGCCATAATTACATACAATTTATTTGAACGTACAATAGAACTGAAGAAAATCTGTAGCCACACAGAGTCATAAAACTGTCAGACTGTCATAGCAAATGTCATTTGTGAGGTCAATTTAATGGAATTGTACAAAATCAACCAAAGACATCATGTCCTGCTTGCTTCTGTTTAAGCCCATGAGCTCACGGTTGACCATTTGACCTTTGATGTAGTGGTTCCTCCTCTCATGACTGTACACATGACCAGCAGCCTCGATTGTCATTTTCACACACCTCTCAACAGACTGTGTGTGTGATGGCCAGTCGGGAACCACAATTGTGTTGGCCACAGGCGCCTTGATCTTTCCTGTTGTTAGGGAGCAAGTAAAGTGTGGCTCAGAGACTCCAGAGCTCCAGTCAATCAACTGCGAAAGGGTTCATGGACCATGGTTGGTGTTTTTCTGGGTCTCACCCGGATGTCTCCAAGCTATGTCATCTCATCTCCTTCACCTCTGATCTTCAGTATCTTCTCCGCTGCATCTCTTCTCTCCTGCTCCTCATCACTGCACAACTTTGCTTGCAGCACACATTCACTAAAACTATACCAAGCAGACCTCTTCACTGTAGGTATGACAATCATCTTCACCTCTTCACGCTGTTCTTTGTTCAGTTGTAGCTGGAAAAGGATATGCCACAAATATCTACTCTCTGGTTCCATGCAAACTGTAATATGCTCTTCTTTAACCAAACCTGGATACAGTTTTCCATTTCCTTCTGCTTTTAACATGACCTTCGTTTCATCACGACGCCCATCAAATAAAATACAACTTACGCCATTCTGCTGAAAAATTTCGTCTTCAAACTTTGCATCGAGTTCCTTCATGACTCTCTCTTGAGCTCTCCTCTCCTTGTTATGATCAATCACCAAAGTAGTGTCAAACTGAGTAACGAGTCCGGCATCAATCCAGGCAGCAGTAGCAATCTCCGCTGTCTCCCTCAACCCAGTGTAGTGTCCTAGACTGGCCAGGGCTATGTTGGTTATGTCTGTAGTATTGTACCTTGCTCTCTTCCTAGTTTTTACAAAATCATCAGAGGCCTCCTTTCACCAGGTAAGTAGATTTTGTCTTCATCAATATATTCATTATAACAGTCCGTCACTGATTCTTCCATGATATCCTCGTAATCTTCAAACTCTCTCTGCTGCACTTCAAGCATAGATCTCTGTGTCATCTCCTCTTCTTCCGTGGTTTGTTTATCACTCTTCATTCTCCATTTTGTTTCTCATCATCCCTCCTTTTTTCCGGCCTTTCATTCTTGTCTTCTAGTCTCTGGGAGGTCAACTGGTCCTATCTGGAAGAGGTTCAATGCTTCCAACTTTTTATCTTTGACCTTTGATAAGGGCTAACTCTATCGCGGGAATCTTTTTCTATCTACTGCAGTAACAAGATATGTGTTGCAACCCACATCAGTACAACTCTTGATGTCACACTTGCAGGTAAGTACATGTATGTCTATGAGTCTGTCGAGCTTTTCCATAAACCTATCTTTCGCCTCCAAATTCGCTCTGCCTGAAGACACCTTGCTTCCTTGCTCCCACATGGATGTCAACTTTGCTTTGATTCTAGCATGGGTGTTTATGACTGGCTCAGTGAATTTAGGATTTGCTCTGCACCACTGAGCAAGTATGTCAGTCATTAGATCAGTGACAAGTTGGTCATTGCTGTAATTCCGTCTATCTTGGTCACTCATCTCTCTCAGGTACAACCCATACCTAATAAGATCCCTGGCAGTTGCTAATTCAGCTGTGGGCAGTTCTCTGCCTGACCCAACTAAGTGATGTAAATGAGTCCAGGCTAGCAATCTTGTTTTTACATGGGACGTTCTGACTATATAAAAAGGAATACACACATTATGTTAAAAGTGGCTAAATTGTAACATGTATTAATATAATTCATCTGGTTAGGCACTCGGAAACAGGTTGCTAAACTTGACTTTACTACCCTTACGTCTGAGTTCCCTCATTATGTCTTTTCAACCACGGTTCGTGACCTCGGCGTCCAGCTGGACCAAGAGCACTTTTACTCCACATCTTCATCGTCTTGCTCGGGACTGCTATTACCAGCTGCGCCAGCTTCGTACTGTTACCCGCTCGCTTAGTCTGCTGCCAAACTTACTCTAGTGCATTCCTTCATCACAGCTCGTCTTGACTATTGCTCATCGCTCTACTTTGGCCTCCCATCTAGCCGCATAGCATGCTTGGACCGAGTCTTGCGCTCTGCAGCGCGACTCATTGGGCAAATTCCAAAGTATGGACACGTCTCCAGCTACATGCTGGAGGTCCTCCACTGGCTCCCTGTCTGCCAGCGCATCGAGTACAGGGTAGCTGCTTTGGTTTTGCGCTGTCTCCAGGGCCTCGCCCCAACTTACCTCCGTGAGCTCTGCTGTTTGATTTCTGTTGTCCCAGGGCGTCGCCTCCTACGCTCCGCAGAAAAAGGAGTTCTTATGGTTCCTTTTGCTCGTACTGCAACAATGCAGAACCGAGCTTTTTCTGTGGCAGGCCCAATGATCTGGAATGGTCTTCCTCTAGAGCTGCGTCTACACCCTGGGAGTCTGCCTGAAACTTTCCTTACTAAACTCAAAACTGTTCTTTTTGGGCGCGTTGGAGTCGGGAGCGCCTCTGAGTAGTTTCCTTGAAGGGGCGCTATATAAATTCCCGAATGAATGAATGAATGAATGAATTATGTTGCACACAGTGTACGATAAATTGATAATTCATGAGTAAAAGACATTAATACATAACAATAATACAGTAATAATACACAATATTACACAGAATACAATGTCTAACAGACAAGAAACTCATATTAGAGTCTTTAAAAATATTTCAGCTAGCTCCATATTAAAGCAGTTTATTTACGTTAATATACGATTATTCGAGTGTAAATCGAAGTAGGCTAGGTAAATCTCATTGCAAATAAAATGTATACCTATATTTCGATTTTCCACATGAAAATGTACAAATTTATCCCTATTATCTTTTTAAATATGAACCTTTTGAAAATTGACACACCCTATTTAGGCAGCATTAATTAAGATGTATGTACACAAGAGTACGATTGTGCAACTGGTATAATAAAGATTATACTTATTTACTTAGTAACTTTAGACCCTGCATTTCGTAGACGGTTTGCCTTTAGGCCGACGAATCATAATAGGCCTATGGTTCTCAGGAATCGGCCTAACAGTGAAAACAATGGAAAACCAATACTATAGATCAGTTGGCATATGCGAAACAGCTTAAAGTGAAATCGCTCTGTACGAGTCTGACGCTAACAATACGAAAACGCTTTCGTTTTTACTTTCCGTGATATGTCCATAAGCTTCCGTGTTTTAAATTGACTAAAATACAACCATGGGGATAACGCTTTAGCAGGCCATAAAACTGTACAGTACTTTACTGTATGCCCTATAGGCCTACACGGGTGGACACTACTGTGGGTTTTTCCTTAAGTGTATCGGATCATTTCCTGTTGGTATTGATCCCACTCATCTGCTGTGACAGGTAACAGTTGTTGACACCATCTGAGTGTTCCTCCCACAGCTCTCCCTACTCGGCACGCTTAATCGCGTCCCTTCAGGCCAACCTGTCACAGCCAAGTCATATGAGCTACAATCATAGCGCATTGGATAACACACTGGCATAGAGAGCGAGAGGTACCGAGATCTAGATCCGTAGGCGGACGTGCTTTGTAGGCTGCTATTAGCGCCGTGTATTGCAGGCTCTGTTCTGTTAGTAGTTAAGATTTATGTCTTCTGTCATTTGTGTTCTTGTGAATTGTTTTAATTGCATAACTGTACACTGTAACCGGTTGCGGTTTGTCAACCGGATTGTTTCAATAGAGAATATTATTATTTATTTACTTAGTACTTAGTCCTTCCCGTGCTAGTCTGCAAATCCGGCAACGCATCTTCTCCACTCGTCTCTGTCCATAGCCAGCTCCTCGGCCTCGTCCCACCACTCCCACGACATCTAAGGTAGTCTCTGATGGTGTCCGGACAGTTCTTCCATGGTCTTCCTCTTTATGAGCTATCTTCTTGTGGTTCTCTGCCTGTTAGGCAGGTTCAAATGTCCGACGTCGCCACTTCTCTCGTTATGAGCTATATAGTCATATAATTATACACTGTTGGGGGCCGTCCATAAATGACGTCACGCAATTTTGGCCGATTTTGAAGCCCCCTCTCCCCCTCGTCACACTTCGTCACAAAAAGTAACACTCCCCTTGAAAAATGACGTCACAAAGCTCTGATCCCCTAAAACCAAATTTTCATGGCAAAGCAAAATGCTCCTTCATCGAACAAATAGGCAGAACATGCATATCTTAAAATCTAACGGTGACCAAATATTGAAATAATTAGAAAATGATTAATAATGGTGCCCGTATACATTAAAATAACCAAAACAAATAATGAAAATTTAATACTCAAAATAAGTGCTGTTATTATTAAAGTTAAATTGTTGTTATTTGTTAAATTTAATTAAATAGACATGATGTGACGTCAGATTTCTCCAGCCCCCCACCCCCATGTCACACATCGTCACAAATTTCCGACCCCTCTCCCCCTAGGAGCATGACGTCATTTATGGACGGCCCTTGGCTACATTTTCAGACTATACAAAACCTTGCCGTATATCTCAGTGCCACGCAAAATCTCAGTATGGGAACTTTACCCTATTCAAGGAAGCTTGTTCAGAAATTGTTCCGATTGTCATCCACCATACAGAATTTTTTTATTACTCATCCATAGATTTTCCTGTTTTACCTATGTGGAGCTTTAAGAGTGTTTAAACAACAAAATGCACTTTATTTCGCAATTCTGACATTTAAATGTTTCCAGATAACAACACCATGCTGTGAAAACCTGTGAATATACATAATTATATCGATACAAATAACTATAAAATATGACTATTTATATAAAACTATATATATATAACTATTATATATATATCGATATATGTATTATATAGTTCAGCTTCATTGTCAAGATGGTCACACGTCTTCCGCTTAGTTCTCCAGAACCCGCTCTAGCTGCATGAAAGAGCAATGTGCGCTCTATATTTGGCCATCGAGGTACAATACAATCTTTTAGGTTGCAGTTGCCTTTTTAGGATAGCACCGCGCAAAAAACGTATTAATTATTATATGTATGCTAATTTTATGCTGACGAATGGATGACAGGCTGCACTATATCCGCATTTGATGCTTATAGGCCTATCTACAAGCCTTACCGATGAGTGAAGTGTTCTAATAATGCCCAGCTATCAGAGCGTTAGCAAGGTGCGACCGGGTCGAAAGAGTTTCAACTGAAGACTTATGGAAAACTGACGATGGAATATCTGAAGAAAATATTTTATTGGTGTAGAATTCCACTCACCTATGGCAACGTCGTGAGGAACGGTAACGGACCAGGAAAAGCTGTGGAGACCGTAGAGAACGTTTCGTACAACGGGATGATATCATCCGTACAGATGTTTATCGCCTTAATCGCCGTTTCGATAGCCACAAACCTTTCCGTTTATCTCTCAGTAAAATTTAATGCCGCTATTAATCTCTTTGTCTTAATTGCGCTGATGGTGATCGGTTTGATAGTGATGTTCATCTTCAATATCTACAGAAAGAGCTTTATCGTTTCAACAAGCGAACATGACCCGGAACACGACAATCTGCCAGTGATCGCAATAACGATATTCTTCCTACTTGGATGCCTTCTCGACATGTTCCACACGATAGCGACTGTAAGCTGCGACGAAGTGTGGAGGATTTGCAACACAAAACAAATCTACGAGGCATATGTGACCGAAATCACTTTCAACATTCTAAAGATAGTTTATCTAGGTGGAGAGACGATGTTCTGCATGACTTATAACCGATACACGTTTTCCGATAAACCATCGACCAGGTATGGATTGATGTTACTCCAGGCGACCAATTTCAGTCTGTGGCTTGATGCCCTTATTCAGGAGTCGTCACATATGTTTCACTATAGACCTAGAGTGCCTCGCTTCTACCAGAGATGTCTCGGCGATAACATGAACGTCTCCGAGAAGGTTTTAGAATGCGTGTTCCAAAACAACACATTTTATGACACGGCTAACAATCTCGTAAGTCCTGCTACACTTCCTTTTAGCATAGAATTCACGTTGTTTGCGGGAGAGTTTCTGTGCCACTGGTTCTTCCACTGTGCCACCTCAACCGCTAAATTTGACAGTCGAGAAAGATGCAACGAAGCTAACGAAGCCTATGACTTAACTGAAAGAGAAGACGACGGTGACGTTGATGGTCAGAATCTACCTGCGGATGATGCAGGTATCATTATAGGGGAGCACCATAGTTTCTCTGCAAATGGAGACGATCCACCTGAAAACGTTATCCAGAATCGTTCAATGTCTGTTGCCGTTATTACATATCTTGTCATCACAATCACAGTTAACGTTTCATTCTTTGTGCTGGCAAGTCTGGGGAAATGGACGACGATTTCGGCAATGCAGAGTGTGTTTATCTGCTATATTTTCGCATTCTGGATGCTAACGACGCTAAGCGCAGCAGTAGGATTCCACATCAGTCGAGGCTTCAAGTACGAATCAGAAACGCCTTTCAACGGCTTCGATTACCTGCTTCTGCTGTCGTCCATCGGACCTATGACCTTCTTAACGTTCACTATGACGGCCTTCGTTGGACTGCAACCTTATAAAGACGATATGCAAGTGATATATTCCGAAAGTAGCTCGATTTATCAACCGTTTCAAATAATGCTGGAACTTTGTAATGGTGTCCAAGTCCATCTCCAAACAGCTTTCGGTTTTTTTGCCGAAAGAATCGTTTTCGATTCCAGCGACACCGGTCACAAGCCGCTTCTGTTTAAATACATAATTCTTTTTCTTGCCATTGCAAACGGAACCATGTGGCTTGTCTGTACTTCAGAAGCTCTTCAAGCAAAGGAAAGTCTGCTGCATATGAAATTTTTCGACAGACATGAATGGGACTTGATCAGCTGCTTCACTACTCCGTTATCGTTGTTCTTCCGGTGCAACAGTTGTCTCCTCTTTACGAAAGTCTTCTTGAAGTTACATAGAGGCGAGAATGAAGATGAACATTGCAGAAGCAAAGGAACAAATTGGATAAAGAATTCTGGAGACGACAAGTTGAGGACTCATCGTTGGCCTTGGCCTGATGGAGGAGAAGCAAAGAAGAAGAAGAAGAGGCGACGCTGTAGATCAAGAAGTTTCTTGAACTCTCTGTGTAGTGTCTACGTCAATAGGAATTGGCCGCTATAGTAATTGTTTCTAGTAATAACTGTGTACTGACAATGTCATAAAAGTATTTGAAAAGGTTTAATTACCTAAATGTATGCCAAGAAAATATTTGGGTCATTCAAGGATTGGAGAAGGCCTATGTGTAATGGAAGGTTTCTTGAAACTTGGGCAATTGTTTGAAGTAGAGTTTGCCTTGAGCATATTCAATACATAAATGCTGGGGCATATACATTTTGTATTGCTGAACATTATGGAGAATGCCTTTACTTCTATTTTCAGAGCAATATTCGTCAGCTTAATCTGTAACGCGTATCAGTGCTAGGTATTAGCTGGCTTTGTGTATTAGAGTGCTCTGCACTTCGAACAGCATGACTGATTTATCCGTATTGTAATTGTAATTATAATCTGACATTTATATCCATTTGCAAGTTACTTATTGTAGACTGAATGACCCCATGAAGCTAATTACGGCTTCGGTTTATTGCACCAACGTTTGATGCCTTAGACACTGGCTCTATGGAAGTCTCTGGTTAATAATTTATAATAATAACAGCTGACACTGAGACGAGCACTATTCTGTATTATAATCGAGCACTGAAAATCTCCGTTTGTGTAGTTCTGTATTCACAGGTTCGGTATTCTCCAAGGAGTAAATAATTAATTAGGGGTTAGAGTTACCGTGTTTGTAAAGTTAAGTTTCAAAGTTACGACGTTAAAGTTGGTATAATAGTATGGTATGTGTATGTGGTTAGGCAAGGAGCTAAGGCTAAAGTTAATGTAAGGGCTAATGTCAGAATTAAGAATGTCTTTAAGTTTGGGACGGAAGTTAAAAGTAAAGTTATAGTTGGTATAATGCTAGAGTGGAGTTTAGGTTAGGGTTAAGAGCACAGTTTCTATATTAAGGGTTTAAATTGGGGTTATGGTTAAAGATAGGTTTAAAGATAGTGTGGGTTTAAGTTAGAATTAATGACAAGTTTAAGGTTATCGTATAGGTTTAAAGATAGTGTGGGTTTAAGTTAGAATTAATGACAAGTTTAAGGTTATCGTATAGCCAAGGCTGCTATGATTAATGTTTTATTTGTTAACATCATGTTTAAGTTGATTGATTGATTGATTGATTGATTGATTGTTTGATTGATTGATTGATTGATTGATTGATTGATTGATTGATTGATTGATTGATTGATTGATTGATTGATTGATAAAGTTAATGGCTGAGTGTGTTGCATAAGCTCACCGTAATCAAGATTCAAAGTTTAAAGCAGTCGACGAAGTTTTCATTGCACTTGCTTAGTTTCGCCAGGCAGCTGATTCCGATAATTATTTACCAACTAGGCAATATTTCATAGACAAAACGAATTGCAATAAGTTTATTAACACGCCTTAAAGTTTCTATTACGCTTTGTTTTGGAGTTATTTCAAATTAAAAAAAATCGTTGTTTCAAAGCTGACGGCCGCGAGAGAGCGAGAGAGAGACAGAGACAGAGCGAGACGGACAGAGAGCGAGCGAGAGAGAGCGAGAGACAGAGCGAGACGGACAGAGAGAGAGAGAGAGAGCGAGAGAGAGAGACACACAAAGACAGAGACAGAAGCTACCCAATTACATAGTCGGCAACCGCATTCGAATCTCCATTGGACATCGATTACGAGAGTCGTAGGTAGGCTTTGCTAAACTGTAAACAGCAAATGAAACGATGAAACATGGAAACCGGAAAGAAGATGGAAATATTTCTAATGTACTTCCAGCCCACGTGTTCAAAGTACGTGCGCAGAAGAATGAACTCCATTGACGCATCTCCGCTGCCTGCGATATTGCCCACGAGCCACAGCGTACCGTTGGCCACAGCCAGGAATAGTATGGCACCTTTGAAGACAATGGTACGGCAACTCGTATCGTGGAAATCGAACATGATTCTTCCAGCGTACAGGCAGAAACCGACTTGGAAGTAGACCTCAATGGCATTTAGCAGCTCGAGACTCATATGAAACGCCGGCGAAAAAGGAGAAGTCTGAGAGATGGTTGACAAGGTCACGTTAGCGTGCGTCTCAAGTTCCCCGATGGATATCAGAGTTAATACGTTTACCGCGTATGGTCCTAACGACGTGAAGACAAGTATGTAGTCAAGAACGGAAAAGTGTTCTCCTGAAACTTTAAATTTTGCGCTGGAATGATATCCGGTAGCTATGACAACCGCCATGCATATCCAGAGGATGCAGCGGTAATGAAGAAATAGCTTCATGTATCGGATGGCATCTTCGTCTCTGGCGTACTTCTGACGGATTACAAGAAAGCAGAGTGGAATGTTCAGGCCGATGATAACGGAGAAGACTATGAAGGACAGAAGTCGATCCGTTCTCGATGGATAACCTGGAAAGCTTTCCACCGCAGGAAGTAAATCACTCGAGATAGAATCGTAAGAGCTATCCGATTCACGTTCCACTCCATTTGGAGGATCTTCCACGAACGGTAATTGAACAACGGTACCGCTGTTTTCTGCCATGATGGCACCAGAAGAGGTAGTCTGATCAACGTGGTCTTCAACGCTTCGTTGACTGTTGACCAGAGCAGAACAGTGGTAGTACCAGTGGAACACGCACTCTCCAACGAGAAGCGTGAATTCTATGGTAAACGGAAGGAACGTGGGATTGACGAATTCATTGAGCAACCAATAGATCGTATTGTTGTTGTGGACACAATCCAACATATCCTGCGAGACATTCGAAACGTTGGCAAGGCATCTCTGATTGAAGTCTTCTCGTCTCGCGTGACTGGCGTCGAACACTTGGGCGGATTCGTGGATCAGCGCATCGAACCAGAGACTGAAATTGACCGCCTGGAGGAACATCAGTCCGTATCTCGTCGACGGTCTGTCGGAAAACGTCGACCGGTGAAGAGTGATACAGAGGAGAGTTTCCGCTCCCAGGTAGGTGATCCGAACGACGCGGAAGATGACCTTGGTCACGTAGGAGGCGTAGATGCGTCCATCTGTGCAAATCTTCCAGGTATTATCGCAACCGACAAACGCTATAATGTGGAAGGCATCCATTAGACATACGATCATGTAGAATATCGTTAAGCCGATGAGAACCAGTTTGTCCCTTGACGGATCCTGCGTTCCCGTTGGACCCAGCGAGAGGACTTTTTCCCGGTTCAGGTTGAATGCGCCCATGACTACCAGTCCCGCTGTCATGAACAGGATTAGCGTAACGAGAGTCACGGAGCCGTCGAACTGTGGCGATACGTGAACCGTGAAGGTCATTGTCCACGTTATGGCGATGATCAGGAGAAAGATTTGGATGGCCGAGATGAGTCCGTCAAACTTAACGGACTCGGCGGTCATTGCCTGACCCAGTTCGCTGTCGTCCAACCGCTCTCCCTGGCGATCCTGCTTGAGAGCATGTCCATAGGTAAAAGGCACTCGAATCCACCAGAATGTCCTTCGTAAGTACTCGAGTGCCATTATATCGACGAAAATCGTTCGAGAATCACAAAGCAATGGTTGTATCGTATTCAGTGAAAATCTCAAGATTTAAACAACTTTATCTTGTGCATCCAATTTATAACACATTAAACAAACTCCTAGTGCAAACTCTTATCTGGCCGCTCTTAAGAGGCAAGTAGAAAATCAGAGGCATTAATCACCCAAAACACCCGTAAGAATATCTTTTTGTGACAGCAAAAAGACGGCTATAAGATCTTACACCCACCCACCCAAAAGCTACTCTCTTGCTAAAACAAAACCTTCTTGGGTGTTTGTTTACGAATAAACCCGCACTTTAACTATTGACTAAGACCAGGGATTAATTGTATCAGGAATAACAGTTTATCGATGACAAACTGACCGATGAAGACGAACTTAGTTTGTCCCGTTTCTCTTTACCTCAGAAGGGAAAGCAACTTAGGCCTATTGTTCGTTTCATGTAACGGTGGCTTTATTTTCCGTTTTGCTCTGTCAGCCTCTGGTTGGCGTATTCCTACTTATCTCGTGACACTCCATGACCGCAGTTACAAACAGATATTGAAGTGACAGGCTTCAAAGTTTTCCTTTCAGGCGAAATTGAGCGTGAGAGAGATGAAAAGTCAATATGTCGTTACCATATCGATAATTTAGCGTGCTCTTGATGATCTCACATTTGAGCTAAGTAAATTTTCAGTTACATTATTTTGCCCTGTATTCTGCAACAGTAGTCTACCATAACCTGCATAACTGACTTTCTTCAAAATCCCCATTACTACAAATACTATCGGACTGGTTTCTCATCGTGTTTGACAGGAAGAAAGCATAAATATTAATAGCAGTACCATCCGATATCTATTCATTATCATAGTAATACTATGTTATACTATCATATTATATTCATGTTTTTAATATTGTTATTAGCCTATATTATTATTGTATCACTATTATTATAATTTTTTACTTACTTCAAATGCGCTGTTATAACAGGCCTACATAAAAAAATATGCGTAGGCCTAAAGATGTTGCTAACTGTGGTACGGACGCCGTTATAAATTGATTTATCTAATAGACAGACTCTTATGATTGTAGGCTTAGGAGTAGATGTAATAAGTACTTGAACGTTTCTCAGGGCTTCCCATCGAGGTTCTAGCAAAAGCGCTGTATAAAAGCCCACGCGCATAGGCCTACATATAACATTGTAGCGTGGACGCTATGAGAGAAATCATGAGGTTAATATTAATGGTTTTAGTAATTGATAGTCAGCTTTGACAGGACATGATGGCCAGCTGACTGGACTTCTTGTGATTTGGCCTTGTTCAGCAAATTATGAACACTAGCCGTGACTAGCGAGATAATTCGCACCGAGGACAAGCAAAAGCCAAACCAGGAAAGAGAATACAAAAGGGCTTCAGATCCTGGATCAGAAAAGACTCTGTCTATGAAACCGTTTGTCGTATTTCCGCGTCATCTGCGTACGATCTGAGTGTTCGCGGTTTGCATTCATTTATTTCCATTTTTAAAAGGCATCTATATAGGCCACTGAAACTGTTTTAGAGCTAATGTTATTGAATCTTTCGACACAAAGATAAGACTTATACTATAAAGTAATACTGCTGTCGAGCAAATGTTCCATTTATAAAGTATTGATACAATAGTAATCTAACTAATATTCCTGAACCTTTCGATTTTCTTTGAAGCTTCGCAGCTTGGACCTCTGAAATAAATTGCGACTTTGAATGTTTCCTGTTAAATTTTGCTTCATTATGACTTTAAATATTCGCAGATTCATTTATTTAGTTTCCATTTAAAAACTTATTCTTGGGGTACATTAATCTTAGGTCTAATATGGCCAATATTGTTTTAAATTTTAATTTGAAAACCTGCCGATAGAATAGTCTCATAGTTTTAACTACAACACTTATCGTTTTAGAACAGTATGGCTTTAGTTTTTTCAGAATATCATGAACTAACTAAATAATTATGGATATAATTAACTTAATATTCCTAGTTTAACTTTTAAAACCTGGTAGTTTTTGATCTCGGCCTCTTGTGGCATTTCTAATTATTTCAGCACTAATTGCTTACAGATTAACGAGCACTGCCATAATTTGGGTTGTACTGAAAGCGTCTGTGATTAGGTTCTTGGGGGGGGGGAGGAGTAGGCATTACACGTACTTCTGTTACCGTTAAATTCTGTAATTCTATTAAAAGCACAATGGAAGTCATTAGATTGGATTTTATTAAAATGTATTATACTACATATTATTATGTCGAATCATGTTGTATTACTTTGCACTACATTGAGTTATGTTCATGTTAGGTCATTTTAAATTTTATTATAATTTATGATAAATTTAAATATGCTATAGGGAGTATAGGCCTACAATACTATGCAATGCTACTTTACTGTGCTATGATATACCCATATCATATCATTCAGCCAAAACAAAACACACCGCACCACACCACACCACCACACCAAACCATAACATACCATAGGGTTGCGGGTTCGAATCCACCTCAAGGGGTATATTTGGTGCCTTGCAGCCGGAGGGTTGCGGGTTCGAATCCACCTCAAGCCGCCGCGTAGGGACCCTGGGCAAGTCCTTCACTTGCATTGCTCATGCGCTTCGACGTGAAACTATTCAGTGTTCGCGCTGTATTCGGGAGCGCCTCTGAGTAGAAATCTTGAAGGGGCGCTATATAAATATCTGAAATGAATGAATGAATACCATACCACTACACCACACCATGCCATAGCACTGCACAGCACACCATACCATACCATAACATACCACCACATCACACCACACTATACCATACTATATCATATATCATATCAAATCTTATCATGTCATAAATAATTATCTTATCTTATTTATTTTTTGGCTTTTGCATGCTGTAGCAGTGAACATGGAGCGCTCGAGATGTCAGAAGGTCGGGAGATTCTTTTGGTGGCTTCGAGTGTCGCTGACATTTGGCGATGCAATCCCCGACGACGCAGGACTTGCCCCGAGGGAGCAAGGCGGCGACCAACGGACCGCAGAGCAAGTCACCTACAACGGCAAGATCGCCTCCATCCAACTCCTCCTTCTGCTCGTCATCATTTCCTTTACGATGAGCGTCTGGCAAGTTCTGACGGACTCTTACGGAGTCATCAAAACCTTGACGCTCATCTTCTTCATGCTGATCGGACTCTGCGTTCTCGTATACTTCAACATCAACCGCAGCCGTGTCCTGTCTCAGCAACCGGTTGCTAACGACGACCGCATCCCATCCACAGCATCCTCATACCCATCTCCACCCTATCGACGGGACAACCTGACCGTCTTCGGAATCACGACGTTCTACTTCCTCGGCTGCATCATGGACATCTTCCAGGTATTGTTGACGACGAGCTGCAGCGGCGTCTGGTCCACTTGCCAGACGGACTACTACACGGTGACGAACGGCGTCGTCGTGACCTTCCACGTCGTCCGAATCGCCTTCCTCGGGGCACAGACCCTCTTCTGCATCGTCTTCAACAGGGCGACGTTCACCGACGGGGCGGCCATTCGCTGCGGCCTGATGTGCGTTGCAGCGATCAACATGTGTCTCTGGTTCGATTTTCTCGTCGGAATCATGTTCCATCTGCTCAGATTCGAACGACCCATTGACAGCCAAAAGTTCCATTGTTTCTCCGATGCCTCAAACGCCACAGCCGAAGCCATTTCTTGCCTCATGCAGAACACGACGATGCATCACTTCCTCGATACCTACATGACACCGATCTTCCTCCCGTTCTCCATAGAAATCGCAGTGCTGATCGGGGAGTGCCTCTACCACCTGTTCTGCCACTGCACCAGCTCCACAACCGCTAATACAATCAACTCCATGCGGAACCCATCCTTGAAAGGAGACGAGGTAGTGGGGAACCATCCCGATCCGGAACCGGAAGAAACCGAAGTGACCAAACAATTCCAGGTCAGCACCGACGTCTGTGACGAATCGTCACACCTGCTGACCAACAGTTCCGTTCTTCTATCTGTGAACACGACTCGGTTGGGTTGGCAGGTGCTGTTCCTTCTGCTGTTCGTCACAAACGCCTTCCTCCTGGCACTGGCCGTTCTCTACCGGATCCACTCGGCCACGAAAATCTACCTCTACTACAAGTTCCCCTTCTACTTGCTGATGGCATTGGCCATCGTGCTGGGGTACAACACCAGCAGGGGCTTCCTCGTGCGACGGGATCTTCCGTTCACGGCCATCGACTACCTGTTGCTCTTCGCTTCTTTTGGCCAGATGAATCTCAATCTCCTGTCGTTCATTTCCTACGTCGACAGGACCCATCTTAAAGCCTTCTTCGCGGCTCAGAAGTTTCTTGAGATGCTGCAGACGTACCTGCAGGCAACCTTTGCTCTGTACGCCAGCAGGGTGGTTCCTATTCAGCCAGATCGTACCACAGAGAAGAGTTCTAGTTTGGCTGAGGTCTTCAAGTACGTTGTCTTCTACCTAGCCGTGTCAAACGGGACTCTGTGGCTCGTCGAGACTTGCAATGGACTGAATCTGAACTTCGGGGATCACGGTTTCTACGCGGATAGCGCCGAGACGAAGTACTACAAGAAGCTTCCGTGGGCTTTGCTGTTCAACGCCCTCGCACCTTTTCATCTCGTGTTTCGTCTGCTCAGCTGCCTCGCATTCGCCAGGACATTCATGCACCTGCGTCGTTTGCACATTTTGTAAGGTTCCTAATCGTCGCTATGTAAATTTATACAGTAACATACATGTACATACACACATGCATCCATATCATACATACATACATACATACACACATATATACACACATACACACACACATACATACATACATACATACATACATACATACATACATACATACATACATACATACATACATACATACATACATACACACACATACATACATACATACATACATACATACATACATGCATACATACATACATACATACATAACATACATATATATACACAAGCAAAAACATATACACACATTATATGCTTATGCGGATATTCGTGTAGACAAGATTCGTCCACAACTCCTCAAACAGTTTGAGAAGTGGAGGTTAACCGAATTTGGATGGAACCACAAACATTGTCTGACTGACTTTCTGACTGGCTGGCTGACTGATAAGTTATTCTTTTAATTTCAGCCGTTATTAGAAATTTCAATAACAATCAAACAGTCAGTCAGTCAAACAGTCAATGAGTCAATCAGTCAGTGAGTCAATGAGTCAATCAGTCAATGAGTCAATCAGTCAATCAGTCAATCAGTCAATGAGTCAATCAGTCAGTCAGTCTGTCTGTCAGTCAGTTATACAGCCAGTCAGACGAACAGTCAGCCAGTCGTCGAACATCGCAGACAACTTTATCGTAGCTTAGAATAATTATTTTAGTACAAAATGCAATAAAATTGTGAAGCCCGTGATGGATGTCGACACAACAGGAAGCGTTGTCCATTTTCAAAAACATTTAGAATAAGTTAGAGGATAAAAAACCATCCTCTTAATTAAAGGCTGGATATAAGCCATGTATCTATCCTCTGCCAGCTACATATTACTATCTATTCCTACATATTGCTATCTATTCCTACATATTGCTATCTATTCCTACATATTGCTATCTATTCCTACATATTGCTATCTATTCCTACATATTGCTATCTATTCCTACATATTGCTATCTATTCCTACATATTGCTATCTATTCCTATTCCTATATTGCTATCTATTCCTACATATTGCTATCTATTCCTACATATTGCTATCTATTCCTACATATTGCTATCTATTCCTACATATTGCTATCTATTCCTACATATTGCTATCTATTCCTACATACTGCTATCTATTCCTACATACTGCTATCTACAGGGTGGCGCAAAATAAACCGGACTATTATGGTATTGGTTTGGCATTTAATATAACATTGAATGAACTGTAAAATTTCAGAATTTTCTGAATGCGTAAGAAATTTCAGTCAAAGTGATGTTCAATATGTCCTCCGTTTGCTGCGATAACCAATGATAATCGCTTGCGAAACTGTCCAATAGCCCAGTTGATAGTATCCTCGCTGATTTCGTCCCAGCATGCGGTCAGAACTTCTTTCAAATGTTCTGTGGAAATCGTCATTAAGCTTAGTTTTCGTTGAACGAGGAGCAAACGTTAACAGTTCCTATTACTGTGACGTCGTCCTACATCAAGGATTACTGCCAGACATTATAGCTCACTCTGGTCACAATTTCACTTTCCAGCAGGATGGAGCACCTGCTCATCGTTCACGAAAAACAGTTGCTTTTCTTACTGCTGACGTTCCAGACTTTATTGAACCAGAAAATTGGCCACCGAACAGTGCGGACTATTCCATCTGGGGAATACTTCAGCAGCTTGTCTACAGGCAGAGAATTCGAGATATTGAACATTTGAAAGAAGTTCTGACCGCATGCTGGGACGAAATCAGCGAGGATACTATCAACCGGGCTATTGGACAGTTTCGCAAGCGATTATCATTGGTTATCGCAGCAAACGGAGGACATATTGAACATCACTTTGACTGAAATTTCTTACGCATTCAGAAAATTCTGAAATTTTACAGTTCATTCAATGTTATATTAAATGCCAAACCAATACCATAATAGTCCGGTTTATTTTGCGCCACCCTGTATTGCTACATATTACAATCTATTGCTATCTATTCCTACATATTGCTATCTATTCCTACATATTGCTATCTATTCCTACATATTGCTATCTATTCCTACATATTGCTATCTATTCCTACATATTGCTATCTATTCCTACATATTGCTATCTATTCCTACATATTGCTATCTATTCCTACATATTGCTATCTATTTCTACATATTGCTATCTATTCCTACATATTGCTATCTATTCCTACATATTGCTATCTATTCCTACATACTGCTATCTATTGCTACATATTACAATCTATTGCTATATATTGCTATCTATTCCTACATATTGCTATCTATTCCTACATATTGCTATCTATTCCTACATATTGCTATCTATTTCTACATATTGCTATCTATTCCTACATATTGCTATCTATTCCTACATATTGCTATCTATTCCTACATATTGCTATCTATTGCTATTACAGCTAGCTATGTTTTTCATTGCTATATAATATTATGCTACTTATGTTAGCTGTTGCCAACTATGTTATCGATGGTTTACATTGATTTCTAAGCTATCTGGTATCAAGGTCATCCATGTTATCTATGCAATCTATCCATGTTATCAATGCAATCTATGCTATCTGCATTATCTATGTTATCTGCGATATCTACTTTATCTACACTATATATGCGGGATATTGCTATATATGTTATCTACTGCTTTTGAAACTATCTATTCTATTTACTGCTCTATTGCTATCCATGTTATCGATGCTATCCATGCTAATTAGTACTGTCTATTCCACATCTGCTATCTTTTTGCTATCAATACCATCTATATCATCCATGCAATTTAAGGCTACATATACTATAAATTGTTATCTGTGCTAGTAATTGCTATTGATGTTAGTTATGCAATCCATGATATTTATTTATATCTATTGCTATAATAAAGTCCTAATAACTAGAAAGGTCGTCAGAGTTTCATCAAAATGAAGTCTGGTTTGTCTACTCTTCCTCTTCAAAAAACGTTCTGGTTACGCCACTGTCCCCGCTCTCAAAGCCAAATAACCACATTACCCGCACTTTAGGTACGTGTTTGCCATAGCATGTTTGCCATTTGCCATAGTTCAGTCAACAGGTGTTGGATATCAGCTAAAGCATGGTTTAGACGAATTATTTAAAACATTTTAGGCCAACGAACAGTGGATTAAATTTAGCAGTTTAAATTTAGACTTTCATACTCATTATGGAAAGATTTTTGGTCTATATCAAACGTGCTTCTAACACAATGGTACAGGCTAAACAACACGCAGTTAGCTAATAACTCAATCCGAGGCACGCGGTAGGCCTATAGTATTACTACTGTACAGTGGCGGCGCTAGCTATACAATTTCAGCAGGTCGCGTCAGGGTCATGGAGTAATTCAGCAGTTCGAAGAAATTAATGTTTGACGCATCAAGCAGCATAACTTACATAATTATATATATATATATATATATCAAATCATATAATGTATATATATATGTCACTATCACCACCACCATGTTGACTCCATTTTTAGCCTATAGTTAAAAATGTTTGGTGACCAATTTTGGTTTGGACTAAAGTTGTTTTGGTCTGCTGGGCGACAAAGGTAATGAACAGGTGGTTCAACAAAAACAGGGAAAGGAACAACCATATGATGATGACTAAATCGAAGTAATAAATAAATAAATAAATGCAGGATTAAATAAAGGAATAAATAAATAATAAAGGAATAAATAAATACATAAAGGAATAAACAAATAAATACAGGAATAAATAAATAAATTAAAGAATAAATAAATAAATAGGGAATAAATTAAATAATAGATGAAGTAACATTTTTCTTCTCTACTTGCCCACTTGACGATCCACAGTTGCGATCTATTCACTTCTAAAGCTGTGTCTACTCAGTCGTACCATACAGTTCAATGCACTATTGGCAATTAATGCAATTCAGCACAAAACAACACATACATTGGGAAATTAGTCTTTGTGTTATTGTTGTTGTTATTATAATTATTGTTATTGTTGTTGCTGCTGTTGTTATAGTATTTAACAAGAGATAAGTCTAAGTAAGAGTAATCCTTCAGAAAGAGAAATACGCTAGAGCTAGCTGTTACTTGGGATCTGGAATTCAGATATCATCCTCCACAACGTCAATGTACGTGCCTCGAAGTGCTATGATACTCTAGACCTGGAAATAGATGGAAAGGCTCTGGGAAAGGAAAATGACCTCACGATACTCCTTAAGATACACATGCAACGAGTTTCTGTTAACTATAAATATGGGCCAAATCTTAAATAAATATTGATTTGTACCTGGCCTCTATCGCTCTCTTCCTCTTGCTCTAAAATCTCTGTGCCTGCAGTAAAATGTTATGTTATGTCTTGTCAACACACTTGAAATTTTATAATAGCATCTCGAAAAGTACAGTCAACATCATTGCTTTCGCTGTTGCCTTCAAAGATCGCTGACAGTAACTCGGCATTTCCTGTGGTTTCTACCGGTTTTCCTCTACGTATGATAACCACACCTGTAACCACCTGTCATCCGCTTACCTTGTCTATATAAAACTGCGGTGAGACGCTCCGACGTCTGCGTAATTAATGGTGAATTCAATCCCTCGAAGCAAGAGTTCTATGAACGCACTTTAACTGCTGCTTGGGAAAACCTCTCGACGTAATCTTATCTAACACGAGGTCGTTTGAGCAAACGCTTTATTGGCCATTGCTCTTTGAACTGAATAGGTTAGAGAGAGTCATTTCGAGCGCTGCTCTGTTGGTAGTAGCCTAGTAGTGTCTTTAACCAGCAGAGTCAAACACTTCCTGTTTCGTCACGGAATACGGTACTCCCGGATTTCTGAAGCTCAAAGACCATGTGGATGTGTAGAATTCCACTTACTTTTGGACAGGTGATTCCGGAAGGAGGTAAGCCTCTTGCTACTTCAGTGCCGAATGGCAATTTTAATGGATCCGAGATGGAAGACTCATACAGTATGAGGACGATACCTAACGCAGCCGGTCAAGGTGTAGGCGATCTCTCAGCCAGAAGCCTCATTTCGGAGGGCTCGACCACACGGAGTCTCAGCTATCCCAGAGTGGACTCTGCCTGTTATAACGGTTCGATATCCTCCATGCAGATGATCCTGCTCCTCTTGGCCGTCTCATCGTCAACCACCCTTGCAGCCCTGCTCTCGCAAGACTTCAAACCGTTGATCGGTATGATGACGCTGATCATCTACATGCTCATCGGACTTGTGGTGATGATCATGTTCTTCAACTTCAGGCGACGACTGGTGGTGGTGGTGGCGAGGACAGCGAACAGCGAGGACCTGACAGACAAAGAAAGGGACAACCTGACCCTGATCGGTATCGTCATATTCTACCTGCTCGTCTGCGTTCTTGACATGTTCCACATCACTGCCTCCCTCAACTGTCGAGAGGTCTGGACCAGCTGCGGCAACGGTGATATCATCTTCAGCTTCGTCGTCGAGGTCTTCTTCCACGTCGTTAGGATCGTGTACCTCGGAGTGAAGACGACCTTCTGCATCACCTTCCACAGATCGACGTTCAAGGACGGGGTTCTGACGAGGTACGGACTGATGTTCCTGCAGGCGGTCAACATCAGTCTCTGGTGGGACGCGCTCATCCAGGAGTCGAGCGAACTGTCTGGGCAGGAGTGGCAAAGAGTGGACGCCTACAAACACGAATGTCACATGAACGGGTCTAGCGTCTCGACGGACGTCATGGAATGCCTGGCGCACAATAACACCATCTACACCAACACGGAGACGATCGTAACGACGATCTGTCTGCCCTTCACCATCGAGTTCACCCTACTCGTCGGGGAACTCCTTGGCTTCTGCTTCTACCACTGTGGCAGCCAAGTCCCGCTCAGCTCGGCAGAGCAGAACAAAGGACTGCCGAATGGACACGTTGCCAATCCCCTTCAACGCGACGATAGATCAGGCTCAGACATGGGAGGACTTGTGGCTTTGCCCGACGAAAATTCACCCCTTCTGGGGAATACTAACAACCGTAGAAATTCATCAAGCACTGTCTTCATCCAGCTGTGGACGGCGTTCGTGATTGTCATCAACGTCCTCAACTGCGTCTTCACATTCTTTTGCAAAATGCAGAGCAACCACGCTGCTAGAAACAAGTCAGTCGCATTCTACTTCCTCTTCACGTACTGGATCGGCATGACGATTGCCGTTGGAACCGGATATTACGTCAGCAGGTCCTTCCGTGTCAGAGGTCATCGGGTATCCTTCTCCAGCATGGACTACCTCCTGCTCCTCACCTCCTTCGGTCCGCTCGCCTACAACGCCTTCACCTGTATCGCCGCCTACGGTCACGTGGCCGCCGTCGCCAATGACAACATCTCCGTTACAACGTCATTCTACGTCACAATGCAGGTGTTCAATGCCATCCAGGTTCACCTGCAGACGACCTTCAGTCTGTTCGCCGCCAGAATCGCCGTGGAGGACACGCAGCGTCGCACACGAGAGGCCCGTGTCTTCAAGGCCATCATACTCTACTTGGCCGTGTCGAACGGGTCCCTCTGGTTCACGGGTACGGTCGGAGGGTACGAGTTCGGGGGATTGCAAGTGGGGGATGGACTGAGCCTGCAGGCTGCGTACTTTGGACGTGGAGCATGGGCGATCATCTATAACATTGTTGTGCCTCTGTTACTCTTCTATCGATTCAACAGCTGCCTCGTCTTCACGAGAATCTATCGTCGTCTTCGAGTCAGAAGAAACTAAGGATCAAAATGACAACTGACACCTGACAACCTTTTATTTCCAGAAGCACAATGCATATAACAACTAACAACAATTATAACTTGACTAATACATATCGGTGCATTGGCTAGGGAACAGAGGAGCAGGGCCGTAGCAAGGTATAATTGCGCCCTGTGCCAAGCGTGACTCTAGCACCCCATGCCCCAAAGATCGATTTTACCAATAACGAACAAATTTGTTATCTCACTTATTATAATTATAGAACTTTGTCTTTTAGAAAAATAGAATAGAAGTGCCTGTGTTTTTATTCCATTATAGTCTTTATAGACCGTTAGCTGACTAGGCTAACTTTATTCAAATTCACAAAAACATTAAATTTTAGTCACTTTCAGATCGAGAATTCAGATTCATTTTGCGTGATTTTGATGATGCAAAATCATCCATAATGTTATCATAATTAAGAGAATTGGCTATGTCGTATTCAATTGACACAACTGACAAGCTCGTCAAGCGCGGTCTTGTCTCATACCCGTAGTTGATCTTAAATAGCTTTTCAGAATTTTTATTTTGCTGAAACTTCTTTCACATGAAGCAAATGTTGCTGGAATTGTCAAAAATATGCGAAGGGCAATTATGTTGGGATAAATGTCTTGTCAGTGAGTTAGTATGGATGATCTATTAATAATATTATATATAGGCCTACACTTTATTTGTTGTTATTTAATTTTATTACATTTATTTAATTTATGATGAATATTTCATATTTCAGGGTAAGGTAATTAGTTTAATAATTAAACATTCCGTCTCAAAATTTGCACCCCCCTTGAGTTGCGCCCTGTGCCACGGCACCGCTGGCACATGCCTCGCTACGGCCCTGCAGAGGAGACCCAAAAGGGGCACAAGCCCCAGCTTAATTATGGTCACCCTTTTTTAACAATAATCAATTATGGCTGGTTAGTCAGTTGAAAGAAAGAAAGGTTCAACTCAATAATGTTCTTAACTAAATAATAATATTTCAATTTACTAATAATTTATTGTAACTTCTATGGCGTCCGTATCTCAACTACAAGGCGTCAACCAAATGCCATGTCATTGACCGAAACTCGGTTCTCTGAGACAGATCGCGTCAGAGATTAGATCAGACTCAATCCGACCAAATCCGATGACACTGCATCAGATTAGATTATCAAAGGAATAAAATGTATATTCTTTATTAAGCAATTGTTAATCGCACTTCGGTGTACAGACATCTAACAAATAGTGGTGCTGAAATTGCAACAGTGCAATTAATTGATTATATTTTCTGATGCATTTTGAAATCTCAACTGTGACTGCATTTCACTTTTATTGCAAATCATAATTATAAGCCGTTTGATTGGAATCCGTGCTGTGCTACAGTGCTATCTGAACTGCTTTAGAACTGCTCTAGAGAAACTCATCGAAGTAATCTTGCTTTTTAGTCATATAGCTCCAGCGTTCTGTTCGTGTTTTGTCGTGTATAGGCAAACATTTGTTGACAAAATCTAAGTTAAAGTGACTCATGCGACTTCACGTAAGCCCCTGGTCTAACTCAAGGACTTCTTTCACAATGCAATATGCTTCTATTTGAAGTCGCTATAGGTCAAAATGCAGTCAGCAATCAAGGCACAAGGAGACCGCCGACGTAAAGGGTTCCGTCTCACCTGCTTTGCTTCTCTGCGTCTTTGCATAGCCAAATGGTCTAACAACAACTTCTATGACAAATGCAAAAGGCATGTATTGGAGGGCACTAAAAGTGAAAATGCTGTCAGCAATCATGACACATGGTTCGTGGGAGAATGCAGACAAAAAGCGTACTATACAGCTGCTCCACAGGCGCAACTCTAATATCTATCCCAGGTGATGGATGTCAATCGTACTTTGGTGTAGAGACATCTAATAAATAGACAGTAGTGTGAAATTGCAACAGTACTATATATATGGTACTATATGGTACAGCTCAGGTCAAGGCCTATCTTGACAAGCATTTTGTTGTGTCGGCGTCCTTGCAATAATTATGCCGTTACAAGGGCGCTGACACAACAATTGATTCAACTCAAAACACATTCTCCCTTAGTATAGCGCCTTTTATAAATAGGGGCCTAACTCTGTATAAGCGTTAGCTTTTGTAGGGCTCCTTTTGTACTTGACTGAGATTATGTTTGCTTTGATGTGATGAGTGGTACAATAAAGAAGAAGAATAATAAATATGCTGAATACACTTGGTTACTGTTTTTGGTAAGGTAACGCTGGGGTTTGGGTGACTGTCTTGGGTACGAGTTAGGGCTAAGGTTGCTGCAAGAAGTTGAATTAGCACTCAGCTCAGGTCAAGTTTTCGGCATAGGTTTGTTTGAGGGTATAACTAAAGTTACCTGCGGAGTTGTCATCAGTTAAGGTTAAGGACAGTATTTGATTTCGGATTAGAATATGGGCAGACCGCTCGATCCCTACACGACTAAAAGTGATGTTTATTTGTAGCGGGTACCATTGTGGTTAAAATGCCCAATAGAGGTGTATTTTCTGGGTATGCTTACAATCGACTAGTGAGGCTAAAATGCTCATAGACATACAGCCCACCCTCTAGAGCCGAAGCACTTTCAAAGCAGGGCCGTGTTATTCAGTAGGCGCAGTAGGCACTGTGCCTAGGACCTACGAACTTTTCAGGAGCCTACGCAAGTCTGAAAATGAGATTATTGAAAAACCAGAAACATTGCATTAGACCTTAGTGGATATATTAAGGATATTAAATTTAAATAATCAGCATTACAAAAAGTGAATTGAGATTTAAAATCAAAACTGTGTGTTCGTGAATCATGATTAAATTTGACGTCAATAAATAATGTGAATGCGTATTGTTATGCGTTTAGCTCTAATGCAGAACTGGCTGTTGGAGGTCTATAAATGCAAGAGTGCCTAGGGCCTATGACTACCTTAAAACGGCCATGATTCAAAGGTTTTTGTTAAACTGTTCATAGACATAATACTTTCTACCATCTAAGCATTATTCAACGTTGTCTACTGTCAGATTATTATAAAGGGCAACAATAAAGTATAACTTTAGGTGACAATGACTATTCTTTAGTAAGTCTGCCTCCTCCTGTTCGCTTCACTGACTCAGTTGAGGCTCTCAAAGCCTTAACTTAAGACATATCTGTTCACTAAGGCCTATCTTGACAAGCATTTTGTTGTGTCGGCGTCCTTGCAATAATTATGCCGTTACAAGGGCGCTGACACAACAATTGATTCAACTCAAAACACATTCTCCCTTAGTATAGCGCCTTTTATAGCGCCTTTCAGGTAACTCCCGAAACCTTTGCCTGCGTGTCTTTATAATTGATCTAAATAAGTTCGGAATAAGGTTAAAACCCAGACAATGTGTGTTGAGTTGAAACAATTGAAACAACAGTTCTACCTCTATGTAAAGGAATACTATTCCATTAGAACTGTTGCGCAATGAAGAATATTCATTGTCTCTTAAAGCCATACGTTATTGTTACCCTTATGGCAAATTGTCTGACAGCGGAAGACGTTGAATATGCTTAGACGTTGCATAGGCCTACATCTTTTGTTACATACACTACATCGAGTGGCAATTGTGTCTATGGCGTTCGTTTACGTTAAAATTGTTGTCAGACATCCTTTATAAAAGCAAAATTTTCCAATTCATTCAAACGAGGAGAGTTTAAAAATATCACGAGAACAATTCCTGTTTACCAATTCCGAATGTGAACTCCTCACCTGGTCTAATTAGCATATGCAAATGACCATCATTGTTTGCTAAAATATTGGCCGACATGAGCTTTGAAATGGTTTAGCAGCATGAAAGCTACAACATCAGTCATGCCAATGAGAAAAACATATATCTCGTAGCCTATAGGATCCCTCTGATACGAAGCAGCGCTCTTGAATAAGCTGGTGCCTTGCGCTTAGCTTTGAAGTAGCGCTCTAGAAAGTGGTAGTTTACGATTACGATTGAACCTGTCTCTGGACAACCCCTCTGACGAGACGCAGCGCTCTTGAATAAGGTGCTTGGTTTTATATATAGCGCTTTAGAAATTGGAGCTTACGATTACGATTACGAATCCAAGGCCAGAAAGAAAATATTAAAAAAAACTAAGCAAGTTGAGCGCAAACTTAGCAAAATTTCCTTATAAATATTAAGATACATACAAAGACACGCACATACGTTCAAACAGACACGCATACACACATGCACACACACACATACACATGCATGTTTTATATGTATGCATTGAGTTATTAACTAATGAAAGAACGCAGAAGCCCTAAATGAAGTAATAATTATTATTAAAGTAGTTAAAGCAGTTAAACTCTAATACGTGAATAAGTGATCGTGAGTGTGTGCGTGTGTGTTTGCACACACACACACACACACACACACACACACACACACACACGCACACACACACACACACACACACACACACACACACATATATATATATATAGCTGGGTTTTCCCGTGTTTTCCTGAAGTCAGAACCTCGACGTTAAGTGATATACACAATTTCCGCGACCTCCCAGCACAACCTGCACCGGCGCTCACACAGTATCTACTGTTAAACAGCACAACGTAGTGTGGCCAGAACAACACTGGTATTCAAGCATATAGGCAACTGCGGGCGATGTACCAGAACCAGGTCTAGACGCCGGACGGATACTTCGGTGTTGAGCCTTCATGAACGAGGTTGTCGGATTGGAATCCAGTAGATTTGTACATCGGACTTGCACGGTCCTTTCAGCGGCCATTACCAAACCTTCATCGAGCAGCGGTGGTGAAGGATACGACCCCAGAAAATCATTGACAAATGTCTGCATATTTCTACACCGCTTGTACAGCGCATTTTTAGTATCTCATACAAGCACTATAGACGAAGTGGTCCTAAAGTTCATAAAGAGCAGAACTGAGCGGAGGGACAAAGCTACTGGTGAAGAATGTAGAATTCTAGATGAATCATTTCCTCAGTTCCTCCATCAATACTGCCACTCACCCACCGTCATCTGCCTCAGGTTCCACTACTGATCACCCACAGGCTTTCCACTCCAAATGGAAGTATCGCCTCTTCAGGAATTCCTACCCTGATCCATCCGATCCTCTGCCTTCGAAGCTTTCTAGTCCTCAACGAAACCAGCCTTAGCACTGTTAGCAGCCGTTCTGCCTCCTCTCTCTCTGGTCTTTCTGGCAACCGGACTAGGACTTCCACTTGACATCGCCCTCTAAACAACCTCCTAGATACGACGCAGCGCTCGTGAATAAGCTGGTGCCCTGGGCTTAGCTTTAGAGTCGCGCTTTAGAAATTTTGAGTTTACGATAGGTACTTCCGCCTTACCATCTATCCAAGATTCCAAACAAGACGTTAGATTTAATAACGAGATAGATTTCCTGTGCGACACTTCAGCACCACAAACAACCGAGTGACTGTCTGACTTGATGGAGTCCACACAGAGTATCTGCTTGATTGCATTTCATTATTCACGAAGCGTAACAAGTTGCGTTTCAGTTGCAACAGTGTCTGCGCCTATAGACATGACTTTCTTCTGTGGTACATTTAGGCGTGCTTGCCATTTGCAACCGAGGATGGAGTCATGTGGTGCTACTACCTTTCCTTGCTAAGGCGTCAGCACAGACCACTCAGACCAGCCAAGTGGCCATGTCTCCCACTTGAACATCTGGGAACATAAGTACTTTTAAGCTCGTAGTTTCCACTCGAAAGATCGAAAGTTTTGAAGTACTTTGATAGGATTTGGCCAACAGCAATGGCGACATGAGACAATTGAAAGAAATTATATTGTTATAGAAGTTGATTTAAGCACCTTGCTAAATATTTTTAAGAACAAGATATCTTCAAAAGTACTACAAAGGGTCATAATTTTCAGCGAAAGAAAGGATACGATCCCTCATTCAAAGCACCTGCAGGTTTCGCCATAACCTTCTCCCCTCTGAAACCCATGCTTACGCTCTTGTATTTGAACACACTCGTATGCTTTGGTAAATGAGAAAGCGTGCGCTCATTACTTCCTCTTTGAGCGCGTTGATGAGACCAAAGGGCTCTCGACCCTCGAAAGATCACCAGGATAAAGTAGGAGCGTGTTATTTCTTAGCCCCTTACTAGCTAATATCACTTCTGGTCGAACCTCCGTTAAGTATATGTCGAAGGCCTTTCCCAAGTCCATAAGTGATCACGATCCCTTAGCAAAGCTAGTGAAGACAACCACTTAAAGCGCTGGATGACACTGCTTACGAAATGTTTCCTTACTGAAGAAGCTAATAAATTATTTAGAGTGATTTATTTAGCCATGTTGACTTTTAAATATAGCATGTCCTTAGAAACAGAGGGAAGACGAAAGGTTTATGATGGGAGTTTTTGCTTTTGCTTAAGTAGTTAAGGCAAGTCTTGACTTATTATAGGTAAGACTAGAAATGTACTTGATTTAAGTGGATGTCTAAAGAACGCAGAACAGCGGTGCACGATAGTGCAGTGGTTAGCCTACTGGACTGTCAATCGAGAGGTCGGGGTTCAGTTCCCGCCTGGGTAAAAGTTTGGTTCGAGATTTCTGCTCCACCTGCGCCCCCCATCATACTCAGCGACAGCCTCAGTCGCCCGAATCACAGTGATTCCACTGCAATTAATGAAAACATCCCGATAGCGCATTGGATAACACACTGGCATAGAGAGCGAGAGGTACCGAGATCGATATCTGTAGGCGGACATGCTTTGTAGGCTGCTATTAGCGCCGTGTATTGCAGGCAGTCTGTTCTGTTAGTAGGCTAGTTAAGATTTATGTCTTCTGTCAATTGCGTTCTTGTGAATTGTTTCAATTGCATAACTGTACACCGTAACCGGTTGCGGTTTGTCAACCGGATTGTTTCAATAAAGAATATTATTATTAATTAAGTAGTTTACCATTGCACCGGTGATTTCGATTGAGCACACCTACTGAGACCATCCACGGCGATTACGATGATAATGACGACGAGGACTCGTGTTCATCCAGCCCAAGACGAAATACCTCACGTTCAGTGGGTACTTCCAATGTATTAAGCACTACCTCGCCTTAAGCAAGTCTTGCGATGCGCTGGTACTAATACACAACAGCATCTTTGGATTCTTTCACCGACGGTTCAAGGACTCGAGAGCAGGTAATGAGGGATTTTCACTGCATTCCCCACAGTGGGATGTTGGAATTCAGGACTCTGGGATTTGTCCATTTCCATCGGCTTAACACTCGGGAATAAACAGTTGCCCTAAGTTTCTTTATGGGACACAAGCACTTCAAATCCGTATAAGTGGTTCTAATCGGTTGCCAGAATCTGACGTACATGTATAGTCTACCAGGCAGACAGTTATAGGAAATTACCAGCATTTGCTTACAAAGGCTTTTCATCCGCAATTAAATTAACTTCGTGTGAGTTAAATGTGTTTTTACTTTCTGGCATAAGTGGTTCAAACCGGGACAATTATCAAAGGCAATTACCAGCATTTGCTTACAAAGGCAATTAAATGTACTTCGTATGCGTTTAATGTGGTTTTACTTCCTGGCGTTGACAGCGGACCTGTCTACTTACATGGTCTAATATTTCCTAGACTGCAAATATCGTTTAACAACACAGCTGCCCATAATTACCGTTTGTGAAACTTATTATAACATAAACAAATACTGGCCTACTTGTCGCAATTGGTACACTTACATTTGGTGGGACCCGTGTAGCTTAGAGGGTAGAATCCGGATAAGAAATAGGAAAAGATTAGAAAAACCGAAAAATAGGTAATATTTTCACTCAGACCCGAACTACATCAGTGAACTCTCGGAGCGGATAGAACAAGCGACTAATTAAGAGCCTCTTTAATTATTCAGGTAATGAGAGCCCCACATTGAATAAAATTGCGTATTGCTTTTGAGATAGGCCTACTGTAAAAAAAAGGCATGTGTCTTTAGAAATTGTAGTTCTCCAGATATGCCACGAATTGGACAGCACAGTTGAAGATGGACTGGAGCTGACAAAGGCTTAGCGAAACTAGTGTTGATTTGCAATAACTTTTTAAATGTGTATAATTATATGTGCTTGTCTCATGCATGGTAAATTATCATAATTTAGAAATTTATTTAGCGCCACTTCAAGAGATTAATTGCTGTGAGTGTTGTTATCTTGCAGTATTACATTCATCTTGGGATGTGTATATTTTTCAGTTGTTCAAATCGACTCATTACGACTCGGAAAAAATGGAAAACCTGAGGAAGAGGATTCGGAAGAACTTCTCCTGGTGCAAGATTCCTTTCACATACGGAGAGGCAATCCAGCGGGAAAACATCGGAGGCGAAGTGGATGAAGATTGGAATAACATTTCCTCGCTGAACTACAACGGATCGATAGCATCCGTCCAGTTGTTCGGAATACTGATCGCGGTATCTTCATCGATGACGATCTCAGCACTCCTTTCCGATCGCTTCGATCCATCCATAAATATGCTGACGTTGATCGTTTACATGGTAGTCGGATGCCTCATCATGGTCCTACTCCACATCCACCGGAATAAGGTACTGGCGGTTCCACTCGAAGAGGACTCATCGGACCCAACAAGGGACAACCTAACCCTGATCGGAATGAGTATATTCTACATATTTTCGTGCTTCATGGACGTCTTCCAGATCGTCGCCGGCATGGGCTGCATCGAAGTGTGGCGCAGCTACGGTAATGGTCGTGGGTACTCGTACTTTACGACGAGTATCGCATTCCACGTTGCCAGGGTCGTCTATCTCGGAGGTGAGACCGTCTTCTGCATCAACCTGAACCGGTCAACGTTTCTGGAACGCAGCTCAATTCGTTACGCGTTGATTTTCCTACAGGCAGCCAATCTAAGTCTCTGGTTCGACGCCATGGTATCCGAGTCCATCTCTTCCGAGAATATGCACCCAATTCTGCTTTCAAACATTACCCATGTACATCCGGGGTACGGTCCGAACGTATCCGGCCACGTCATGGATTGCATCAACTTTAACACGTCCGTGTACCAAATGGCGAAAACGTACGTAAGCCCGGCGTTTCTGCCATTTACAATCGAGTTTACGTTACTGGTCGGTGAGTGTTTCGCACACTGGTTCTTCAGCTGTTCGTCCTCAAAGTTGGGCAGACATCTCAACAGTTCGTTGTCGATGGACACACTATTACATCACGAAAACATTGCGGAATCCACGCAGGCCGGAAAGTGTGAATCTTTGGAAAGGATGCCTTGCTTAGAAGGAGGTGAAATACGAAATTCGCAAACACTTCGATTTAAAGAGACAGCTCCAATTCAACACGAACTCGTTAATATGTCTTCTGTAACATCGGAAATTGGAGATATCGCCAGTAATCGAGTAGAAACTGAAGAGCATACTCCGCTGTTGAGCCTCGGAGCGGTTGACTCTCCAAGTGCTTGGCGATTGGCTCGAATTGTCTCTCGTCTGTGGCTGCTATTCGTCGTCTCTCTAAACCTTCTGCTCTTCATCTTTGCCATTCTCTACAAATTCAAACTGGAAGAACACGAGCTGAACTCAACCTCTGGGTATTTTCTCGGATTCGTCTGGTTTTCGCTGATCCTAGCCATCGGATTCGCCTATTTCGTCACCAGATCACATCGAACTCTCCAGGAACCATTCAGCGGACTCGACTACCTTCTCGTCTGGTCTTCCTTCGGTCCCATTGCTCACTGTTTCTTCAACTGCATCGCGGCAGTCGCCCTCAATCACCATGGCAACGGTTCGTCCATGAGAGTTCCGGAATATGGCGTCACCTTGGAGACGTTCGTCCTCTTCCAGGTCCTCAACGTATTCGAAATCTACTTCCAGCTGTCGTTCAGTCTGTACGCCTGTAGACTCGTGGTGGACGGAGGGTGGCGAGGGACGATCTGGCGTCAGGTCGTGTTGAAGGGCATTGTGCTGTACCTGGCCGCAACGAACGGGTCTATGTGGGTCATCGGGACCATTCACAGCTTCGACTTTGGTCAGCTGAAGGACGTGAATGAGGGATACTTTGGAAGGGTGGGATGGAGGATCGTCAACAACATCGTCAGTCCGTTGCTTCTTTTCTTCCGATTCAACAGCTGTCTCATTCTGACCAGGACCTATCGCAGACTTCGAAGGTCTGTGCCGTGAGAACGTGCCATCGTCGTCGTCATCATCATCATCATCATTGTTATCACCGTCAACATCACCATCGCCAAATCACCATCTCAATCATCACCATCATGACTACCACCATCACAAGCATCACCATTATCATTACCACCACCACCATTACCATGACCACAACCACCACCAAACTACAACCGCCATCACTAGGACTACCAACATGACACACCATCACGACCACCACCACCACCATCACAAGCATCACCATTATCACTACCACCACTACCACCACTAATACCATGACCACAACTACCACCAGGAAACGCCATCACGACTAACACTACAATCACCACTAGAACACCACCACCAATGCCATACCACCACCAATGCCACACCACCACCACAGCCACTACCACCACCACTACAACCACCACCATCTCATTTCATCTCATCTGAACTTATCCAATGAGCCATTCTGTTTACTCTCCGTCTTCTCGAAGATTTAAAGAAAATTTAATTCATGTGGAAAAGTTTCATCGTTTGAAGTTGACAAAAAAGTAAAATCAGCGCCAAAATATAACTGACGAAAAAGGAACTAAACGATTAAATAAGTTCACTATTTTTGTACGTCTTCGACAACAAGTGAAAATACAGAAATTCAGTCTGTTAATTTTACTTCTACAAATTTTTGCTACCAATACAAAAATATTTTACCGTATTCAGTGAACGTTAGCAGTTAATAATCTTGCAACGCCACAGCGTTACGTGAATTCAACTCTGAAATTGACGTTACACAAAGACTCCATTACATTACTCACAAATAGGTCGTAGAGCTTTCAGTTAAGACGTCATACATAAGCGAATAATTTTCTACTGTGGCGCCTTAGAAGTCTTTAGAAGAAATTGGACGTATTACTGTATTCATGTCACGTTACTTTACATTCAGGAACCCTGATACAACCCTTGCAAGTCAGAGCGAGACAGACAGACAGACAGACCGACATATAAGTAGATAGATGGACAGACATAGAGATGGATAGATAGGGAGATAGGGAGACACAGACAGACAGACAGACAGAAGATAATCCACAACAACCATCTTTGCTTTAATTCCATCAGCGGCCTTCATCATGGAGTTTATTTTCTACTGGCATTATTTAAATATTCAAGTACTACTCATATATACATAGATAAATAAACAAACAAATATATATATATATATATATGCACGTGCTTAATTATATACACCTAATATACAGGTGTGTATATATCATGTGTGTATATAATTAAGCACGTACTATATATATATATATATATACGACTATATATAAAATATATATCCATATAAATTCATGCATATTTATATGCATACAACACATGTACCAGTATAAATACATACATGAATTCATATATATACGTGCATACATATATATACATTCACATGCACACGTGTGTATATATAGTTATATACATATATTTCACGCATACATATAATTATATATATATATTTGTACAGTGGTGGCGCCAGGGGCTAGGGGTGCTATCCTAACTGCGGTTCAGCCCCCAAAAGTGGGAAATCACTGCAAATCACAGCGAGGAGGGAACAAAAGGGAAGGTTTTTTGAGCTTTAGCCCCCAAACCTGAAATCCTGGCGCCGCCACTGTATTTGTAATGAAACCGTGAGCAGCGAATTTCAGCTTCGAGAAAACTGATGACAGAAATCAGGTGAACAACGGTTGGTGAAAGTATCGTGACTGGAAGATATCACCAGGTGTCGTCACCCGTTCTCCCATAGCAACCGAAGGCATGATTGACATCCGGGGGCGGGGCCTCGTAGCCAGCGGGGAGGGCAGAGGTTATACGTGTCTGCGTGGGGTTAGTAGGAGAGTTCGGACGTCCTTTCACCTCGTCTCAATCATCTGTTCCGCGGGTCTGGAAGCGGTTTTGATTCGAACGAACTCGCGGGCCACCGGATCACTAGTCCGCTGGGTCAGAATTCGAAGTATCGTCCATCCGACCTCGTTCAGCTGAACGCGGGGAGCAAGGGAGTGCCACTTGGCACAGACGTCCTGGTCGTTGAGGTCTCGTAGTGGAAGGACCGACAGACCGATGACGTGGTCCTCACGCGCGAAGCGATATTCCTTGACGAAGAGATGGATTTCGTACTGGTCGAGACGGGTGTCAAGGCCAAGGCAGCTGAAGCAAAGAATACAGTTCAATTCATGAGTTTCAATGAATGATTGATTGATTGATTGATTGATTGATTGATTGATTGATTGGTTGATTGATTGATTGATTGATTGATTGATTGTGAAGCCTTACTGATCACCAAAACAAAAGGATAGGATAAGATAGGAAAGGGCAGTTTGGGATAGGCATTAATTAAGTCGTGTGTGAGAGAGTAGTAATCGTAATCGTAAACTCGAAACTTCTAAAGCGCCCGCAAAAGCGAAGTCGCGCGAACCAGCTTATTCACAGGCGCTCAATAAAAACAAAATTGATAGGCAGGGGGTCAAAATCCAGAGAGTCAGGCAGGCAGACAGGCAGGCGGCTAAGGTGGATGGTGTTTGGTGTTAAGACGGCGAAGTAGACAGGTAGAAGTATTGGATTCAGGATAGGATTTGTCAAAGAGCAGTGTTTTCAGTTTCGAGTGAAAGACCTGTGGAGAGATAGCAAGAGGTGGAGTTTTGGTGACTTCGTAGGATGGGTCAGATATTTGTCGTAGTGCTGGCGGAAGTAGAATTGGCGACTGCATATTTGCATAACTTACAACTGGAATTGTTCGTTGAACTTTGGCGCCCAATCGTTGCTCTTTGTCTTCGTCGTGGCCTTCGTCTTCTTCTGCTGGAGCCCTGGACCGATGAGGTTGACCTCTACGAACGGACGGAACCCCCCCTCCGCCTGCCACCGAATCTTACACACCGCTATTACTGTAACGAAAAGCAACAATATTATTATTGTTGTTGTTGTTGCTGCTGTTGTTGTTGTTGTTGTTGTTGTTGTTGTTGTTGGTAGGCCTATTATTATTATATTTTATTTTATTTATTTTTTGCCAGAGGTAGGAATAGTCCCTCAGGCTTTTAGAAACCATCATAGGGCGTGCCATCAACCTAGAGTTTGTGGTGCTCGTCCCGATGCACTGTGTGAAAGTGTCCCTGAAGGCTACTGCTTTGAATCTCTGTGTACTAATGGATAAACGCTGGTAACGGTGCACGGGCTCCAGAGGGTCTCCTGAGACGGCTGTCATTCGGCTGCTCCCCAGTCTCCATCCATACGGAAACTCTGTCTCATTGCTGTATGCTCATCATTCAAAATATCGGTAAGTTTTCACCAAAACCATAGCACCATATTCGCCAATGGTCTCCTTTCACAAACAAGATGTTCCAGTTTAGTAAGACATCACACACAATGCTTCTTAATATCTGAGGCTCCTTACCATGTAAAACACCAAGCGCTTAGTGGTATTGTATTGTATTGTATCTAAGTCTAACCATTCCTTGAACTTAAGGTCTTACCAGAAATCAAGACCTTGTGTTCTCCGGTGTCAGGATGCGTGTAGAGTTCCATCTGCGTTGAAATCTCACCAACACTGAGCTCTGGAGGCAGCTCTGAAAAACAGTCAGCGCTCGTGAATAAGCTTGTGCCCTGCGATTAGCTTTCGAATGGCGCTCTATAAAGTTGGAGTTTACGATTACGATTACGATTAATGAAAATTTTCCATGCTTTCCTTTCGCCATGTTTGTAGTTTTAAATTATATTCGTGCTTATTATTAATTCAAACTGACACACCGCAGTATGATTACAAGTCATGGTATGAACGTATGATTACAGGATATTACGTGAGTAGAATTTAACTGTATGAAAACCATGCAAGGCGCCCATCTGTCCTAGCGCTTACTTACCAATGTTACCTAGCGAATAGAAGGCTGAGTGAACCTTTGGGAGGGTAGCGGGAATCGATCCCACGGCAATGCTGATCTTCTGCCATTCGTGCCAGAGTGTTACCATTCACCTAAACCCCTCCCTTTATTCAGAATGATTCCTGCGAAACTGTGTTTCTGTACACCAAAGTGCGAGTAGTACTTGGTTAACAAAGAAATATAAGAATATACTTACTTTACATACTTACTTGCGATAACCATTACGATAATAAAGATGATGACGACGACGATGACGATGACGACAACAACCATGATGCTAATGCTAATGATGATGATGATGATGATGATGATGATGATGGTGGTGGTGGTGGTGGTGGTGGTGGTGGTGGTGGTGGTGGTGGTGGTGGTGGTGGTGGTGGTGGTGGTGGTGGTGGTGGTGGTGGTGGTGGTGGCGATAATGTTATCACCATTGTTATAATGACGATGATAATGTTGGTGATGGTGATGATGAACTTGATGATTATCTTGCTGATAATGATGCTGCTGTTGATGATGATTTGATGATGATGTTGACGAAGACATGCTAATGCTGCTGCTTTTGTTGATGATGATGATGCTGATGATGTTGATGATGATGATGACGCACCTTCCCGCGTTTTGTCCTGGATGAATGTTCGGATGAGTGAATCGGTTGGTTGCGTGTAGAGGGAGAGGGCGTGACGGAGGGACTCCAGCTCTGGACTCTTGTCGAGCTTCTTCAGTCCGTTACCACCGGCATGGAAGTACTCCGTGAGGACGTCAAGGACAGCCTCAACTATGGCACACTGGTAGAAGGACAGACCGCTGACCAATCCCTTGTCCAGCTCCTTAGAAATGTCCTTAACGACCAAACACAAAGCCATTTACTAACGCCATCATCATCATCAACATAATCATCATCAACAATATCAACATCATCAACATAATCATCATCAACAATATCAACATCATCAATATAATCATCAACATTATCTGCATCATCAACATCGTAAATATCATTATCATCAGCTTACACATCAACATTATCAGCATCATCAACTTCATCAGCATCATCAACATCATGAACATCATCGACATGATCCTCAAGGCTCAAAATTATCTGTATCATTAACATCATAAATATTATTATCATCAAAATTATCAGCATCCAAAACATCATCAACACTATCAACTTCAGCATCATCAATCAATCACAGTTAATAACCACACAATTATCAACGACATTATCATCACCGACAACACCATCATCACAGTCGTCGTGGTCAACATCATCATCACCAATATCAAAAACAGCAACAGCATTATCATCCTAACTGTCGATAGATTTAAAGCGATGTTGATGGTTTACGTTGAGTTTCTTTCCGAGGTCTGCCAGCGGTTGTGAGGCTGGGCTCTGCTGGAGAAGGGAGCTCGATAGGATGCCAGGCAGGTGACTCACATGGCTCAGCAGGGCCCGCGAGATGCCGTCGATCTTCGCTTGGGCGTTGTTTGAAATCGGAAAAAGGAGCTAAAACAATTGTGCAGTGCGAGGGTCAGACCCCAGCGTAATTGTAACTGTAATCACAGATTTATAGTTGTAATTTTTATTATTTTCACAGACTTGTACACAGCGCCTGTTGAAAAGGCGCTCTATAATAAACCTGTGTTTACAAGTATACATTTGTCTTCTACAATGGTCCGCAGGAAAGACTCGCAGACGTATAAAAAAACCTACCTTTATTGATATCATCATCCTGATATTTGCTGCGATAATTTATTTTAATTATATTCCTAGTCATTGCCTTCGTCGTTGAAAACATAGTCGTTGTCATCGTCATCAGCATTATCATCATCGCAATAGCGATAATAGACGTATTTCAAATTTGCATCATCATCAACGTATTTCAGATTATTATCATCATTGTAAACATCATCGTTGTCGGCATCATCATAAGCATCCTCGTCGTCGTCGTCACCGTTGTCATCATCATTGGAATCGAATTCCTACCTGTCTTGGATCTGTCATGGGAGGCAGGACAACCATCTTCTCTACAGCATTCATCACCGTTTTCCATAATTCCTGACAAAACAGGTCAACCGAATCATATGGTCTCAGAAATTGAATATTTATATTTATATCCATATAATATATATCATACATATATATATCTGTAGCTATATATCTATATATATTTATTTATATTTATAGGGAGTGTCTATAGGAAGGAAATACATCTATCAGAGACACAAAAGCGAGCGCCTCGACTGTGCGAAGAAAAGCGAGTAGCAGAGTTTTTGATATTTCGATAAAATTCGATCCTACAGATATAAACTAAATTTAATTTAGCTTTTTTAGCGTTTAGCTTTGGAGTAGCGCCTTAGAAATTTGGAATTTACGATTATATGATTACGAAATTCTACTGAATACGGAATATATCTGAAACATGACAATGGAAATTACAGTCCTTCGATGATAAATATTAATGAGCATTCAAAATGAACAAATCCCGCCTAACATGCAGGGTCACCTAATTTCTTTTACCAATTTCATGATGGCATATCCAATTTCGTGACAGGTTTAAGAAACAGTTACAGATTTCATGACGGCATATACGCTATAGGGCCTAGACTTGTTCCGTGATTCCTAGGTAGCCGTTCCGGAGCGCCCTTGTGAGGTACCTAAATGAAGCTTCTGTAAGGAGAATCACACTGGGATACCGCAGAGGGATGAAGGCCTGCAACTGTGGCGTCCCAGGCCGGATATTATTTATGTACCACCCAGGGAACCATTGTAATAATAATAATAATAATAATAATAATAATAATAATAATAATAATAATAATAATAATAATAATAATAATAATAATAATAATAATAATCTTTTCTTTTTTTTAGCACCTGACTGTAAGCACCTCACTGCGCTGTACATTTACATGTTATGCAATTTAAATCTTAACTACTAACAGAACAGACAGCCTGCAATACAACGGCGCTAATAGCAGCCTACAAAGCATATCCGCCCTACGGGCTCGAACGCGGTACCTCTCGCTCTCTACGCCAGATGTTATCCAATGCGCTATCGGGTATTTGTAGCCCCGTCTTAAGAGATTGCCCGAAATCCACTTTGTCAACGAGGTCATGGTGGTCAGCAGGGCCAGCCAAATTCCCAGAGCGACGCTGGTGAGGGCTGTAACAGAGATCGAGGCCAACCAAATGCCAACTGCCACTGCCAATAACACGGGTAATAACTGACAATAAAGTCAAAGATAAAGCAAGTAAAATTCGCTAGTCGACCGGTCTTGTATAATAATATATAATCTGAATGGAAAATGCCACTTATATGCAGTGCATATTTTAACTGTTTAACTACTGGGACAAATGTCCCAGTAGTTTTAGGATATGTCCCAGTAGTTTTAGGATATGTCCCAGTAGTTTTGGTGATTTGTCCTAGGTAATACTCTAATTTCATAACATTGGAATTACAGTAGGAGACTTTGTCCCACTAGTCAGTCAGTGGCGTAATAAAAACGGGGGGTATTGTGTCTATGTACCCGTAGAGTCAGTAGGAGAGGGGAAAACACTCGTTACTACCCCCTCGAAAATTCTTCGAGAACTCTCATTACTGGAAAAACTCGTTATTACATATACAAGCAAAAAAAAAGTCATCAGAAATTTTGGCGGAAGTAATGAAGACAATTTTCCGCCAGACTGTTTTCCATCCACGGGCGCAACAACGACACCAACCCTACTTACGCCACTGGTCCCAGTTAGTGTTGTTTTCGTTAACGATAACTAAAACGAAAACCTTCGTTAACGAAAACAAAAGGTTTTAGTTAACTATAACTAAAACTAAAACGAAAACTAGACGAAAAACGATAACGAAATAAAAACTAAAACTAAACCAGTCGAAACTAATAATAACGAAAACACATAACGAAAACCAAAACGAAAACACATAACGAAAACCTAGTGTCTTAGGATATTCAGCGTTTTCGGAAATACGCGTTTTATAATCAGCACTTTGTTCGGAAATCTTCCGATCTTTGGAATTTTATAAGATGTCCGAACTAAATTTAGGTGGTAGACGTAAAACTAGTGGAGTATGGGGCAGCTGGGGCTGTTTTAAGTTTCGATTAGAAACAGATTGTAGCGAGTGAATTCTGTTTGGTGCGAAAGCCGTATGCGAGAAAAATATTGCCAGACTCGGTGAAATAACTAAAACTAATAATAACTAAAACCCCTAGCATGTGAAACTAATAATAACTAAAACTAAAACTTGGCGAAATAACTAAAACTAATAATAACTAAAACACCTAGCGTGTAAAACTAATAATAACTAAAACTAAAACTCAAGGCAAAACTAAAACAACACTAGTCCCAGTAGTCGAAATCCGTTAAAATATGCACTGCTTATATGTCCCCTGAAGGAATTTTATTAAAGGTGTCTTACAACAGTTTCTTGATGATTATCCCTCTCAGTTTCCATTAAACTTGGCACAACCCTGAAGTTACTTCGTATAATTATTTATTATTATTATTATTATTATTATTATTATTATTATTATTATTATTATTATTATTATTATTATATCAAAATCTAGTGTTAAACTGGAAGGGCTATCCCTCTTCCATCTCGGGCATAGAGTCAACAAAAGAGCCGGCGAAGGCCACAGCGTTAAAACGCTGAATTGTCAAAGAAAGTCTTTGAAACAGAAAGGTTGTCTCTCTGACTTCGTCCGTCGCCTTTGTCAGATGACGGCCCATCTCTCTGATTAGAGCAAGGCCTCTTAAGTTAATGGGACCTAAAGTTTCCAGGGCCAGCGGGATGAAGTCATGTATGTCCAGAAGGGTCTGGTATTTTTGATTTTTCCTGTTGTCCGCAATTTCTGCTGCGGCTCCTGCTGTTACGGCCGTTGCCTGCAGGTAGGAAGGCGCTAGCGTATCAACCACCGTTGCATCCCAAACGAGGTTTCGGCCCGCTCTCCATGGTATAAGGGTGGTGCCGTCAGGTCTCTTACCATCCGAGCGCAGCATGCCCCGTGGCTCCTTAACCGCTGGGAAGCCGGCTTTGATGAGGCTGCGATGGATCACATCGTTGATGGCGGCGTGTCTGGCCACTCGACCAAATCCGAGAGAGCAAGAGAGGCCGTGTGAACCTCTAGCGGTTACCAGTGCGCCGCATGGGCAGACGTGAGGTTGGCATATGTTGGCCCCCAGACGAAGGCCAACCGCCACTCTGATGGCTTCATCGCTAAGCCTGAGGCCGCATGATGTTATTGGCAGAGAATTATTATTATTATTATTATTATTATTATTATTATTATTATTATTATTATTATTATTATTATTATTATTATTATTATTATTATTATTATTATTATTATTATTATTATTATTATTATTATTATTATTATTATTATTATTATTATTTTTTTTTTTTCACTGTTAAAAATTAACACATGCACTGTATGTATTCATCTGGGAACAATATTATTATTATTATTATTATTATTATTATTATTATTATTTATTATTATTATTATTATTATTATTATTATTATTATTATTATTATTATTATTATTATTATTATTATTATTATTATTATTATTATTATTATTATTATTATTATTATTATTATTATTATTATTATTATTATTATTATTATTATTATTATTATTATTATTATTATTATTATTATTATTATTATTATTATTATTATTATTATTATTATTATTATTATTATTATTATTATTATTATTATTATTATTATTATTATTATTATTATTATTATTATTATTATTATTATTATTATTATTATTATTATTATTATTATTATTATTATTATTATTATTATTATTATTATTATTATTATTATTATTATTATTATTATTATTATTATTATTATTATTATTATTATTATTATTATTATTATTATTATTATTATTATTATTATTATTATTATTATTATTATTATTATTATTATTATTATTATTATTATTATTATTATTATTATTATTATTATTATTATTATTATTATTATTATTATTATTATTATTATTATTATTATTATTATTATTATTATTATTATTATTATTATTATTATTATTATTATTATTATTATTATTATTATGCTTCTATTAATGCACGTCACGTAATAATGGCTGCAAAAATCCCTCTTATATTTCTCCAGAAATAATTGTATAAAAGGTGTCTAATGAAAGGAGTTAGGCTACTTGGTGACTTTTTCCTAGGTGCTCTTATATTGGAAACTTAAAGGAAGTAAATCCCGGAATGTTTTTCGCCTAAAATAACATGGAAGAAAATGTGTTTAATTCAATAAATTTGAATTCACTTTAACTTATAGAAATGCTTTTATACATACGTATATAGATAGGCCTACTTGATGACTTGACCTATATCTGATATTTGACCTCGAATCACCTTACCTGAGGTTTAGCTGTGAGTCCTCCTTTACCTTGAATTACATTACATCACGTCTACCTTGAAACCATACTTTTGTAACAGTAATTGCAATCATATATTTATATAGCGCCTCTTAAGCAGAGAGACATCGTCAGAGGCGCTCCCGATCCAACGACAGAAAGCCAGAATCGAACGACTGGCTTTGAGAAACAGAGGTAAAGAAACCCTTGTGAGCTCATGTCCGTATGATGTTAGGAAACCTGTTTCAGAAAGTTGGACCGACCACAACAAAGCTTCTATGGTCACCGTAGAAGTTCTGGTTGGGGTGGGTGGGGGGCAACCAGGGAACCTGTGCAGCAAATCGGAAAAGTCTACGGCTAGGAATGGATAAGACCGAGAAACACCTATACAATAATAACTATAATTTGATAATGCCCTCCTTACAAAGTTCAGAAGTGCACATTGAAGCCGGACAAACATTAAAAATCACAAGTAGACTGGAAGAGGCAAGTTTTCAGTTTGGGGCGAAAGACATTCTCCGTATCATAGTTTCCAACATGTGGAAGCTTGGGAGTTCCAGATGGATGGATGGACTGGCAAAGGTGAATGAACGCCAGCCAAAGACAAGACGTGTACCAGGATCAACATACTGTCCAGAAGAGGAAGAAGACTGACCTTGAGCAGGCGTCTGAGGACGGTCTTATCACAAAGTTGAGCAAAGTCCGTGAGGTTTCCGTCGAGGAAGTCCATCAGCGGTTGGATGATTCGATCCACTTCCATCTGGATCTGGTCCTTCGATGCATTGGCTGCATCCGGGACCTTCGCCAACAGGCACGCCATCTCGTGAACGCTTTCGTTAATCTGACCCATTAAGCTGCAACGCAGTGCATACAGATGATTTTAGATGCAGCGCTCGTGAATAAGGTGGCGCTCTGCGTTTAGTTTTAGAGTAGCGCTTTAGAAATTTGGAGTTAACCCTTTCCGTACCACGTCATTTTAGTCCTACGATTACGAAATTCTAACCGACGTTGAGTGAATAGGACATCATTGTACCTTGAAGAAATAGAAGCCGTTCTCAAGCTAATATTGCGCCTATGAGAAGTTTCTCTTCAAGGTTCAAATGCGATTAAATTACATTTAACTGGCCAAACTAGCAGCTGTAATTCTTATATATTCTAATAACTAATTACTATTTAACTTACAGTAGCGCCCTATGATGTCAGAAGCGCTTCTAACTATGATAAAAGTCTCACCTGTTTGCCAGCTGAGAACTGAGTTCGTCTAAGACTCCACTGAGCTGTTGCTGAAGACCGTTTAGAATCTGCGATGCCTCTTCGTTCAGCTGTAGAGATGAACATCAGAAAAGGTAAGGTTTAAGTTAAGGCCAGTTATATTAAAGAACAGGTAAGGAGAGGTAACTCCAGGAGTTTAAGGCAAGAAATGGTAAGGAAAGGTAAGATCTTTAAGGCAAGAAATGCAAGACAAAGTCAGACAAAGTGAGTTAAGGTAAGGATTTAAGGTAGCATAAGGGTAAGGTAAGGTATTTAAGTCAAGAAAACATTATACATGTAAGGCAAAGTAGGGGAAGTAATGCAAGTCAAGGTAAGGTAAGGTTTTAAGGTAAGGCTAAGCACGTCAAGGTAAGGCGATATCAGGTAAGCTAAGGTACTTAAGATAAATGGTGGCAAGGCAAGGTAAGGATGGAGATGAGGTAAGATCTCGTTTGTTGGGCATTTCCTTGAGGATAAAGGTCTCTCGGCTGAAGCACACACTTGATAACAGCAATCCATCAAACTGACATTTTAGCGAGGAGATGGTTGAATGGTTACACGCTGGCACAAAGATCAGAAGGACGTGGGTTCGAAACCCGCTAGACCCATAAGGTTAACTCAGCCTTCCACTCTGCGACGAGGGGTGAACTTTTAGTTTCACGGGCTCGCTTGGCTACCAGACAACGCCGAGCGTTCTCAGTCGTAGACACCTCCATCTGAAATGATCGCCCACCAGAGCCGCGTTCATCACTCTTGATCAACCCAAATGGGTTTTATAAGTCACTCAAGTCTTTCTTCTTTAGTCTTGGCTGGGATGGGAGCGCCCCTGAGTAGGTTTCTTGGAGGGGCGCTATATAAATTCTCAGAATGAATGAACGAACTCCCGACAGGCGACAGTAAAATGAGCAGTAGGACAGATGGGCGCCTTGCAGGCTGCCATACAGTTAAATTCGACTCCTCTTAAACGTGTTATTATCTGTTACTACTATATCACGTAATCTTACTGCGTACTTGTCAGTTTGAATCAGAGATGGGTAACTAATCGATTAGATGCTAATCGATTAGCTAATCGATTAGACAAACAGCTAATTCTAATTTAATCGATTAGCTGTCGTCTGACGCTAATTCTAATTCTAATTGATTAGCAATTGCAGCTAATTGCTAATCGAAAATCGATTAGCTGATCGATTAGATGTTTGAAAATTAAGCTGAGAACGCGTTCATTAAGAATGAGTTTATTAATATTGAGTTTGAAGAATATACTATTATACTTACTTACTTATTTATCTGAAGGCTGTTTCAAACTTTCAATTATCTTTTCATGGTTATATGTCCATTCTGCTCATGTAACACTGAAAGATTTGCTCGTCTTTATGTTCTTGAACTCAAGCATCACTGTGTTCCTGCAAACTCAGCTGTCATGGAACGCGTATTTAGTTCTGTAACGCTATAGGCGGAGTAGGCTAAGTGATGCACTGATTCAAGACATGCTAATTGCAAAATGCAATAGTAAGCTTATGCAGTAGCATTATCAATTACTGCAGCTTATGCAGTAGCGATGTCAATAATAGCTACTGCCTATACAGTAGCAATGTCAATGACGTAGCATTGATCATAGATTGACCGATGTGGTGTCGCTTACTGGTGTGTGGACTGTTCTCACATATAGCAGTTGTGCAGCTTTAGGAATTGTACTAGGCTACAGCTTTAGGTATTGTAATAGGCTGCAGCTTGCTGTAGTAACTTGCTGTACTTTGATTCAAATTTGACAAATTCATGAAGCAAATATATATACTGAACTATTGATTATCGAAATCTAATTCTAATTGCTAATCGATTAGCTGCTGCTAATTCTAATTCTAATCGATTAGCTAGAAGAGTTTGCTAATTCTAATTCTAATCGATTAGCAAATTTCAGTAGCTAATTCTAATTCTAATCGATTAGCAATTCTAGCTAATCGTACCCATCTCTGGTTTGAATTAATAAACGGATATCTAAAAATTACACGAATTAAGAATAGCGCTTAAAAAATCTTTGCCTAGCAAACGTGCTCTGCTGATCAGAATACAACGCCATCTGTGTTCACGTCTGGACATTTATATAGCGCCTATAATTGAGGGGTCTTATTTCACACCTTTTCTCCACCCATCGCTTCAAACATCTTCTCCAACTGAATCCTCGACTGTTGGATATCGTTCATCATCACACACGCCTACAACGCAAAGATCAATAATTAGAGCAAGTGCTAATTGGACTTAAAGCTTAATTTAAGCCTAGAAATTTATATAGCCCATCTACAAGCCTCGTCTTCCTTTCGCCTTATTAAAAAATGTATACCTGTGTCCTTGAGTTGCCTTGTTTGGTGCTAATTTAAAAAACCTCTACCACTGTAGTGCTTCCTTTCCAGTGATACATGTAATCCTGTAAGCTTCAATTAGGTCTCCTCTGCTCTTCCTTCTCTCCAGTGCTTTTAGTCCACACCTTTTCAACCTTCATAGCTCCTTGTTCATCGAAACCCTATAAGCTCCAGCAACACTGACCGAACAGGATTGGCAAGACGAAATTATAAAGCTATATATAAATTGTCGTAATTACAATTATGTATATATATATGTATATATATATATATATATATAGTTTAACTATACTGCGCTATAAGAAAACGACAGTCGACAAGACTTGACTTGGTTTACCAAATTAGACAAGCCCACACTAAGGTAACCTAGACAAGACAAGAAGACTAAATGACTAGCGTCTTGGGTTCAGCTCCTCGCTACCTATGCACCATCTTCCTCTCTCTTCTTCTTGTAAGGGTCGCTCAGCCCTCCGTTCCTCTTCTCGGGGTGACTTCTTGGTTCCACATGCCCGCACTGCTACTATGCAGCGCCGAGCATTCTCTGTCGTTGTTCCAACAGCGTGGAATGACTTGCCATCTTTCCTTCTGTTATCTCCTCGCATTCACTCGGCTTCCTTCTACGCCCAATTGAAGACTTTTCTGTATGATCAGGCCTGGCTTGGGAGCGTCTCTGAGTAGAGTCCTTGAAGAGGCGCTATATAAATTCTATGATTGATTGATTGATTGATTGATTGATTGATTGATTGGTTGGTTGGTTGGTTGATTGATTGATTGATTGATTGATTGATTGATTGATTGATTGATTGATTGATTGATTGATTGATTGATTGATTGATTGATTGATTGATTGATTGATTGATTGATTGATTGATTGATTGATTGATTGATTGATTGATAGACTAAACTAGACAAATAGCCTAGATTAGACTAGGTAAGACTAAACTGATAAAGCATAGATTAGACCAGACTAGATTATAGTATATTATATCATATAGATTAGACTAGATTAGACAGGCAAGACTTTATCTAGACTAGATTAAACTAGACTAGGATAAAGTAGTCAAGACTGTCCAAGACCACAGTGTGGCCTATAATAGATAAGAAAATACTAGACTAGACTAGCTCAGACTATACTATATACTAGACTAGACTAGGCTTTACGAGACTAGACTAGACTAGCTCAGACTAGACTAGACTGGCTCAGACTATACTAGACTAGACTAGACTAGACTAGGCTTTACTAGACTAGACTGGACTAGACTAGCTCAGACTAGACTAGACTAGCTCAGACTAGACTAGACTAGCTCAGACTAGACTGGACCAGACTAGCTCATACTAGACTAGACTAGCTCAGACTCAAACTAGACTACACTAGTTCAGACTATAGACTAGACTAGACTAGTTCAGACTAGACTAGGCTAGACTAGACTAGAACCAGACCAGACTAGACTAGCTCAGACTAGACTAGGCTAGACTATAGTAAACAAGCTCAGTCTAGACTAGACGACTATGATAGACGATTGCAGTTGAGAAAAAAACCGCACGACGATTTATTTCCTGAGCTGCTCTTACTTACCACTGGAGGTCTTGGCATGAATTCAGCGAAGTCTCTTGACATCAATTGAGCATAAGCGACTAAAACCTTTTCAATCGTCTGAAGACAAAAAAAACAGAACCGGGTAAGCGAAGAAATCCACTTAGCGACAACCAAACCGCAAATCGAGATTAATCGCTAGCTCATCTTAAATTCACTTTCTCGGGTGTCTGTCCCATGGGCTCAAAAACAAAGCTTGACTTACGAACTGGATTTAAAGCAATTAAAGTGAGTAATTTAAATTCAAAATGAATTCAAAGTGAAGTCGGTATATATCAATTCAGGATTAATTCTGACAAGAAGAGATAATGTTTAAAGTAAACGCTCATATACTTACAAATGCATGTATGTATTAAAAGTGCTACACGCGAAGCTGATATAGGCTAATGCATTTCGCGTGAAGTTAATAAATCTATCTGAAGCAAAATTAAATGGAACAGTGTATACATGCAATGGAATGAATGTTCCAAAAGGAAATTCCAACACACACACATACCTAACTACACAAACACACACACACACACACACACACACAAACGCACACACACACGCACACACCTACACACACACACACACACACACACACACACACTGGCAAACACACACACACACACACATTGTCGTTATAATAGACGTCGTGCGATGTGGGTTTTAGGAAAAAGAGAGGGTAGGGTAGACTAGACGTACCAGTGACATTCGTCTCATGTATCTCTGTAGAACGGAAGGATGGAAGCAGTCTAACTTTTGGACGACTTCGAAACATTGCGACAACTGAGCGAAGATATCCGTAACGGAACAGGAAAACAAGACGTTCTCACTCGCCTTCGGAAACTGTCGAACGTAACGTAACGACAATTACGATTACAATATCGTGTAACTTTAGTACATCAAATAAAATGACTTCTATAGGCCATCCTGGGTCATCATGATGTCTAAGAGATCGTGTTCTACTCCAACCTTAAGACTGTCCTTTTAAGCCGGGGTTGGGTTGGAAACGCTTCTGAGTAGATGGTCGTGAAGTGGCGCTATATAAAACCTCCTAATGAATAATGAATATCAATCGATTTCACCAATTAAGATCGCATTCAATTTCAAAAATCATAATTCATTGCAGAAGCAAGGGCGAAGTCCAGTGGATAAGAGAAATGAGAAGTCAAGTTACCGTAGGCAAGTAAGTTGAAAGAGACGAGTTTATGTTTAGACCTGAATGACGTCAAGAAATTGACAGAACGAATGAAACTGGACTGCAGCGAATTCCACAGCTTAGGACTAGCCACGGAGAAAGTTCGGGTTTGGAGCTTAAGTATTAACTTAAGTATGTAAGCTTAAGCATGTAAGCCTTTGAGTATATACACCAAATTATGTAAGCTTAAGCACATAAGCTTAAGTATGTAAGCCAAAGTATTTGAGCCAAAGTATGTAAGCTTAAGCATATAAGCTCAAGCATGAAGGCTAAAAGTATGTAAGCTCACGTCGTCTTTCTTGTCTCGTTCGTAGGCTCCTCGCAAGTAGTCCATTGAGACGTCATCGTTTTCATTCAGCCATTCCATAACAAATGGCTCGAACCACCTGTGAAGAGTATGAAGGTCAAACTGACTCAAAGGTCAAAGATGAAATACATCCATAAATACAGAATTGCAAGTATCCAAAAATACATACCTACATAGAGAAATACATCCATAAATACATACATACATAAATACATGCATGCATGCCATACATACATACATACATACATACATACATACATACATACATACATACATACATACATACATACATACATACATACATACATACATACATACATACATACATACATACATACATACATACATACATACATACATAGATACATACATACATACATACATACATACATACATACATACATACATACATACATACATACATACATACATACATACATACATACATACACATACATACATACATACATTAGGGTGTTTCTTATTTTCCAACTTTGGATTTCTCAAAGTCTCACCACCTAAACTTGTTCCTTTGGTCAAAATAATAACTTGTACAAAATTTTAGTCAATTTGGTTAACATTTAGGGGTCGCTCAACAGAGTTGAATTTCTTGGGGTAGGCATATATGCATGTTTTCGGTCTTCAACACAAACTACGCAATACAAATAGGAGTTCAATAATAAAATTTAATTTTTTTTGCTTCTACCTATTTATTTCTTTTGTATTTTACTTATCTGTTTTGTTCAGCAATAATAATAAAATATTATTGTTATAATTAATAATAATAATAATAATAATAATAATAATAATAATAATAATAATAATAATAATAATAATAATAATAATAATAATAATAATAATAATAATAATAATAATAATAATAATAGCAATAATAATTATAATAGAGATTCGAGTGCCATAATTCGTATAAAATCGATAAATCAGAGAAACAATTCAGAAGCACTGTATGATTGTTATATTTACTTCCAATCCTCCATACTAACTTACAAGGAGCTGTTGGTGGACTCACAACACCTGCAAGCTGTAGAAAGAGGGCACGAGTTAACATTATGACAGCCAGCTTATGGTTGCTGTCCTCAATTGAACCAAATTGAGCGACAGAAAGGCTACGTCTGTATTAACAACAAAAGTCTTGATCATGATGTCTATGAGTTAAATATCAACCACTCGTCAATTCACAGAAGAGCACAGCACTATCAAGTCTAAAATTGTTTCACAGCTTAAAGAACAGTTTCAAGGAATCGTCTTTCTTGAGATCCACTGGGATGGTAAACTCCTGAGATACTTCACTGGGCAGGATGTTGTTGATCGATTGCCAGTAATTGTTGCAGGAGCTGGAGTGAACCAGTTGCTTGGTGTTCCAAAATTGACTTTCAGTAGCCTACTGGTGAAGCTCAGATCTCAGTCGTAGCCCGTTCGATTGGTGCCTTGTAGATCGCATTGCTTCCATGTGTTTTGATACCACTTCCAGTAACACAGGAAATAGAAATGTCGCTTGTGTTCTGCTGGAACAGAAAGTCGGAAGAATCTTTTGCACCTGGCATGTCGGCACCACATAATGGAGTTAGTTCCAGCTGCAGCCTTTCACGACAGTTTGCATTGACCTCAGGGCCAGACGTTGCCATCTGTAAACGTTTCCAGATTAACTGGACCAACATTGATCAGACCAGATATGAACCTGAAGCAGCTCATGAAGAGGTAACAAGTCTGCTGAAAGATAACAAGGACAGCCTGTTTGCATTTTCTGAAAGCCAGCTTCACTATTATCAGCCCAGAGATAATTTTTCTCCTGGAGCCATACATCATGCCAGATGGATATTCAAGGCAATGTACTCTTTAAAGATGTGGATGTTTCACGGCCAATTTAAAAGAAGAAAGAAATGGGACTCCGGAGCATGTGCATCTTCATTGTTCGAATCTGTGTCAAGGCCTGGTTCACTTCTTCAAATCCAATTGCATCTTCAAATCATAATCTCCTTTTCCTTCAGCTCTTGGACCCGTACGAAACAGTGAACAAGTCCATTATAATCTCAGTAAAGAACTCACTGGCTTTGCCGTTTTTATGCGACAGTGCCTGCTGAATCAAACGAGCAGTGGTAAAGGCAATTAATGAGAAGAAAGGTTTTGAAGAGCCAGTAAAACGGGACAAAATATATAAGGTAATGCCAAAACATGCGAATTGAGGATTCGTGACAAAAAATACGATGCAATTCTTCTGCCGGCTTGGAATTCCGGCTGGATTCCTGAATTGTGACCGGGACTTATGACGTCATCGAGACGATTACAAGGATGCCATCAAGACTGTTGAACATCTGAGGTTGTCAATGGCACTGCTGAAAGAGGCGTTGCCTTCATTGAGGAGTAGGCCCAACAGCAACATTATTACGAAGAAAGAAAATCAGAAACAGTATTGACTTCAAGTCGTCCAGGGACACCGTCGACTATTTCCAACTTGCAAAATAGACTTCTTTCCTGCCAGGTCATTGCCAGAAATTTTTTAGACAAGTAGACAATAGGCACTCATCAGTAGATCTGTAATCAAGCTTCCCAGACTCTCTACAGATAATGATTGTTAATTCTTGCTTTCTTGAGGCTTGCTAAAATATATATCTCATTTGCGTACAAAATTCAAGATTTCGCAGAAATTAATGAAAACTAAAGATCTCTTGAGCGACCTCTAAAAATTCAAATAATTTCCTACAACTTGGCAGGAGTTGTTTCTATACTAATTGGAACCAATCTGGGGGTGAGACCGTAAAAAATAAAACGTTTATATTTTTCTGTGCTGCTAAGACACACCCTAACATACATACATACATACATTCTGAAATACATACATTCTGAAATACATACATTCTGAAATACATACTTGCAGAAACACCAAATTAAATGAAAGAAATCATTGATACATGAATACATTAACAGTATTTAACATGTGCATTGTGCATGCATACAAATGAGTGTACTTACAGAGGGTAGTCTGGAGTCTGGTCTTGGAACTCCGGTATTTCGATGAGGTACTTGTTATAGAACCACTTGACTTTAAAGTGAAGGTTCATATATTCCGACGTTTTACACTCTCTCTCCGATTTGACATGCTCTGAAACCCAACTCAACCAATTAGCTGACAGATTCTAATTAATTAATCTTAAGTCATTAATTATTCAATGCCCCTTCTATTGTAGATCTATTGTAGATGATTTGCTAAATTACATTGCCATACAGGCCATCAACGTTGGCATAATGCTGAATAACGTTTGTAAAATGTTGGACATCGTTTGGATAATATATTGGACAACGTTGTGCAAATTTTTGGGATCACGCTGAATAATGTTGGGACAATGTTGCACAACTTGTCTACAATTAAAGCTGATAACATGTTCTCCAACCGAGCAACATCCAACACTGCACCTCGTCTCTGGAACGATCTACTTGCTGAATTCCGCACTTTTCGGTTCGTCCTCCATCAAAGCCAAAGAGAAATTGTGAGTTTTGAGCCCCCTTTTCAAGGAAAGGAGTGAAGTTAAGCTGCGAAGAGAGAGTGGTAGCTGATTATAGTCCTTACTTAACATATTACTTAATTGCCAAAATGGCTCTGAAAATTATGTTAATGGAACCAATGGGTCGTATACATGTATGTCACCCGCTTATAGAATTAAATACTTTGAAAACATGACCGATGTATAACATAATTATAAGAGATCCTGAGTGGCCGAGTGGGTTGGTGCCCGCTCGTCACGCCGGCGGCCCGGGTTCGCTTCCCGGTCGGTCGGTTTTCCATCAGAGATTAATTTCTCGGATCTTTACTGCGGGTGGCTCGGTCGCAATATAAACGTGGAGTACAATACAACACAATACAACACAACACACTATACTGGGGCGCGGTGGTATAGGGGTATGTTCGGTGCCTTGCAGCTGGAGGGTTGCGGGTTCGAATCCACCTCAAAGCCGCCGCGTAGGGACCCTGGGCAAGTCCTTCACTCGCAATTGCTCATGCGCTTCGGCGTGAAACTCCGATTCAGCGTCCGCGCAGTAGTCGGGAGCGCCTCTGAATGGGCAATCTGGTAGAGGCGCTATAACAAGTGTTCAAATACAATACAATACAATACAATACAATAAGAATGTATATAAGAATGTATACATATAAGAATGTATACGTACGACTTCAGATCGTAGCCTACCTTCGAGGGCATATTTGAGATCGAGGGAGAACATGTTCCATTGGACAGAGGCACTCAACTGACCGACGATCAACTCCTGCGGAAAACTAAAACATTTCATCCGTCAATTATATTATCATTGTACGCAAGCAACATCGACACCACTATCACCACCGTAAACACCAATAACACTAATACCTGCGTACTTTCATTGTTAAATACAGTACGCCTTAGCCGCAGGAACGTAGCCAGACTTAAATTCAAGAGGAGGCAATTTCACAGACCATTGGCAAAATGCTGGTCAACTGCCTCCTCGTGCCTCCATGTAGCTACGCCTATGCTTAGCCGGGTACTTACTGATTAAATACGGTGGCGTATATGGACCGAACTTCCAGACTCCTGTCACAGCTACTATTTCACGTATTCTATCATACTGGTTTTAGAGGCGCACTTACTGCTTAAATAGGTGGCGTATCATGTGTATCAACCTTCCACTCATAGCACAACCACTACTTCACGTATTCTATCGTACTGGCTTAACCGCGTACTTACTTATTAAATACAGTACGCCTTAGCCGGTACTTACTGATTACAAACAGTGACGTATACATGGATCAATCTGCAACTCCAAGCACACCTATACTACTCAACGTATTCTATCTTCCTGGCTTAGCTGCGTACTTACTGATTGAATAGGGTGGCATATATGGTCCGATCTTCCACTCCTATCACAACTACTACTCCACATATTCTATCATACTGGCTACTACTCAACGTATTCTATCATCCTGGCTTAGCCGCGTACTTACTGATTAAATACGGTGGCGTATATGGTTCGATCTTCGTCGATAACTGCGGCGACGAGAGCGATGATTCGGTGCCAGAAGGTGAGGCTGGCGAGGCTGTTGGGTCCTTCGTTCGCATCACTCTCCTGTTCCGTCTGGTATTGGCGTTTGTAGAGTTCGTTACAGTTGTCGAAGAGGAACTGATGAGTTGATTGGATGGATGCAGTCACGCAGTCACGAACGATGTCACAGGCCTTCGGAGGACAGGCCAACTCCTGGACCTAGAGGATAACGCAAGGCAAGGTCAAGGTAAGGTCAAGGTAAGCGAAGGTAAGGAAGGATGGGGGCGAGATAATGGACGGTAAAGTGGAGTAGGATATATTAAATTAGGCCTATGGGAGGAAAAACGGTAAGAGTTGGGATTGGGACTTGACGTTTTAGAAGTAATAGTACTAGCAGTTTGATGATGTTGATTATCATCATTATTATTATTTTATTATTATTATTATTATTATTATTATTATTTTTTTTTTATTTTTTTTATGCCCCGAGGTATACATGATCCCAGGGACTCAGTCTGGACTTCAATTATTATTATTAATGTTATTAATTATTATTATTATTATTGTCTTATTAATTATTATTATTATTATTATTATTATTAATTATTCAGGAACAAAAAATTAGGTTAGGAGTAAAAAACGTTCTCTGCGATCAGGCCTAGTTTACACAGCCAGCCTGAAATGTGCCTCTGAATGCAATGGCATTGTGGCGCTGCACACAGATGGAAAGACGTTGGAACAGAAATTTAGTTTCCCGTTATTATTAATATTAGTTTTTTTATTATTATTATTAATAATATTAGTTTTATTATTATTATTAATTAATGATAGTAGTTCCTACTACTACTACATACTGCAACTACTACTACGTCCACTTTAATCGTATCTTTTACTACATACTACAACTGCAGCTACAACCATTATAATCGCTACTACTACTACATACTACAACTAATACTACATGTACGACCAGTATTATCGCTACTACTGCTAGTACCTACTACAAGTACTACTACGACAACTACTACTACGACAAACTACTATCTACAATTACTACTACTGCTACAAGTATAATTGCTACTACACTATTATAATAGCTACTACTTCTACTCCTAATTATCGTTGTAATCCTTAATATTGCAAGATTTAGTTAAGAATGAATGTGAGAATAGGCGAATTGAATTAGCTTCAGATGATGACATTAAGTATAGAGCAGAAGAGGAGGATTTCTCGCACAAACAAAGGAAGCCATCATGAAGATGAGTTCTTCTTCTTCTTCTTCTCTTTAGCTTCTTCTGTTGAATCTCGTTCTTCATTTGCATGCGACAGAGGACAGCGAACCTAAGCCTTGAGTCGTGACCCGCAACAGGGCTACATGAGATCGGAGAAGATATTGCAAGTCACGTTTACAGGCGGTATATAAATTGATGTTTCTTTGTATTTACACGACGTGTGTCCCTCTCTTTCTCTTTCTCCCTCTGTCTCTGTCTATGTCTCTATATGTCTGTCTCTGTCTGTCTCTCTGTCTCTCTGTCTCTGTCTTTCTTTCTCTCTCTCTCTCTCTCTCTCTCTCTCTCTCTCTCTCTCTCTCTCTCTCTCTCTCTCTCTCTCTCTCTCTCTCTCTCCTACCTCTCCTACAACTACGTCAGTCTCCTCTTACTTCATCTCTGCTATTTTTCTCCATGTTTCTGTCAACTATTCTATTTACCTACTAATTCTCTCTTCTTTAATCTCTTTCTTTAGCATCGTCTATTTCCTTCATTTCCTTTCAATCTACCGTTTTCCTGCTCAAAATATCTCTTTCCACTTGTATGTCCTTCATATTCAGTCATTCATTCTGAGAATTTATATAGCGTCTCTTCAAGAGACCTACTCTCAGTCTGCCATTTCTTGTAAAAATCTCTCTCCACCTGCATTTTTTTCAAACTCTCTCAATCCACTATTCTACTTCCAGTCCTTATTTTCCCCACTCGTATCTCCCACAAACGTGCCATTTTCTTCCACCATCTTCCTTCTCGGACTTTCTCCTCCCACCTATCATATATCTTCGTCGCGCCACTCCCTCTACTGCCGTCCCAGTGACCTTCACCGACGGACTTTCTAGGAGCCTTGAAGATTGCACTCGCCCTAGAGGGTGTACTAACCTTGAAGTCTGAACTTATCCTGAAGACCGTACAAACCTTGAACTCGAAGAGTGGACTATCCTTGAACTTGAAGCGTGTACTAACCTTGAACTTGAAGGTCGTACTTGCATTGAACTTGAAGCGTGTACTAACCTTGAACTTGAAGGTCGTACTTACGTTGAACTTGAAGCGTGTACTAACCTTGAGCCGAAAGAAGGTGATACTTGTGAGTAGATCAACGGTTGACTTGAGATCCTGTAATCGAGATCGATCCGAAACGGGAAAGGCATTCTGGGAAGATAAACGGACAGGAGTCATAAACGGAAATGGAGAGATGGGAAGAGATCGATGCGAGGGACAGACATAGAGATAGACAGGCTAATCAGTGGCGGCGCTACAGCGTTGAAGTCTGAACTTATCCTGAAGACCGTACAAACCTTGAACTCGAAGAGTGGACTATCCTTGAACTTGAAGCGTGTACTAACCTTGAACTTGAAGGTCGTACTTGCATTGAACTTGAAGCGTGTACTAACCTTGAACTTGAAGGTCGTACTAACCTTGAACTTGAAGCGTGTACTAACCTTGAGCCGAAAGAAGGTGATACTTGTGAGTAGATCAACGGTTGACTTGAGATCCTGTAATCGAGATCGATCCGAAACGGGAAAGGCATTCTGGGAAGATAAACGGACAGGAGTCATAAACGGAAATGGAGAGATGGGAAGAGATCGATGCGAGGGACAGACATAGAGATAGACAGGCCAATAGAGAGATAGGGAGGAAGACAGAGGAAGACAGATGGAGAGGTAGAGGCAAGGGAAATAAGGCATAGATAGAGAAATAGAAAGAGGAAGAAAGAGATGGAGACGAAGACAAAAGAGAAAGAGTGAGGGAAACAGAGGGAGAGGATAAGCGGAAGAGAGACGAAGAGAAAGAAAAAGAGAGATACGTAGGGTGAGAGAAATGGAGTGAGAGGAAAAGAGAGAAAGAGCGCGAGGAAGAGAGTAATAATATGCCTTAATTTGATACTCTAGATGATGATGATGACGTTGAAGATGATGATGACGACCATGATGATTATGACGATGATGATGATGATGATGATGATGACAACGATGAAGACGACGACGACGACGATGATGATAACGATGACGAGGATGACGATGACGATGCTGACGATAATCATGACGACGATGATGAAAATGACGACGATGATGATGATGGCAACGACGACGACGACTATGATGATGATGATTTAATGACGATGACGATGACGATGACGATGACGATGACGATGATGATTTTAGAGCAGTGTCTATTACCCTGTAAACAGATAAGTCTAGTCGAACGAGGTTGTGTAGTTGGTCCAAAAGCTTTACGAACTTCTCTTTCTGCGAATCAGTTAGAACAC
>JACEVL010000365.1:278203-323203 GCA_020284085.1 Aporrectodea caliginosa | reverse complement strand
AGGATTTGAACCCCACCTCTTGGTTGACAATCCAGCACGCTAACCACTCGACTATTTCGCCCCATTGACCCTTATCACCATAGCTGCAATCATCATCATCGCCATCCTCCTCCTCTTCATCATCAACAGCATCTCACTTTCCTTGCAGTCGAAAAAACCTCACGAACAATAATTTCTCAGCGATTGTTATGCAATGAACGCAGCGCAAATAGAAAGCGTCTTCAATCGCAGCAAACATGGTAATGACCCAGTTACCGGTTCATCTTATCTTGCACGCGACCATCATCACATTTTACCGTTTAACGGTATACGAAGATGCGTGCAAGCCATAACACCAGAGATCTCACCGGACACAGAGCTCACAGCTTTTGCCTAAGCACTCGGAATTGTTTGTCAAAACGCGGTCTGCGAGAAGCCTCCAATGGACTGTCTCGGCAGCAGTCATTACGTCAGTCGGGCATATATCGGACACTGCGTTTAAGCACCGAGATCGTCTGACGTAAATTGGGAGCGGTTCTACCAGTGAAGGGGGTCGATGCATCACGCGATGAGTTTATGGTTTCCGAAGGCAGGACCGTTCATTGTGCGAATTAATGGCTGTGTGTTTGCTAGGCTTCGAACAACAGCCCACAGTTCCGTGGGTCGATGCAAGATGGCGGCAGTGTTGGCGAAATGGCCGCCGCCGCCTAGGAGGACATGCAGCCGTATAGAAAAGACAGCCGCTAATTTTAGGACTGTGTTATATCTGTAATCGCAATTATTTTAAACTCTAAACTTCGAAAGCGCCACTGGAAAGTCAAGCGCAGGGCACCAGCTTATTCACGAGCGGGCTGTCCAATAAGAAGTCAGAAAGAGGTCCAAGTTCGGTTGTCAGATAGTCAGACGAGTAGAGTAGTAGTAGTTGTAATAGCAGTAGTAGTAATAGTAATTGTTGTAATAGTAGTAATGGTAATAGTACTAGTAATAGTAGTAATACTAATAGTAATAGTAGTAATAGTAATAGTAGTGATAAAAAAAACAATAAAATTAATGCCTCTAACAGCTCTAACTGACTTTGGGTATTTAAAACAATATGACATTCCAAATACAGCAATAGGAAATGGAAAAGAAATAACATTTACATCAATATTAATAATAAACAGGCCTATTTTGTGCAATAGACGTTGGCAAGAGATGCAAAAGGATTGGGACCAATGGGACCACATTCGTAATAGTACTTATACCCTAAAATAAAAACCTAGTATGATAAAGAATCGGGTGGAAATGTTTCATATTCAAGCTAATGATGACTAATGAGGGAATTTATGAAAGAATATCAAAACGACGCTAATCGGTAGAGCATCATAAGGAATCGGTCCACCGGAAATGAACTGGTGCCACACGGCGACAAGGAAGGATGTCGTCGCGGATTTAATTATCGGCTAAAAACCAGGCAGAGGGAAAGATCACAGGTGGAGGAGAGAGAAAGAGACATAGTACACCGATAGAGATAGAGAGACAGAGACCGGAGATAGACAGCTAGCAGACCGAGAGGAGCCAGATGGCTATGCATGCGAAAGTCTAGTTCAAAGACAAGGCTGGAATGACCGAATAGGTTATAGGCCTACACAGAGGGCCTGAATGACCGAAAAGTGTAGACCCTATACAGGGCATATCTGTGCTAAAAGGTTGGCTGGCCTCAAACACATTAAGTGTCTAGTAATAAAGCTTGGCCATTGTGACTTAAACACGAAACTGTATTTTTGGACTTTTATTATAAGAGCAGTTTGACTGTGTTCTTCGAATAGTCTTGCGCTGTTGATACGCAGCTTCTCTCCTTGACCGGTCTAGCGGCCTAGACCGTACGCGATGCTCTGTTTTATAGACAGAAGATACGCCTGCTCCCTGGGACTTTTACTGAAGCTTTCTTTACTAAGCTCAAAACTGTACTTTTTGGCCGTGCTGGAGTCGGGAGCGCCTCTGAGTAGTCCTCTGGAAGGGGCGCTATATAAATTTATGAATGAATGAATGAATAGACGCAATATAAATATTCATTGTCGCGGTTTATGAATATTTAGAGTGTATCCGACGTTACCACGGGATTGGTTGCCTATATAATTATGCTAATCAGTACCTTCAAATCAAATCAAATCAAATCTCTTTTATTGAAGCCAAATGAAAAATACATAACATTTCAACATAAAGTATCAGGATTGGCCCCAAGAGGACTCCGAAAAGGTACGCTGTAGTTCCCTACCTTGACAGGCAAAGAAATATAAGGCAGTTAAATATCTTATTGAAAGGTGTCGAGGAAGAACTATTCCTAGACTAAATTAATAAACTGGTCGGAGAACTATCTCTTAAACGACGAAAAATAATTGTTAAAAATTTAAAGGAAATTTAATAAATCAGGTAAGTGAGGTAACATTCAGTAACAATAAAAGAAAAAACGTGATACCAAAAATTAAAGCTAAATATGGAATGGACTAGAACGAATTAGAATGGAAAAAATGAAAAATATTATAATAATATTGAATTTATCAATTCGAATTAAATTTAATTCATTACAATGCAATACAATTATTGTAAGTCTTGGGAATACGGACTGATTTTAAATATTTTCCTGCCCGAAATAAGTCTCTGTTAATGAGGAGCCACACTAATTAACGATCACAATTACAACAGATACATATAGGCTACGAACAGTTTACCCCAGGTAGGTAGACCGAGCACGTACCCCGGTTGCTTTGGGTATCTTGATAGGTACGAGCGACTGTTGGTAGAGGTTGTGGAACATGTTCTCATGGAGACAGGTGTACTGGACGTGGAATGGAGCGACCTTCTCTTCGCCTTTGACCTCGACGCTGATGTGCAGCCGGATCGAACCGGACACAGCCGATTTGTCCGTTCTCTTGTCTATAATCAGAACAAACACTTCAATGTAATGTAATGTGATTTAATGTAATGTCATCTTAAATAATGTGATTTAATGTGGTGTAATGTGATAAAGAACTGTCGTTTCATTGCTTGTAAGCTATATGTTTCTATAATATTGTTTTATTATATTGACTGGTAGCTTCTGAAAATTTTTGAAAAATTTAAATCAGATTAGGACTATAATCATGGCATAATTACATGTATTGTAGCCTAATTGAAACTGTTAAAAATTTGTAACAACTAGATTGAGAGTAAGATTTTTCATCACCAATCTGTTTGCATTTAGCCTAAAGCTTCTTGTGTAGGCTATGACAATTGCTGCAAAATATTGTCTGATTTCCATCAAAAACCGTCTTATCATAATATATGTATCATAGATATCATTAACTGTATTTTTGTCCTAAAACAATGGGCAATAGTGATGTTGTAATGTTCTGTTTCCGAGTTTTTCGACACCTTTAAATAATGTCTTTGGAACGCTATAATTTCTCGTTTTCTTTGAGTTACATTGTGTATTGAAGACTGCTGATACTATTTTCGTCAACAGCCTTTGGTGTCAGTTGAAACCTTAGAATGACAAAATTAATTTACTTAGGCTCAAATGATTATAAAGTATTATGCCACACAAATGGCGAGAACTGTTCAGAATAATGGCATGCGACGTCAACGGCCTTTCATGTCATAAGACGTCGTTAGGCTGTTGGATCCTGGACACCTTTTTTCATCTGACATTTAACCGACTTATATTCTTTAGGCGTCGGTCTGTGTAATAAATTTAGATCACCTGCTTGTACGATGTCAATGAACGGTGAGAAATGTTCAAAATAATCTCTGTCGACTTTTTAAACGGCCTTTGTCGCCATAAGAGGTCGTTAAACTCTGGATTCTATCTGTCTAATAACTCTGTGAATGAAATTATTGTGATATGGTGAAAACTATACAAAGAAAATTCTCTCCTATCGATGCCAGTGCGACGCTAATGATCTTTGTTATCATGTAGTGTCGTTAAACTGAAACTACTCTCGATATAAACGACTTTTGTCTGTTTTAATGTCTATCTGTCTGTCCTTATGGCTATGTCATATATAATGTATAATTATGTATAATGTATATAGGTATATATATATATATATATATATATATAGTAAAATATATATATATATATATATATATATATATATATATATATCGACTTGGATTCTAGCTGATTAGCTAATCGATTAGACAAGCGGCTAATTCTAGTTCTAATCGAATTAGCTAACAGATTTTGCTAATTCTAATATTATTCTAATCGATTAGCAATATAACTTATCGTGCCCATCTCTATGATACACATATAATTATGTATAATATGCATAACATATGCATGTCTCGTATATCTTTTGACATAGAATACTAGGGATTCGTGGGTAAGAGCCTTGGCGTCGAACCGAGAACTGACCGAGGTTATACCAGACGTCCATTTCGCTGCTCAGTTTCCGTACTTCGATAATCGTCTGACCGAGAAAGTCGTCCGATTCACGAGTGAACTTTGACCTCAGTTTCGCCTTCAGGTCATCGTCTTCATCCCTACACACAGTGAAATATTATTATTATTATTATTATTATTATTATTATTATTATTATTATTATTATTATTATTATTATTATTATTATTATTATTATTATTATTATTATTATTATTATTACAGTAGTTATATATAGAAATCCCCTTCAAGACAGTCTACTCAGGAGCGCTCCCAGCCCAACCTCGGTCAAACAGGACAGTCTTAAGGCTAGAGAAGAACTGAGCAGAGTGTCCTATTGAGGTCAGACGCAGTGCCACCGGAAGCCCATTCCAGGTCACCGGGCCAGCCACAGAGAAGGCGCGGCGCTGTCGGATAGCAGTCCGAGCACGGGGAACAAGAACTCTGCTTGCACCGCTGAGCGCAACGAGCCACGACGCGGAACAGTCACAGTAGGGCAGCAGAGTTCCCGCAGATATGGAGGAGCCAGGCCCTCAGTGCAGCGCCGGACCAATGCAGAGACCCGGTAGCGCACGTTCAATTCAAGACGCCGTAGAAATCTAGAAAATGCGCTAGAAGTTGCAGAAAATGCGCTATAGAAGTCCTGCGATAGTGCTACACTACATAAATATAAATACATATGTATCAATGAGAGAGATTGAGAGACAGAGAGAGAGTGAGGTAGTGAGAGAGTTGAGAGACAGAGAGTTAGTGAGTAGAGAGAGAGTGAGAGAGAGAGAGAGAGAGAGAGAGAGAGAGAGAGAGAGAGAGAGAGAGAGAGAGAGGCCACCCAGAGCGAGAGAGAGAGAGAGAGAGAAGCTCTCTCTTTGTCTGTCTGATGTCTCTCTGTCTCCCTCTCCTCACGACCAAGATCAGATCAGCTCTGTGCACAGTTAAGCAGCGAGACGGACAAACACAGAGACAGAGACTGTGAGAGCAACGGAAATGCGCAAAAAGCGGGCACAGAAGTAGACACAGCGACAAAGACAGTGACACGGCAGCATACAAAGACAGCGACACCATGCATGGACAAACAGAGTTTGACTTATTGCAACTATGGCGATTTTAGACGCGATGCAATGCGAGAAAGTAGGCCACACACACACAAACACACACACACACACACACACACACACACACACACACACACACACACACACACACACACACAAACACAAACACACACACAAACAAACATACACAAACACACACACAAACAAACATACACAAACACACACACACAAACACACACACACCGGAAACACACACTCAAGTAGGTCTACACACACAAATACACACACACAAACACACACACACACACACATAAGCACACACACAAACACACACACAAACAAACATACACAAACACACACACAAACATACACACACACAACTAGGATGGTTCTACACACACAAAGACACACACACACACACACACACACAAACACACACACACACACCACATACAAACACAAGCATCGCCGGAGCAGATATCTCTTGTCGGTCTAGAGCCAGATTTATCCTCGGCCACATTACACATTCACGTCAAAGACGTGTTTGATAAGCTTGGCCGTTAATCTAAGAGTTGGACACCTCTTTTAGGCGGGCCTTCTGGACTTCAAATAAAATTCCACCACTGTTTCACGGTACTGATGAAACATGACATAGGTCGAATCGAAATCGGTTGAGAAACTGCTGCTACCAGTATGACAAATGATCGTATACTACTAACTGTTCGAAAGTTCTTCCACTGGACGTAAACGAATTTTGTTGCCGTCAGATAATTCGATGATCTCGTAGACACCTTTAAACTATTTGAAACTGATGCTATGTATTTCTCAATTGCGGTTTAGCTTAAATGAGCTGTAATATGCCAAAACTAATCTTTGTCGGCGGCAACGGCCTCTGTTGTCATAAGCTGCCGTTAAACTGCGGATCCAATCCAATCGTTGAGAAACACCAAGAAAAGTTTAAGGTTATTGGTCGACATCAGCCATGATAATTAAATCGCTAAGCAATGGAACTAATTAACACTCGCTGGTTGAACTCAGCCGCTGCCAGCAATCTGGTAGGGCCAGACTTAAGGCTAGAGGAACGGAGGAGGGCGACGCTAAGCCTCTTGGCTACGATATAGCGTTGTTGAACAAAAATTAACCAACTAGCCGTCGATGGAGTGTGACCGGCTTTAAGGTAAGGTTAGGTATGGTAAGAAAGGTAGGTAAGGTAAGGTTAGGTAAGATATAATGAAAGCGCCATATAAATTGATTTCGTTACGTTGTCAGCGCCGAAACAGAATTCTGATAATGGCATATTATACACTACTAACAGATGTCTATATGTCTGAAGTTCGAATCTCCGAACGTTAGAACCAATAAAAGTGGTCTATGAAAGTGGTCATTCAAAATGCTCATTCAAAGTGCTCATTCAAAGTGCTCATTCAAAGTGGTCATTCAAAGTGCTCATATCAAAGTGCTCATTCAAAGTGCTCATTCAAAGTGCTCATTCAAAGTGGTCATTCAAAGTGGTCATTCAAAGTGCTCATTCAAAGTGCTTATTCAAAGTGCTCATTCAAAGTGCTCATTCAAAGTGCTCATTCAAAGTGCTTATTCAAAGTGCTCATTCAAAGTGCTTATTCAAAGTATGCTCATTAAAAGTGCTTATTCAAAGTGGTCATTCAAAGTATGGTATTCAATGTGTATCATATCAAAGTGTTATTCAAAGTGTATTCAAAGTGGTCATGGTAAGTGGTCATTCAAAGTGCTCATTCAAAGTGGTCATTCAATGTGCTCATTCAAAGTGCTATATTCAAAGTGCTCATATCAAATGCTCATTCAAAGTGCTCATTCAAAGTGTTCATTCAAAGTGGTCATTCAAAGTGGTCATTCAAAGTGGTCATGCAAAGTGGTTCATTCAAAGTGGTCATTGAAAGTGATATTCATGGTATGGTATTATGGTATGTATGGTATTCAAAGTATGGTATTCAAAGTGGTATGGTATGGTATGGTCATTCAAAGGTGGTATTCAAAGTGCTATGGTAAGTGCTCATTCAAAGTGGTATGGCATTCAAAGTGGTATATTCAAAGTGGTCATTCAAAGTGCTCATTCAAATGGTCATTCAAAGTGTGGTATTCAAAGTGGTCATTCAAAGTGGTCATTCAAAGTGGTCTCAAAGGCATTAGCAGAGATAACGAAAGCGCCATTCAAAGTGATTACGTTAGTGTCGCCAGCGCCGAAACAGATGTCTAAATGTGGTCATTCAAAGTCTGCATTCGTTAGAAGCATTCAAAGTGGTCATTCAAAGTGGTCATTCAAAGTGGTCATTCAAAGTGGTCATTCAAAGTGCTGATTCATAAGTGCTAATTCAAAGTGCTTATTCAAAGTAATCATTCATAATGCTAATTCAAAGTGCTCATTCAAAGTGCTCATTCAAAGTGCTTATTCAAGTAAAATAAAGAACAACTTACCACACTCGAACCTTGATTCTGTCTGTTGAATTGTGGCATTCGCTGTCACAAAGAAATTAACAATTACTAAACAACAATACCTACATATTCCTTCTTCCTTCTCGTATTCAAACTCCTGTTCTTCCTCCTCCATGTTCTGACGTCCCAATCCTGTTGCGTCTCAAATTCCAGAAGTTATAAATCAACAAAGTTGCAGCCATGAAAGGCCTGTTATTGTTCCTCCCTCTTGTTAGGGAATGAAGGCATGACCTAAACCCAGAGGGCCTTATTGGAATCGAACATTTCCGTAAAAACTTCTGCTATCCATTATACCAACCGTTCAGAAAGTGCTCATTCAAGTGGTATGTAGAATGACTTACGACACTCGAACCTTGATTCTGTCTGTTGAATTGCAAGGCGGAGGAAGAAATTAACAAGCTTACTAAATTTGAGAGCGACATAGATGAAGATAGCTCATTCCAAAGAGTGGGACTTCAATTGAGGTGCCAGGACTTCCTCCTGGGAATGTCCCTTCTATTCCTCTTCCTCTTCTTCCTTCTGTTCTTCTTGAACTTCAGAGTCTTCGATGCTTTAGGCTTCACCTCCTTTGTTCGTATTTATCACCTTAAGACCCCGTTAGCTTTCTGTTCAGAATCAAACCCTATCTCAATTCATTGATTTTATACGAAGCCTTTTTGTCTTTTGGGGGCAAGGTAGAAATGTGAGAGTAGCGTTGCCTCCACGATATGTATAAACTCCAAACAGGCGCTACAGAAGCGTTCAGTCATAAATGCAATATTTCTCATTCCATCCTATTTACATTCATTTCCCATAATCCGCTGCTCGATATCTTCTGGCTTTCGTGATTTAGGAGCGACATTCCCCAAGACGAAAAATTCTTCTCTGAGAATCGGTGAATATTGCGAAGGTGTGGTTTAACATCAGTCGATCAGGCAAAAAACTGTCCGTGCTTCGTCTGCGACACTGCGCAATGCGCATGTTTACCGCTCGACAAAGTCGGATATTGGTGGGAAAACGGAAGGCGGGAAAGTGGGTTGGGCGGGCGGGCGGGACGTGGTGGCGGGAAGCGACGAATGCTGTAGGCATACGACTGGCGGGCGGTCGCTCTGTGTACGAATGTAATGCGATGATTGAAGGAGGGAAAGACGAACCTGTTTGTTCTTGGAGATCCGGATTCTGAACAAACGAACGGCACAATGCGTTCCGTCGAGGGCTGAGCGTGTCTTCGCCTTTGCCAGGGGGTACGTGTGTGCGGATGTTGTGGTGAGAGGGTGGTGGGTGTTTGAGGAGTGGATGGGTGTTTTGGAGAGTGGGTGGGTGTGTTTTGAGGAGTGGATGGGTGTGGGTTTTGAGGAGTGGATGGGTGTTTTGAATGGGTGTTTTTAGGGTGGAGGGGTGTTTTGAGGGTGGATGGGTGTTTTGAAGGGTGGATGGGTGTTTTCATGGTGGTTGGGTGTTTTTAGGAGTGGGTGGATGTTTTGAAGAGTGAATGGATGGGTGTTTTGAGTTGAGGGGTGTTTTGAGGAGTGGTGGGTGTTTTGAGGAGTGGATGGAGGAGTGTGGGTGTTTTGAGGGTGGATTGGTTTCGGAGTAGGTGAGTTGGGGTGGGTGCTGAGATTGGAGGCAGGTATTGGGTGGATCTTGGTCAATTGTGATGGGAGTCGGTGGATGCTTTAGTTGGTGGGTCGGTTGCGGTGGAGATTGGTGTCTTGGTTGGTTAGAGAGCGGGTGTCTGATTGATGAGTGGGCGGGCGTTGCGATGGGTGGGTTATGACATCGTTGTGTGTTGTGATGTGACGTTGGAGTATGGTTTAGTTGGTAGTTGGGTTTCTATGCAGGTTGGTGTCTTCGTGGATGGGTACTTTGAAGGGTTGGTGGCTTGGAGTGGCTTTGGTCGGGGTCATCATTGGGTGGGTATAGTTTACCCCACTCTTAAGAATCAAACCCTGCTTATGAAAGCCGAGCGTATATTACTCACAAGTAGAACTTTTCGTTCCAGACTGGATTGAGATCCTGGTGGACGGTCCGTGTTCTCTTCCGGATCTTCCCAATCTGGACGGTCACATAGGGATCGCTCGTTCCCGTCTTGTCCTTCCCGATCAATCCCTGCGCGTTTATCACTGCAAATACACACACAGCCTCACACTGGAACGTCACATTTACGAGTCACTTCAAGTCATGTGACGTTATGTCATGTCACACCACGTCATGTCACGTCAAGACAAGTTATGTCATATCACGTCGCACTATGTCATGTCACGTTATGTCATGTCACGTCATGTCATGTCATATAACGTCAAGTCATGTCACAGCATGGATTTTGCATCACATCATATTCGTTGTAGTAATTCCGTACGCGTTGATCACCGCGAGATCCCGCACGCCGAAATGTCACACTTGACTCGTCACGTCATGCTACATCTTGTCATGTCACATCACGCAATGTCACGTCACATCAAGAACTTTATTCCTAGAATGCTATATAAAAACATGTACTAATTAACCCATCCATAAGTAGCCATACTGTCAACTGTTATTGTTAACCTACAGTGTTCTGCCTGTTGTTTTCTGAAATAAACGAATATACATAAGTAGTCAATCCCTAGTAATATGTTTTCTTATATTTACATAGCGCTTGGTCGTGGATCATACGGTTGTGGGTTCGAATCCGTATATAACGACTCTGGTCACCTTGTCTACCCACTAAGCAGTACAGTGTGGACCGGTGCAAACCAAGAAGTAATCAGTCTAGTAAGTCCGGCGGTGCACTGACCCCTTGTCTAGGTCTCTGAGACCTTGCTATTAGCCCATTGACGGCTCAAGAAAATGAGCACCAACCCCTCCCAGTACCACTATGGGATATAGGAGCTTTGCTTTTACTACGTAGATCACAGAATAAACTCGGTGACATCAGATTCTCCCAGGATTGGAATCGCTCTTCGAATCGAAAGACAATTAAACACAGATGAATTAATGAGAAGCGGCGCTCCTTTGATTGGCTTTCGGGCATCCTGATGATGCGGTGGCTTCGGATGCAGGACAATGTTATGGCTTCAGCAGCTGAGGCAACAGCGGTGCCAAGCAAGCTCAGCAACCGATCGATCGACTGATGGAAGAACTGAGGGAGGAAGAACGGAATCTCTGCAGACGTCGAAGGATTGGGGCTAGCTGTATATCGATTCATTTGGCGCGTCATTAACTGGAGCTATACAAGCTATCAGTCGTTATAATGATTATACAAGTTTTCATCCTATTATTCAATTACAGTGAAATAGAGGAGTATAGTAATAGTTAAAATAGAATAGAATATGCTAACCTTTCCCAACCTGTTCCATTTTCAGAGCAAGCCGTACTTGGGCCTCTGAGTAGATATCCTAAAGAGGCGTTATATAATGTTCAGTTACATTACATTACTTATTACAGGACATTACAGTCAACGACACCTGGTTTTAATTTCATTTATTTTTCTTCCAGTTAGTTCAGTTTTAATGACGAGGAACGCTCCTTGTATTCAACTGCAGTGGTTCAACTCTTTCTACACTACTTTAAGCTGCAAATAAAACTAAATTAATAGGCCTATGTCTGTACAGTAGAGCTAATCAGTAGTTTTTAATTGTTTTAACCATTCCGCCATCCATCCGCGGCTTCCTTAGAGTAGGCTCACGGCACCATTGGTTGCAATGCCCCCCCCCTGTTTGGGAAACACTGTGATAGAGTAAGAGAGGATGTCATGTATGTGAAGTTGTACCAAGTTGCACAACTTGATGAGGATGCCATCTTTCAGATCAGACTAGATAACATCAGATTAGGTCAGTGCACTTCAATAATTATTGAGCCTATATAAGAATTAATTAATTTATTAATTGATAAATGTGTACTGGAATGTTTATAGAGAGGCGTCATTCGTTACCAGTTATGGCGAGTTTGGCAGACCAGTGCGAAGTTCCATCGAGAACCGTTTGTTTGACTGTCTTCATGTGGTCGTGGTGGGCCTCTTTGTCAATGGAAAACACACTCCTAACAATTACACAGCACACGCAATGTACAAATATCAATACATAGAATATAAAGTAGAGAGTGACATGGGGAGACAATCTTCCCCATCCCCTCCCCATCCCCGCAGGGTTTGTCCCCATACCCGCCCCATCCCCGCAGGTTTTCTCCCCATCCCCACCCCATCCCCGCAGGACGACATCACATTCCCCGCAAACGTTTACACCAATTAAAATTTAAAAATAACATATTTTAGCTTACAAAGCTATTTGTATTTGACTGACTGCATTAGTCTGTTATTATCTTATCGACAGTTTGCATTAACCAAGTCCTGACCATTTGTGACTAGAAGGCTTCAGGAAATAAGAAAATCTCCTTATCAGTTCTCAAGTTCTTAACATCACTCGGGTTTCTTGCCGGCTCATTCCCCATTACCGCGGTATTACCGCGAGAGTAAACCCCATTACCGCGGTATTACCGCAATTGATGTCCCCATTACCGCGGGATTTACCGCGGTTACCATGTTTTCCCGCGGGGAAATTCCCATGTCACTCTCTAATTCTAATATAAAGTAGATATATATGTGAGTCATTACACAGGCTGCCTAGCAACCTACGACATGAACTCCTCAGCCTCTTTGCCTCTTTTCCGCAGACGCTTTAAGACCATTTTGTTCGATAGTGGTTGCAGTGTCTTATATATATATATATATATATATATATATATACTTTATTTCGCACAAAGCATAAATGCATATGTAGGACGCGCCTCTGATGAGTCTCTCTTGAAGTGGCGCTGTATAAATTTGCAATTACAGTTACGTGTAGTCATAAGTGCATACCTACACACATACATGCCTCTCCTTATAACCTGAAGCTGCCTATCTCGCCGATTTTGCTTTGACTGAGCGCCGATGAATATACTCATCCGTGATGGAGACTTAACTTTCTTGGCAGCAAATCGGGAGTTTCAGATTACGATTGTGTGTGTGTGTGTGTGTGTGTGTGTGTGTGTGTCTATTGGGTCGGTGTCTAATGCACAAGGCATCAACCGTTTATGCTTCTGTATATATGCCAATCTCAGACTATCTGTAAAGTTAAAAATGATGATTGTTTCAATATAGACCGCCGTGCTGCCTCATAAAAACGTCTCAACGAAATATGCCACTGAAACAGAACTGGGTCAACATAACGACCGGAAACAATAATCTGGCACAACTTATATAGCGCCCATAACGTGACAATGGATCGTGAGACCTGATGAGTTCGAACATCTCCGGTCTGTTCTCTTCCTGCATCTTCATCTTCTCCGTCATTGTGTTGATGATGCTGTTCGTCTTATCGTCAGTGCCATGCTTGGAACTTTTCTCAGCAGCTCCTGGATAAGAAATCAGTAAACGTCGAATGAATTCATTCAGTGGTTGGGGGTTCAAATTAGGGGTCTGCGGGTATACCCGTACCCGCGGGTTTATTTGTACCCGACCCGTACCTGCGGGTCGGGTACGGGTCGGGTAGACATTTTACGGGTCGGGTCGGGTACGGGTAGGAGCATTATGGGTACGGGTATACCCGATTTTACCCGCACCGAACTGAAGTTTTGGCGTTACATGTATAGTCTAATTGTGAGTCTTGCACCTTCAAAGACTTATCATAATAGCGGCATCCAGTCTAAGTACCATATTCTTGTTTTGACATAATGTCCGTGCGCCTTGGTGAGCTTGACATTAATTTATAGATGCTCAATTTAAAGTTACAAAATGGCTTGTTTCAGTTAGCACAATCCAATCGTAGTGTTTTATATAATTATTATCTCATCTCATCCGAGTTTCAGGCCCGACAATCGGTGTCAGAGGTCGCTGACGCCGACCCTGGCAGTTCAGCAGCCGTGTTTTCTTTAAAATAGGTTGATGCAGTTACAGTAGTTGAGGCTAGGAATAGTTGAAACACCAAGTCTGTCACCCCTTTCCTCTGATAAATAAACTATTCAAATAGCGGTATTTTGTTCCAAACTCCCGTGCCATGGCTGGCTGAATAAAAGTCATTATTATTATTATTATTTAATCGCCATAGGTAAGTGTAATCCTTCAGGCCTTAAGAAACTATCGGAAATGTTTTGTCGTTCTGGAGTTAAAGGTCATCTTCACCGGTCAAATGTGTAAACGTGCAACGAAAAGCTGTATCGTTGTGTGCAAATTGAAAGATTCTGAAAGAGGCGTGCTGTCTCCTGCGGGACCCCGAAACAAGTTTATTATTATTATTATTATTATTATTATTATTACTCTTATTCTTATTATTCTTATTATTATTATTACTATTACCATTACTGTGATCATCACCATGATCGTCAGACTACTATTATTACTACCACATGCTTTGTAAGACCATTGGACTGGTAGGGACTGGAATTACGGATAGTCCTATTAATTACATGGCGGGTACAGTACGGGTACGGGTATACCCGCGGGTACAGGTCGGGTCGGGTCGTAATTTTGAGTACAGGTCGGGTACTTGGTACGGGTAGCAGTCCTGTGTTACGGGTACGGGTCGGGTAGCAAAATGCTCTACCCGCAGACCTCTAGTTCAAATCCTCGCCAGAGTAGAAATTTGGTTTGAGATTTATGCTTCCCTCCCATTAGTTCACAATAATTATAATTAGGCTAGCACTGGATAACTATAGCAAAAAACAGTAGAAATAATTATAAAGAAGTAAAACATAAAAGCTTCTTAAAAAATTCAAAGGCTCTTCTGCATGTGAGGCCCAAATTGGCTCCCACACTCCTCTGGTTTTGGACATATCGCCAAAATCCGCACCTCTTGCAATCTCTACATAGGCTTTCACTCAAAACTGAAAACGCTGCTATTTCACAAATCATATCCAGATTCCTCCTCTTCTTCTAACCTCCTGCTCCGTTTCAATTCTAAACACAATCCACCGTGACTGTCTGCCTGCCTGACCTTTTAGACCTCGACCTGGAACCAATTCCAACCCTACCTGCCTATCGATTTTTTTCGACTAAGCGCGGTGAATTAGCTGGTTCTCGCGACTTGACTTTTAAGCGCTGTAGAAATCTGAAGATTACGTTTACGATTACAATGGTCATTGTTGATAATAAATGCAGCGAGGTTACTGAGTGCGTCCACAGTTTCGTACGTTGTAGGCAGTCGGCGTTGAGTAAGTCTTTGCACTTGTCGTGGGTCTTGACCCCGCACTCGGTGCACCGGACCCCCTGACGGGCGAGGCCCCACAGCAGACCCTCGCATTCGAAGCAGTAGGTGGGTGACGTGGCGGTCCAGACGACGAAGTTGTGAGGAGTGGTGTTCGAGATGGGATAGATGACGGCCTGGACAGTCTTCTTGTAGACGTGCAGTTTCTGCGCAGAAAAAAAAGGGCTGAAGCACCGCACCGCCCGACGACTGTCACTGATGACGGGCTTTACCAGGACAACAGTTCGACCAGCTCAGGAATATAATGATGACAACGACGACCACAATGATGGTGACTGTGATGAGGACGACGACGACGACGATGATGATGATGGATGATGATGATGATGGATGATGATGATGATGATGATGATGATGATGATGATGATGATGATGATGATGATGATGATGATGATGATGATGATGATGATGATGATGATGATGATGATGATGATGATGATGATGATGTTCATTTTGATGATGGTGATAACGATGATGATACTGACGAAGATTATGATAGTGACGACAACGACAACTACATCGCTGACGACTACAAGTATCGTTGATTTCGCAGCAGGTGCAATTTACCTAATAATTTATTTGACACCTTTTACAGTTCACTCCCAGAAACTCCAATCGTTCTTTGTCTTGCTGTTCAAGACAATAGCGCGTGAAAACATGGAATTTATTGTTCGCCATGGCAATTAAAGTCTCCGCACTGAAGCCTCTGTCAACTGCGACGCGACGATAGAAGCTAAAGTGGCGCCAAATTAAAGACAAAGAGCGGCATACATCAAAGATGCCGACGTCTTTTACTTCACGCCGCCCATTCAGACGTCAGACGTTTCATTGCGCTCGACTTTATGGCGTCATTTAACTTCCATTGTCAAACGAGAAAGAAAGGGAGATAGGGAGAGGAAGAAATGGATACAGAGAGAGGAAGAAAGGGAGATAGGGAGAGGAAGAAATGGATACAGAGAGAGGAAGAAAGGGAGATAGGGAGAGGAAGAAATGGATACAGAGATAGGAAGAAAGGGAGAGAGGAAAAGGAAGAAAGGGAGATAGGAAGAGGAAGAAATGGATACAGAGAGAGGAAGAAAGGGAGATAGGGAGAGGAAGAAATGGATACAGAGAGAGGAAGAAAGGGAGATAGGGAGAGGAAGAAATGGATACAGAGATAGGAAGAAAGGGAGAGAGGAAAAGGAAGAAAGGGAGATAGGAAGAGGAAGAAATGGATACAGAGAGAGGAAGAAAGGGAGATAGGGAGAGGAAGAAATGGATACAGAGAGAGGAAGAAAGGGAGATAGGGAGAGGAAGAAATGGATACAGAGATAGGAAGAAAGGGAGAGAGGAAAAGGAAGAAAGGGAGATAGGAAGAGGAAGAAATGGATACAGAGAGAAGAAAGGGAGATAGGGAGAGGAAGAAATGGATACAGAGAGAGGAAGAAAGGGAGATAGGGAGAGGAAGAAATGGATACAGGGAGCGGAAGAAAGGGAGATAGGGAGAGGAAGAAAGGGAGATTAGGAGAGGAAGATAGGGATACAGAGAGAGGAAGAACGGAAGAGGAAGAAATGGATACCGAGAGAGGAAGATAGGGACATAGGGAGAGGAAGAAAGGGAGATTGGTAGAGGAGGAAATGGATACAGAAAGAGGAAGAACGGGAGAGTAAGAAATGGATACAGAAAGAGGAAGAACGGGAGAGTAAGAAATGGATACAGAAAGAGGAAGAACGGGAGAGTAAGAAATGGATACAGAAAGAGGAAGAACGGGAGAGTAAGAAATGGATACAGAAAGAGGAAGAACGGGAGAGTAAGAAATGGATACAGAAAGAGGAAGAACGGGAGAGTAAGAAATGGATACAGAAAGAGGAAGAACGGGAGAGTAAGAAATGGATACAGAAAGAGGAAGAACGGGAGAGTAAGAAATGGATACAGAAAGAGGAAGAACGGGAGAGTAAGAAATGGATACAGAAAGAGGAAGAACGGGAGAGTAAGAAATGGATACAGAAAGAGAAAAAATGGAGACAGAGAGACACACACACAGAAAAGATACCTTGCCAGTATCTGCATGGGCATTAGAAGGAGCCAATGTGGGCTCTATACTGTAGACTGTAGAGAGACAGAGGGGACAGACAAGCGAGACAGAGAAAGAAGAGAGAGGTATTAGTTATACTGACAGACAGACAGACAAACATAAAGATAAACAGAGAGACAGACAGACAGACAAGCGAGACAGAGAAAGAAGAGAGAGGTATTAGTTATACTGACAGACAGACAGACAAACATAAAGATAAACAGAGAGACAGACAGACAGACAGACAAGAGAGACAGAGAAAGAAACAGAGAAAGGTATTAGTTAGACAGACAGACAGACTGACACACAGACAGATAGATAAACAGATAGATAGATAGATAGATAGATAGATAGATAGATAGATAGATAGATAGATAGATAGATAGATAGATAGATAGATAGATAGATAGATAGATAGATAGATAGATAGATAGACAGACAGACAGACAGACAGACAGACAGACAGACAGACAGACAGACAAACAGATAGATAGATAGATAGATTATTAGATAGATAGACAGATATATATATAGATAGATGGATGGATGGATGGATGGACGGACGGACGGACGGACGGACGGACGGACGGACGGACGGACGGACGGACACTCATAGACAGAGAGAGACAAAGAGAAAGAGAAGACATAGTGTCACTGAGAGGGAGGGATGCAGTGAGGGAGGAGGGTGGCTAGAAGACGACCGATCCGGGCGGCCATTGTAGTGCGCATAAAAGGCCATAATTGCGTCTCTTCGATGGACCGAAAATGGCGGCCGAAAGGTCAGAAACGACGAAATAAACCAGTCAATGTTCGCCATTTTCTGTCCTATTAGACCAACGGACAATAACATATATATGCTACGGTCACCGATATATACTTACATATATATATATATATATATATAAGTATACATTTACAAAGTATACGTATATACATGACGTATACGTATAAGCGTGTATATATATGCATATGTCTTTAAAGATATATACATCTACATCTACTGTACATTGCACATATGTATATATTATAAGATAATATGTATATATTATAAGATATATACAATTATACATGTACATCTACTGTACACATCTGTATATAAAGATATATAATACATTTACATCTACATACTGTACACACTACACACATATACGTGAAATACGTTTACACATAATACAGATACATCTTTTATACATGTACAAATACATGTTTAATGCACATATGCATATATGCATACATATAATTTTATACATACATGTAATATCATAAATATGTTGGATATGTTTGCTCATATGCATAGATTTATGTATAGTTATCATTGTAGATAAAAACGATATTACATAAAAGGTCACATGTATATACCGTACATAAACATCTACTTTTATATAATTGGAACATCATACACATGAAACATATCAAAGCTCACAATATATATATATATATATATATATATATAAACCCGAATATACACCGATATATATATATATATGTGTGTGTGTGTGTGTGTGTGTGTGTGTGTGTGTGTGTGTGTGTGTGTGTGTGTGCTTGTATTCACTACCTTACGCTGCCTTTCATCAGTTTAAAAGCTACCTAGTGGGGTCCTGGTTCCTTGTGGGAACAAATGTCAAGTCCGCTTAAGGAAAACTCTAATAATTGCTTGATTTGTGCATATCCAGTGTAAAATTGAGTTTTCTCTGTGGGGTCATGTCCTCACAATGTGTGTGGATTCTGTGTGTATCGTGTGCACACACAATCCACACACTCTGCCCTGATGAACATTTTCGTAAAATCCGGCCATCTGGTGGGAAATATGCTCTAATATATTCATTATGTAGCCTTCCGTAAATGCGTGGTAAGTTGGCTATCTGTTAGTACAGTATTGCTCCCTCCCAAATTCCATGTGGGAACATTTGGACATTTCACTGCAAACGGTTTTTGTAAAAGTACGCCGAAAAAGGAGTGCCACACGCTGTCCCCGCAGGGCATGCCTGTGTGGAGTTAACCTGTTTACGCTTTCATAGAAGATGCCAGATGAATGAGTCATTGCAGAAAGGGTTGGATATGACCCTAGCAAAGGTCAATTCGGACGGTCTGCGTCAGAAGCTGTTTAGAACTTGCCACATACACAAAGCACAGTGGACAAAGAGGGGCACCAGTCTGTGTGTTGGTGTGTCATGGTTGTGTATACAAGCATGCGGCCGCTTAACCAATTAGCGTAGTTTTGCATACAAGATTAATTTCATCTTTACTGCGGCCGCTTAACCAATTACAACACATCACAATACAACTGGGGCGTGGTTTGGGGGTAGTTTTGCAGCTGGAGGGTTGCGGGTAATCACCTCAAAGCTACAGAAAACACATGTGTAGGCCTACGAAATAAAATCTTATTACTTATAAAAGAAGACGTTCACAGGCATGTGGTTCTTATTTTTGAAAAAATTAATTAACCTTCGCAGGACGAAGAGGGGTAAATAATTACCCCAGAAGTGTTTGAATGCTAATTGCGGAGAAACTGTAGGCAGTAATAATTTGACGTCTCATGTGTTTACAAGTTAATACCTCTGACATATTCTGACACCAAAGCCAGGAAAATGTCATGTTGTGGGAAGAAGATTTTTGAGTCCAAAGTGTCCTGGGGTAAAAATTTACCCCTCTTCGTCCTCGACGTCGTTATTTATTCGTTCATTATGAATATGCATTTTCAAAGATATTTTTCATAAGTAACTTGTAATCAAAAATAAAGTACAGAATCTACCGTGGAAATCGATTTCAATAGTTGCAATAATTTTGGGAGTGCACTTTCCAAGATGGCGGCCAAGATGGCCGCCAAAACACAGAAATATGCATATTTCAGCTCATAGGTAGGCTACAATGACAAATGAACTCACCAATTTCATAGTTACGAGGTCAGAAAATGCATTTATCGTAGCGAGAATAGTCTGTCGATACCAATTTCCAAGATGGCGGCCAAGATGGCCGCCAAAACACAGAAATATGCATATTTCAGCTCATAGGTAGGCCACAATGACAAATGAACTCTCCAATTTCATAGTTACGAGGTCAAGGAATCCATTGTATCGTAGTGAAAATAGTCTGTCGTACTAATTTCCAAGATGGCGGCCAAGATGGCCGCCAAACACATAAATATGCATATTTCAGCTCATAGGTAGGCTACAATGACAAATGAACTCTCCAATTTCATAGTTACGAGGTCAAAGGAATCCATTGTATCGTAGCGAGAATAGTCTGTCGATACCAATTTCCAAGATGGCGGCCAAGATGGCCGCCAAACACATAAATATGCATATTTCAGCTCATAGGTACGGCTACAATAACAAATAAACTCTCCAATTTCATAGCTACGAGGTCAGGGAATGCATTTATCGTAGCGAGAATAGTCTATCGATACCAATATCCAAGATGGCGGCCAAGATGGCCGCCAAAACACAGAGATATGCATATTTCAGCTCATAGGTAGGCTACAATGACAAATGAACACTCCACTTTCATAGTTTCGAGGTCAAGGAATCCATTGTATCGTAGTGAAAATAGTCTGTCGTACTAATTTCCAAGATGGCGGACAAGATGGCCGCCAAACACATAAATATGCATATTTCAGCTCATAGGTAAGTTACAGTGACAAATGAACTCACCACTTTCATAGTTCCGAGTTCGGGGAATGCATTTATCGTAGCGAGAATAGTCTGTCGATACCAATTTCCAAGATGGCGGCCAAGATGGCCGCCAAACACATAAATATGCATATTTCAGCTCATAGGTAGGCTACAATGACAAATGAACCCTCCACTTTCATAGTTTCGAGGTCAAGAATCCATTCTATCGTGGTGAAAATAGTCTGTCGTACTAATCTCCAAGATGGCGGTCAATATGGCCGTCAAAACACAGAAATATGCATATTTCAGCTCATAGGTAGGCTACAATGACAAATGAACCCTCCACTTTCATAGTTTCGAGGTCAAGGAATCCATTGTATCGTATCGAAAATAGTCTGTCGAAGTAATTTCCAAGATGGCGGCCAACATGGCCGCCAAACACATGAATAACCATATTTCAGCTCATAGGTAGGATACAATGACAAACGAACTCTCCAATTTCATAGATACGTGGTCAGGGAATGCATTTATCGTAGCGAGAATAGTCTGTCGATACCAATTTCCAAGATGGCGGCCAAGATGGCCGCCAAAACACAGAGATATGCATATTTCAGCTCATAGGTAGGCTACAATGACAAATGAACCCTCCACTTTCATAGTTTCGAGGTCAAGGAATCCATTGTATCGTAGTGAAAATAGTCTGTCGTACTAATTTCAAAGATGGCGGCCAAGATGGCCGCCAAAACACAGAGATATGCATATTTCAGCTCATAGGTAGGCTACAATGACAAATGAACCCTCCACTTTCATAGTTTCGAGGTCAAGGAATCCATTGAATCGTAGTGAAAATAGTCTGTCGTACTAATTTCCAAGATGGCCGCATAAAACACAGAGATATGCATATTTCGCAGCTCATAGGTAGGCCACAATGACAAATTAACCCTACACTTTCATAGTTTCGAGGTCAAGGAATCCATTGTATCGTAGCGAGAATAGTCTGTCGATTATCACCTACACTATATCGCCACTTTGCCGGTCGTTTCTTTTCACCATACAAACGCTTTCTTACAAGGGCTTCATTCTCCATAGTCACATGAGTAGGTGCCATGCCTATGCTACGATGATAAGTGTTGTTGTACGAAATCAGTAGATCTTGTAAAACATCGACGTAGCGATACGTATTCGTGTGAGTAAAATATTTCCACATTTTCGTTTTAAGTGATCGATTAAATCGTTCAACTACTGACGCCTTTATATCGTCATTTTCGCTTGTGTAAAAGCGAATGGCTTTATCACGCAGCATGGATTGAAAATTTCTATTGAGAAACTCTGTTCCTTTATCTGTCTGTAAATGAGCAGGGTGTCTATCTACCAGAAGTGACTTAAAGGCATCCGTCAACTCTGTACCACCCTTTGTTTTCAGCTGAATTGCCCACGCGTACTTTGAAAAAACATCTATACAGGTTAATATATATTTATTGCCATCGTTATGTTTTGACAATGCACAAAGATCTACAAGATCAGCCTGCCACAAGTCGTCTATACCAACAGTAAAGGTTTTTCGTCGTCTAAAATTTAATCTTACAGGTTTATGTAAGGTGTAAGCGTCCTGTTCGCGCAACCAAGTTTTAATATCTTTATTTTTAAATTGTCCATTAACGTGTCTTTGAAACGTCGCTACTCCACCGAAACTACCAGCTTGCTTAGGATCGAAATACGATTCCATCAGTACTGTATCCACTTTGGTATACTTTCTAGCCTTTCGCGTTTACGACTCGGTGTAACTGGTGGAGTTTCGTCGGTTGAAGCATTAATATATGCCCAACGATCTTGGTTACCGATTAGTTCGTGTGGAATATTTGAGTCTTTCAAAGCGTCGGCGAGCTGTCTCCAACCGGTTGGAAGCGAGGAAGTCGTTCGTTTTCTGAGCAGATCGTTGACCAAGTCCACGGCATGCGTCTTTGGAATAGTCGCATTCTTCAAAACGAGTTCTCCCCTTGAGTTCCAACGTATATCAGGATTGACGTTCATGTGAGTTAACAGTCTAGAAGCCTGACTTTTCCATCTCTTTGGAACCGATTCCAACACGTCGTGTTCGATAAGTTTCGAATAGTCGAGCGCTGGTGGTTTAGCGCCCTGGGCGGCGGCGGCGGCTTCTCCCGATTCGAACTTGGTTATAACGTTAGGTTTATCCAAATTCAAATAGCGACTTAAACTGTTCGTGTACAATTTTGCTTTATCATCGTCTGCAATGTTCCGATGAAGTATCTCATACATTTCTCCGTCCAATTTCGATAGAGTTTTATCTAACATAGTTTCCTTCCATTTCTCAATTTGTCGTGGTTCTACTAAAACCATCTTTTTCGTGTGCTCCATACTATATTTTGTTGCTTAGCAGCGTACCGAGGAAGGAAAGCACGGGTGTTAGCAGGGCACCTAAGAAACCACCCGATTGTACGATTCGTCTCTTAATCTTCTGTCGAGTTTTCTTAGATGTTAATTTTCTGAGCTTCTGTTTGAATCGACTCAGTCTAGTCTTCTGAGCTTCCTTCAACGGAACATTCCCTTTTAAGACGTTGAGCGCACACTCACAAAGACAACACAGGAGAGTCTGTTTGCAATTCTTCATAATCTTTTTCCGCATTTTGGGCGAAGCTTCTTTAAGCAGCTTCAGCTCAACAAAATTCTTCATCAGTCTAGTTGACATTTTTGCAGTGAATGACGTGACGAAGATTTACGTGGGTTTATATTCATTTGCGCATGTAGACGTAATGCGTTTCACCGGGGAATATATTGATTCTCAATCTACATCGCTCATCCGAACCAGCCGTCAGATCGACTAGAAGATAACCAAACGGCACCATAGTCGCATCCGCGAATGCTTCTATCATAAATTGGGATTTTCCAGGAAACATCTGTCTGGCCAAATTTGCAACTTGTGTAGAATCTCTAACATTCTTGAAAAGAACTAGATAATGCGCATTCAAGCTTATGGTTCTCATATGTTTGTTGTTATAGAATAGATTTTGAGTCAGGTATAATATAGAAACATTTCTATGGTGGCTGATTTTCGTGAATAACTGCGTTACACGATGGTCTGTTTCAGCCATTAAGTCGTCCAACACAAGAAGCGTGCTCTCTTTTCCATCGAAAATATTCAGGTCTGGAAGCCCCTCGTGAAACTGAATTTGTGGATACTTATCAAAAATTTCTTGGTAGATGCCATAGCACCACATCACCTTATGGATTGCTGGTTTCACAATATGTGGCAGATGATCTATAAAACGCAGCGTAAATTGCGTTTTGCCACAGCCTGATGGGCCGCTAACTATAGCCGAGAACGGATGTATCCAACTGACGTCCATTGTAGAAACTGATAGAAATTTATAATGTAGTGGATTTATATATTTAAAACAGAAATTTCTTGCGCTTGTAGTCATTGCACGTCGAGTTGTCAACACCGTCGTACTCAACGATTCATCACATTTCTCAAGCTGTGCACGAAAAAATGTGTTTCAAGCACGTCAAGGAGGAGCTTATTCAGATGTTCGAGCAGCCGTCGAACGATGATTGCCATTGCTGTGTAGACGAAATTGATGGGAATGAAGAGCACATATTAAAGCCGTCTGAACTGAGTCTTACTCAGACCTGTCAGTTCGATGTCTGTGGAAATTATCAATGTCTGTGTGAAGTTTGTATGCCAGAAGCTGAAAGAAAAGAATTAAACTCGAGAGAGCTTCGTCTATCACGTCTTAAGACCGAGAATGAAATGTTTAAGCGTTCTGTGATTTGTCGAAATTGTAAAATGAATAGGGTAGAAATTCTGGCGTTGCCTTGCACACATGTTGTAACTTGTGAAAAATGCGCTGACATTTTAGATAATTGCCCGTTGTGCAATGAAAGAGTGCTTGGAACAGCTCGAATTTACATGGCTTAAACTAGTATAAACGACTACCTGGTTCATAATTTTGTATGTAATAGTTTAATGTACTGAAGTTGTGTTTCTACTCAATAAAGTTTGATTAAATTCATGTCTTTTCGTGTTTGGTAGATAGATTATTATAGACAATGAAAGATAGCCGATAGTATGTGTGAGTGAGTGTGACTTCAAACCCTAAATAGCCCTAATGATGCCCTTATTCTATAATTCACAGAGTTGCAAGCTCATTGGATGCCGGTAGAAACTCCAAAATGCAATGGCCTACAGTGTAAATGCCTAAGATTGTCTAAGTGGCTATGTGAGTGAAAGGCCCAAAACAATATGCATGTTGGTTGCGTGTATTACAAAAACCTCTCAATTTGTGTTTAGGGAATATTCAAAGCCCTTGTAGCGCCAATGGAGGGGTCTAAATTTGATGTAGGTAGCTGCTGTGGCTCACACCCAAAGGGGTCTAAATTTGATGTAGGCACCTGCTGTGGCTTACACCCTGAGAGCACACGTGCGCATTATGTCCAAGTTAAACTTTGCTCACTAAATTAGTAATTAGAGAAGTGTACAAGGCTTCCAATTCGGTCGGCCGCTGTGCATTGCACACAAAAACAGGAGTCACCTTGGAGGGGTTGGTGCTGTGTCACCTTGGAGGGGTAAGCGCTGGTACTATGAAGATGGACTATTGAAATGAGCCTCCCACAGCGGTGTCTGTTTCTGGCTGATGTCGTCATAGATTGACCTTTGAACTTGTCGTTGTAGTGGCATTATGAAAAAATGTCGTTGTAGTGGCAGTAAGAAAAATGTCGTTATAATGGCATTATCCTATGAAAAACATTGTCTTTGTTGCCATAATGGCCTATTACCCCCTACTAACATCATATTAGGTTCGAGCACTTCAATAATTATTAAGCCTATATAAGAATTAATTAATTTATTAATTGATAAATGTGTAGATGGAGTGACTATAGAGAGACGTCATTCGTTACCAGTTATGGCGAGTTTGGCAGACCAGTGCGAAGTTCCATCGAGAACCGTTTGTTTAACAGTCTTCATGTGCTCGTGGTGGGCCTCTTTGTCAATCGAGAACACACTCCTAACAATTACACAGGACACGTAATGTACAGATATGAATACATAGACTATGAAATAGATATATATGTGTGAGTCATTACATAAACTGCCTAGCAACCTGCGCCATGAACTCCTCAGCCTCTCTTTGCCTCTTTTCCGCAGACGCTTTAAGACCATTTTGTTCGATAGTGGTTGCAGTGTCTTATATATATATATATATATATATATATACTTTATTTCGCACAAGGCATAAATGCATATGCAGGGAGCGCCTCTGACGAGTCTCTCTTGAATTGGCGCTGTATACATTTGCATTTACAGTTATGTGTAGTCATAAGTGCATACCTACACACATTCATATGCCTCTCCTTATAACCTGAAGTTGCTTATTTCGCCGATTTTGTTTTGACTGCAGAGCGCCTATGAATATGCTCATCAGTGATGGAGACTTAACTATCTTGGGAGCAAATCGGGAGTTTAAGATTACGACTGTGTGTGTGTGTCGGTATGTGCGTGCGTGCGTGCGTGTGGTGTTGGTGGGTTAGCATTCATATTGTAATTGTAATTGTAATTAGCAAATTCTATTAGCAACTTCTATTGGGCCGGTGTCTAATGCACAAGGCATCAACCGTTTATGTTTCTATATAATAATAATAATATAATAATATGTTTTCTTTAATTAAGCGCCTGACAAACGCACTGCGCTGTACATTTACATGTTATGCAATTGAAACAATCTTAACTAGTTAACTACAAACAGAACAGACAGCCTGCAATACACGGCGCTAATAGCAGCCTACAAAGCATATCCGCCCTACGGGGCTCGAACTCGGTACCTATCGCTCTCTTGGCCAGATGTTATCCAACGCGCCACCGCCAGTCTCAGACTATCTGTAAAGTTAAAAATGCTGATTGTTTCAATATAAACCGCCTCATAAAAACGTCTCAACGAAATATGCCATTGAAACAGAACTGGGTCAGCATAACGACCGGAAACAATATTCTGGCACAACTTATATAGCGCCCGTAACGTGACAATGGATCGTGAGACCTGATGAGTTCGAACATCTCCGGTCGGTTCTCTTCCTGCATCTTCATCTTCTCCGTCATTGTGTTGATGATGCTGTTCGTCTTATCGTCAGTGCCATGCTTGGAACTTTTCTCAGCAGCTCCTGGATAAGACAAAGCCATTTAGAAATCAGTAAACAACGTCGATTGAATTCATTCAGCGGAGTCTATTGGCTAGAGCGCTGGACTGTCAACTGAGAGAGGTCGGGGGTTCAAATCCCAGCCAGAGTGGATTTTTTTAGAGATTTTTATGCTTCACCCATTAGTTCACACTAATTATAATTAGCACTGGAAAACTATAGCACAAAACAGTACAAATAACTATAAAGAAGTAATACATAAAAGCTTTTAAAAACTTCAAATCCCTTCCCGCATGTGAGGCCCATACAAATTGGCTCCCACACCCCTCTGACTTTGGACATATCGCCAAAAACCGCACCTCTTGCAATCTATTTGTACATAGGCTTTCACTCAAAACTGAAAACGCTTCTATTTCACAAATCATATCCCGATTCCTCCTCTTCCTCTTACCTCCTGCTCCGTTTCAATTCTAAACACAATCCACCATAGCTGTCTGACTGTCTGCCTGCCTGACCTTTTAGACCTCGACCTGGAACCAAATCCAACCCTACCTGCCTATCGATTTTTTCGACTAAGCGCCTGTGAATAAGCTGGTTCCCGCGACTTGGCTTTTGGGCGCTGTAGAAATCTTGAGATTACGTTTACGATTACAATGGTCATTGTTGATAATTAGTGCAGCGAGGTTACTGAGTGCATCCATATCAGTTTCCTACGTTGTAGGCAGTCGGCGTTGAGTAAGTCTTTGCACTTGTCGTGTGTCTTGACCCCGCACTCGGTGCACCGGACTCCCTGACGGGCGAGGCCCCACAGCAGACCCTCGCATTCGAAGCAGTAGGTGGGTGACGTGGCAGTCCAGACGACGAAGTTGTGAGGAGTGGTGTTCGAGATCGGATAGATGACCGCCTGGACAGTCTTCTTGTAGACGTGCAGTTTCTGCGCAGAAGAAAAACGGACTGAAGCACCGCATCGACGGATAACTGTCACTGAAGACGGTCTTACCAGGGCAACAGCTCGACCAGATGAATACAGTTCAGCAATATAATGATGACAACGACGAACGCGATGATGACGATGGTGATGATACTGATACTGATGTTGATGGTGATGATTATGATTGATGATGACTACGACGAGGACGACGACGATGATGATGATGATGATGATGATGACGATGGTAGTGATGACAACGATGACAAAGACGACTACAATGATGATGACTGTGATGAGGACGACGACAACGACGATGATGATGACGATGGCGTGATAATTACGATTATGATGATAATGATAATGATGATGACGACGATGACGATGACGGTGATGATGATGATCGTAGTGGTGGTGGTGGCGATGATGATGATGGTGATGATAACGATGCTGATTATGACGAATATTATGATAGCGACGACAACGACAACAACATCGCTGACGACTACAAGTACTTTTATTTCGCAGGTGGTGCAATTTAACTAATAATTTATTTGACACCTTTTACAGTTCACTCCAAGAAACTCCAATCGTTCTTTGTCTTGCTGTTCAAGACAATAGCGCGTGAAAACATGGAATTTATTGTTCGCCGTGGCAATTAAAACCTTCGAACTGAAGCCTCTGTCAACTGTGACTCGACGATAGAAGCTAAAGTGGCGCCAAATTAAAGACAAAGAGCGGCATACATCAAAGATGCCGACGTCTTTTACTTCACGCCGCCCATTCAGACGTCAGTCGTTTCATTGCGCTGGACTTTATGGCGCCATTTAACTTCCATTGTCAAACGAGGAAGAAAGGGAGATATGGAGAGGAAGAAATGGATACAGAGAGAGGAAGAAGAGGAGATAGAGAGAGGAAGAAAATGGATACAGAGAGAGGAAGAAAGGGAGATATGGAGAGGAAAAAATGGATACAGGGAGCGGAAGAAAGGGAGATAGGGAGAGGAAGAAATGGATACAGGGAGCGGAAGAAAGGGAGATAGGGAGAGGAAGAAAAGGATACAGAGAGAGGAAGAAAGGGAGATAGAGAGAGGAAGAAATGGATACAGAGAGAGGAAGAAAGGGAGATAGGGAGTGGAAGAAAGGGTGATATGGAGAGTAAGAAAGGGAGATGGGGAGAGGAAGAAAGAGAGATAGGAAACGGAAGAAAAAGAGATAGGAAAAGGAAGGGAGATAGGAAAAGGAAGGGCGATAGGAAAAGGAAGGAAGGGAGATAGGGCGAGGAAGAAAGAGAGATAGGGAGCGGAAGAAAGGGAGATAGGGAGAGGAAGAAAGGAAGATAGGAAAAGGAAGAAAGGGAGATAGGGCGAGGAAGAAAGAGAGATAGGGAGAGGAAGAAAGGGCGATAGGAAAAGGAAGGAAGGGAGATAGGCGAGGAAGAAAGAGAGATAGGGAGCGGAAGAAAGGGAGATAGGGAGAGGAAGAAAGGAAGATAGGAAAAGGAAGAAAGGGAGATAGGTAGAGGAAGAAATGGAGACAGAGAGAGACACAGAGAAAGATACCTTGCCAGCATCTGCATGGGCATTAGAGGGAGCCAATGTGGGCTCTATACGGGAAAGAGACAGAGACAGAGACAGACAAGAGAGACAGAGAAAAGAGACAGACTCAGAAACAGAGAAACAGGAGAGAGGTATTAGTTAGACAGACAGACACATAGACAAGCAGACAGATAGATGGATAGATGGATAGATGGATAGATGGATAGATAGATAGATAGATAGATAGATAGATAGATAGATAGATAGATAGATAGATAGATAGATAGATAGATAGATAGATAGATAGATAGATAGATAGATAGATAGATAGATAAACAGATATATATATATATATAGATAGATAGATAGATAGATAGATAGATAGATAGATAGACAGACAGACAGACAGACAGACAGACAGACAGACAGACAGACAGACAGACAGACAGACAGACAGACAGACAGATAGATAGATAGACAGACAGACAGACAGACAGACAGATAGATAGATAGATATTATTAGATAGATAGACAGATATATAGATAGATGGATGGATGGATGGATGGATGGACGGACGGACGGACGGACGGATGGACGGATAGAGACGCATGAACAGAGAGGTATAAAGAGAGAAAAGAGAAGACATAGTGTCACTGAGAGGGAGGGATGCAGTGAGGGAGGAGGGTGGCTAGAAGACGACCGATCCGGGCGGCCATTGTAGTGCGCATAAAAGGCCATAATTGCGTCTCTTCGATGGACCGAAAATGGCGGCCGAAAGGTCAGAAACGACGAAATAAACCAGTCAATGTTCGCCATTTTCTGTCCTATTAGACCAACGGACAATAACATATATATGCTACGGTCACCGATATATACTTACATATATATAAGTATACATTTACAAAGTATACGTATATACATGCATACGTATAAGCGTGTATATATATGCATATGTCTTTAAAGATATATACATCTACATCTACTGTACATTGCACATATGTATATATTATAAGATAATATGTATATATTATAAGATATATACATGTACATCTACTGTACACATCTGTATATAAAGATATATAATACATTTACATCTACATACTGTACACACTACACACATTAACGTGAAATACGTTTACACATAATACAGATACATCTTTTATACATGTACAAATACATGTTTAATGCACATATGCATATATGCATACATATAATTTTATACATACATGTAATATCATAAATATGTTGGATATGTTTGCTCATATGCATAGATTTATGTATAGTTATCATTGTAGATAAAAACGATATTACATAAAAGGTCACATGTATATACCGTACATAAACATCTACTTTTATATAATTGGAACATCATACACATGAAACATATCAAAGCTCACAATATATATATATATATATATATATATATAAACCCGAATATACACTATAGGTGTATCTATAGATATATATATGTGTGTGTGTGTGTGTGTGTGTGTGTGTGTGTGTGTGTGTGTGTGTGTGTGTGTGTGTGTGTGTGTGTGTGTGTGTGTGTGTGTGTGTGTGTGTGTGTGTGTGTGTGTGTGTGTGTGTGTGTGTGTGTGTGTGTGTGTGTGTGTGTGTGTGTGTGTGTGTGTGTGTGTGTGTGTGTGTGTGTGTGTGTGCGCAATATACTTAATACTTATATATATCATATTTGATTATCTGCAGTGTATATCGAGATATGTTGGGCGTGGATGATTGCGAGTGGCGACGGTCAACCGGCGAATAGGGTAGACAACTGGGGAGAGAGGGCCTCTAATGGCGCCCCATAATGGCGCCGATGTATATGTATATATATACCCACCAATTCCGTATCGTTAACCAACTGACCGGCCGAGGGCAGCACTGTGGCGCGTTTGGAAGCGGCTGCAGCTGCTACAGTCTATTACAGAAAAGTCAAGAGACATAATATCAGGCGACGAATTTATGATCACCATGTATTTTATATTTCATATATATAACACATCGATATATATATATTATATATATATAACGCAGATCATATGTTCGTATATCTAATATGAGCTCAATATACATAAGTGTATATATACATGCATAGATACTGGAGCATATTATATATATATATATATATATATATATATATATATATATATATATATATATATATATATATATAATATCTGAGCATATAATCTGTGGCGCGTCCCTTTGCATAAACTATGGGGATGCCATGCATGTGTGATAAGTGTTGCGGTAAACAGGACCTGAATGGCATGGTAATAAATGGAGGACAGACAGACAGACATGCAGACAGGAAGATGGGCAGGTAGTCAGGCAGACTGGAAGACAAACAGGCAGACGGGCTGGGAGGGAGGTAGTCAGGCAGACTGGCACACAGACGTATACAGGCAGGCAGGTAGGCAGACAGTCAGATAGGCAAGCAGAGAGATAGACAGACGGACAGATAGACAGTTACGTAGGAAGACAGCCAGGCAGCTAGACAGGCAGGCAGAGAGATAGACAGACAGGGAGAAAGACAGAAAGGCATTCATGTATACCGGCAGGTAAACATATTCCATCAGACAGACAAACAGATAGGCAGACAGTCAGATAGTATGACAGATTGACACAGTGTACGACAGATTGCCTATATCTTAATATTTAGGCTCTCAAAAATAAACATAGTAAAAGAAATTGTATAAAAAATACGTTGATTTTTAGTAAAATTTTATATTATATAAATGTACAATTTAGAATATTAAAACAGAAAAGGATGATGAAGTGGAGTAAAATTAATCAAACCAATCTCCTGACAGATGTCGCTTCGTATAGTTACCTTGAACACCTGTAAAACAGAAAAAAAACAGATCTACAAATAGAATTTCCTTTAAAATAACGGCATGCCTATATAATGAAAATCTTGACATTTCTCAGCGCGACACAAAAGCCACGCCAGGGAACCCTGCGTGCTATTCAGTGAAAATTCGAGGCTGCCGCACTCTGATAGCGCCAGTCCCAAGCCTGGAGAAAGGAGGGTGACGTTAATCATCACTGTTACGACACAGAAACTAAACCATTTATTTAGCGCTCGCATACACAGAAAGTCAATGGTGCAGAAAATAAACAAGCGCATATATGCAAACACAAAGACAAACAGATAATTATACAGTGAAAAACATACACACATTCATACAGACGGACTAACCACACAAACACATAGACATAGAGGAACAGACATGTTGTGTCACAAGCGACCTCTAGTGAATTAAACTAAGCAATAAGTACATCGACTGTCCGTTGTTGACGAGTAACTGGGCAGCAGACACTGGTAGCGGTAATTAATACACCGATGCCAAGAAAAGGAAGTCGCTGTAATACCAACCCCCTCTCGGAGATGGCTTCAGAGATTTTGATCAACATACCTACCTACGCATACATGATATCGTGTGTGTGTGTGTGTTTGTGTGTGTGTGTGTGTGTTTGTGTGTGTTTGTGTGTGTGTGTGTGTGTGTGTGTGTGTGTGTTTGTGTGTGTGTGTGTATGTGTGTGTGTATGTGTGTGTGCGTGTGTGCGTGCGTGCGTGTCGTAATCAATCGTAAACTCCAAATTTATACAGCGCCCAAAAAGCGAAGTCGCGGGAACCAGCTTATTCACAGGCGCTTTATCAAAACAGAATCGATAGGCAGAGAGTCAAGAGCCAGAGAGTCAGGCAGGCAGACAGTCAGACGGCTAAAGTGGATGATGTTTAGAGTTGAAATGGTGAAGGAGGTGAGGGGAATCGGGATAGGATTTGTGAAAAAAACAGTGTTTCCAGTTTTGAGTGGAAGACCTGTGGAGAGATAGCAAGAGGTGAGGTTTTGAAGAGTTAGACTATAGGATGGATCGGATATTTGTCGTATAACACTGGCGGAGTTTGTTCCAAAGAGGCGGAACAGCAATTGCTGTGGAGCGATTTTTAGTGATGAGGTGACGTAATGGTGGAGGAATGTAAGGGCAGAAGAGGAGCGAGTTGAGCGAAGTGGCTGTACCGTGAACAACTGACGGAGATATATAGAAGGGCTGGGAGGATTGAAGTGTGACGTTGTAGGCGAATGATAAGACTTTATATTCCATATACCTATATACTCCATATGTATGAAATGTATGTACAGTTTTTTTATAACTGTTTTCTGTTTGTGTGTATATATTGTATTGTATCTATCAATTTATATAGCGCTTATTGCAATGCACATCAATCAGAGGCGCTCCCAGTGCGAGAGACTCAGAGAAAAGAGAGGTCTTGAGACAACGAAAAGAGGCACTTGGCCCACCAGTTAATAAGGAGGAACGTATCCATCGAAAGAGGAAGCTGGTTCCACAGTGCAGGCAGTGGCGTAACTTCATATTCTGGGCCCCCCTGCAAGATTTTCAAAATGGGCCCCCCTCCATACAGCCGATGACAATCTGATAGACAATTTTATGTTTCAAATTATCGACTCACTTTTGAGGCATACATTTTAATGATTTTAATTTATGATATTTTATTTTATTATTAATTTGTAATCTTATGCCACAACTAAAAATTGTTTTCGATTTGCATTAAAATTGATTAAAATGAGTCAATTTTACATCGTTTTTTAAGTTCGTTTTGTAAATCCTTCTTTTTCCGTCGTTTAGCTGCTCCACTTAGAGGCTTGCTAGCCATCATTAGTACAATTTTTTATTTTTAAATCTTAAATTTTGTATTGTAATCCGATCTAATGTTTTGTTGTTATATAATTTAAAAAAATAGTAATAATAATTTTACATTTTTATATTATTAAAAACTATTTTATTAATCTATTTAAACAAACTTTTTAAATAAATATCAACAACGATGGCCGACGGAAACTTGGCAATGAGAGTAATGACGTCAGCATAAATCAAAGACGAAAAGTGAAACTAATTGAGTGAATTAACTGCAAATTTCAACGTCATCTGGCGATTATAGTTTGCCTTCGAGTCACTGCTCACTAGCTTAAATCAAAGCCTAGAAAAATATGCGCCGACCGCGCATCAATAGTAATATTCCACATCATCTGCCTGCCTGCATGATTTATTGATTTTACAAGGCTAAGGAGTTTACAAGGAGTTTCGGTTTCCGGCTTTCTGCTGTGCATTTATTAATTAAAATAGTTCATTTTTTCAGGTTTGAAAATGGGCCCCCTTTTACCTGGGCCCCCCCGCAGTTGCGGGCCCTGCGGGCCCATAGTTACGCTACTGAGTGCAGGGTCAATGAAGGCAAAGGCTCGTGTTTTAGCCATAGCAGTTCTCGCTCGCGGAACAAAGAGATGTTCATATATATAATATATATAATTATATAATTATATATATGTTATTGCATTTGGGTTATTTACATATGAAATGCAATGCTTCTTACATTGTGTTCGTTTATATATTTGAGGCAAATAGTATAAGACTCGCCAGTGACACAAAGTGAGCCAAAAGCTTTTCTCTGCATATGGACGTACTGCACTTCCCGATTATCGCTCATTTCCCAAAAGAGAGGAATAAGAATAGGTGGGGGTGGGTTGGCAAGGGAGGGTCGGCGCAAATGCCCTTGATTAATTTCATCCTTCCTTTATGTTTGCACGATCCGTCACCAGAGGGAGATCTAGGGCGCCACCACAGTCGCACGAATTCATTGACCAATCGTCATTCATCCAGCAGTATATACGTCACAGGACGCATGCTCACACGCGAGTATGCGTGTCTGTATGTGTGTGCGAACGCCTCTGTGGACCTGTGCGCCAGTGTCGAGAATGTTCCTGGCTCTTTATGTGGCGCCAGTGTTTTTCGGTGCAGCCATTGTCTACCGACAGGTCATGTAAGGGAGGGAGATATCACAAAAGAAGACAAAAGAAGACCTTATTGTACGATGACTATAGCTGCATAGACTCCTATATGCAGCGCATCAAATGAATATATATATATATATATATATATATATATATATATATATATATATATATATATATATATATATATATAGAGAGAGAGAGAGAGAGAGAGACAGACAGACAGACAGACAGACAGACAGACAGACAGACAGACAGAGACAGAGACCGAGACAGAGACAGACAGACAGACAGACAGAGACAATCACAGACAGACAGACAGAGATAGACAGAAAGACAGACAGACAGAGACAACCACATACAGACAGACAGACAGACAGAAAGAGAGAGAGAGAGAGGAGGGCTATTAAAATATTGTATATTTTGTGCCTGTTTATTAATTTATACGTCTGGGCCAATATGTCTGAACCTTTCTGTCTGTCTGTGTGTCTCTGTTTTTGTCTCTATGTCTGTATCTGCGTGTGTATATGTGTGTCTTCCTGCCTGTCTGTGTAACTCTCTGTGTGCATACGAGTCTTGCTCTTCCTTGGGCGATCAGTTACAGAATAGCATGCAAGAGAGTAATTTGATTCGAGGATTGATCTTTCTGATTTTCAGAGCGCCTTCTCAACGGAACTAACGGATCCATCTCTCAGGGAAACAGACGCAGGCAGCGACAGGCACACAGACACAGAGGTAGCAGCACAGACGGAGAATGGCAGATAGGCAGACAGAATGACTGACTGACTGACTGAATGACAGTCACTGACTGACTGACTGACTGACTGACTGAATGACTGACTGACTGACTGACTGACTGACTGACACTGTCACTGACTGACTGACGGAATGACTGACTGACTTACGGAATAACTGACTGACTGACGGAATGACTGACTGACTAACTGACCGATTGACCGACTGAATAACTAACTGACTGACTGACTGACTAAATAACTGATTGAATGACTGACTGAGTAAATGACTGACCGAATGACTGAGTGACTGAGTGACTGAGTCACTAATTGACTGACTGACTGAACGAACGAATGAATGAATGAATGAATGAATGAATGAATGAATGAATGAATAAATGAATGAAGGAATGAATGAATGAATGAATGAATGAATGACTGGCTGACTGAGACACAGACGGAGAGAGACAGAGACAGATAGAAATACAGAGAAAGAGAAACAGAGAGAGAGAGAGAGTGATAGAGTCAGGGATAGAGGGGAAACTGGACCGCGACCAATACACTGGAAAGCCAAGCTAATACTACTAGGAAGACACTAAAGCGTTGTTAATTAGCATTCTGTAATTAAACGCCAATGAAAGTCTAGGTCAATCGCCATCACGTTCACTTCTTACCCAACCCAGTTGTCTTAACCAACCCACTGAACGCAGCCCATTGGCAAACTGCACCAGACATGGTAAGCATCACTGACAGATCGAAACCGATGATGTAATGTTCTTCGATCTGTTAACGATTCTTAACGCATCCGGTGCAGACAGTGATTTACTGCTGACGTAGTACAGGGGTCGACGTCATCGGCCGAGGCTGCTCCTTAGGTGTCGATAACCAACGGAAATATATACTCTCACCCTATGTATATAATGTGTGTGATGGTATGTATGAATGTGTACATGCACATGTATGTTTACATGCATGTATTATACATGCATATATTGCACGTATGTACGTATGTATGTAGGTACATACACATGCATGTACATGTATGTATGTATTTATGTATGCATGTATGTATGTAAGTATGTATGTATGTATGTATGTATGCATTTATTTATGTAGCCTATGCATTTATGTAAGTATGTTGTATATACATGCATATACGTACGAATGTATGCATATACGTACGAATGTATGCATATGTATGTATGTATGTAGGCCTATATATGTATGTATATACATGTGTGTATGTTTTGTAGGCATGCATTGGATTAAATTCTATTACATTACATCACACCATAAAAACCATCTTGCATATTTCGACCCCAATCCTTCATTCGGATCAAAGAAACCAGGATTCGAACCGCTGACCATAAGCTTAATAACAGAAAGACTTCTTTCTTCTCCACAGCCAAACATCCCTCGTGGAAATCAGGTCTCTGCAGATCAAGTCTCGTTGGTTGGATCGCATCGCGAGATCGGAATTAGTCCACACCATCCGATCAGCACGCCCTACCCTATCGACTAGGGTGTCCCAACCCTCCAAACTGCCCTACCCTAACCAGCCCTCTCCCTCTCACCCTATCACCCCCCTGTCGTCTCTTCCTTCGTGCTCTACAACTTAACGAAGCCGACGTAGTACACCATTAGCGGACAGAACGGCAGCGAGTAATGTGGAATTATTACCTTTATGCGATGCTTTTCTTTGCCAATCCCATCCGCTTTCCACCTTCTCCCACCTCTTTGGCCCAGATCACCGTAGTCAGCTTCTCACTCCTCCTCCTTCTCCTCCTCCTCCTTCTCCTCCTCCTCCTCCTCCTCGGGTTGTTTTACTACTTCCCTTCTTTCTTCTCTCTTTCGTCTTATTCTTTTATCTGTTTTCTCTTATCTCCTACTCGTCTTTCCTTCATGCTTCCTATTTCTACACCCTACTACTCCTTCTCATCATTCTCCGATTCTTCTCTTCCTCTTCGTCTATTTTGTTCTTCTATTTTCTGTTTCCCCTTCTCCACTCTTCCACTTATTTTTCTCTGTATATCCTCCTCTTTTCTTCACCTTTTCTCCTTTTCTTTTCCTTTTCTTCGCCATTTCTTCTCTTTCTGCTTCTCTTACGTCTTCCTCCCTCTTCTCTCTCCTACTCTTCTTCCATCTTTCCCCTCTTTCCTGTTTTCACCTCTTCAACGTCCTCTGCTACTAAGCATCCGTCACCTTCTCTTCCCTATACTACAATCCTATTTCTCACTTACATGCCATACACATATGCAAACAAAAATATGTACCTACTCTGAAACATACATAATACCATATATACATATGCAATGCATACCATACGTACACATACAAATGCATGTATATGAAAACCATACATACATACATACTATACATATATAGATACATACATAGATAATACCATACATAGGCCTATATACATACCATACATACATACCATACACACAAACTTACCATACATATAGATATACTATACACACATACCATACACGTATATCACACTTTCGTGCACATATGCATACCACTCACACAAATGTATACACACATACACACAAGCATAAGTACACACTCAAACGCACATGCGTACAGTCGTACATATATATATTTGTATGCAGTGGACATGCTATATACACACTCTGCATGGTCTTTGGAGACAGTCTTAAGACGGGCGCATTAATCTTCCACCCGTTTTCTGTTCTCGGTGCAAGGAACTGTACCACGCCAATCGATTCTCGGCTCCTAACTTTCTTGACAGAAGGACTTTTCGCGTGACCTGTTTGAAAAGGCGCCTAATAAACGACGGCTGACACTGCACAACATTGCACCATCTTTCGAAAACGAGTAGACTTCCGGTTGGCTATGTACAATAAAAAAAACTTGTTTTGCTCGGAGACGTTTTGTGACCTGCAGAACTATTGCAGGATGAAGATAAAAAGCCTTATGAGAAGAAAAGGTTTCCGGCCGGTGTCACGATAACAGTCTCTCCAAAAATAGTCTCCTCAAAATAAAATCTCCCAAAACAGAGTCTTCGCCGGACTAAACTAATGCCCCCTCATTTCTTTTCATTTCCTCTCACAGATTTCATATCATTTTTTTTAACATGTGGTTTGAAAATACTAAATAGTCTTCAATAAAGTTAGAAAATCTAGGCTACCTGTTTAAAATCATCGTTAACTTTAAAACAAAAGTAACTGTATTTCTAAAAGAATCCAGTCTGGCAAGTCCTCTCGGAGAGAGATCAGTTCAACAGAGTATAAAATCTCACCCCCATTCCCCTTTAAGACTTTTTAGACTATAGTCATCGGGGGCCAATTTATTCTAAAACAGATCCCTTCCGAAATAGATTCTACGAGGGGTAGACTTTTACTGGGAAGGCTATTTTGAACACCGGCCGTTCAATGTTTGGAGCTAAAGAATATCGCTTCAGAAGTTCAGAGTGTGCGCGAATATCAAGAGCGACTCATCAGAGGTGCTCCCGACCTAACACAATGAAACCACGATCGAACAAAACTGATCTTCAACCAATTACGGAAAAGAGTCAAACAGAGGAGTTCATGTCGCAGATTGTTAGGGAATTCAAATTTAAAGTAGGCCTACTTAAGAACCAAACTGAACATGCGACTGAAAGATTAATCCAAAACGAAACAAAACAAATGGTTTTGTTCAAATGTAATGTCATGTAATGTAATTAGTAATGTATATAGCGCCGCTCACAACCGAGGCCATTCAGTAGCGCTAATGGGAACGAATGGGTTTTCTAATCAATGTCGACGAGACAATGAATGAAAATCACCAGTCAGTTTGTTCCATAGGGAAGGAAGGACTTGCGCATTTAGTTGAAAATAACCTATTACTCGTGCGACATATATCATCAGTATCAAATATTCATTTAATAGAAGAAATTCAAGTTGACACAACCGCAACTTAATACAGTTAATAATATGGTAGAGTTCGGCTTGTTCGGGCGACAAGCCAGTGGGACCTGATTGTCAATCCCACCCAGGAGTTACTCAATATGGCATTCCACCTTCAATACGCAATGCACGTATTATTGAGTCATTCAAGTCCAGTCTCAAGACATATTATTATTACTTCGAAAAAGGGTATCTCTGACTCAGTGTTGAACTTGTTAAAGCGCCCTTGTAGTGGCATGTGCCGTGTTACGGCGCGGTAGAAATTGTCGTAGCCACTCATTCATTGAATACATTGTATACATACAAACACTCTCCTCTTCTGCTTTCCACTCACGACTGAAAACCGAACTCTTCAAGCAGAAATCCTATCCTGAAATCCTATCCTTCAAGCAGCTATCCTATCCTGATTCTACTCCTGCGCCACCACACGACCACCATCATCACCGATTACCACCGTTGCTGTCTCCTCGGCTTGACCTCCCCGGATTTTGACCTGGCACCGAAACGAACAGAGGAGTTTGGCTATATATTGAGGATTTGATTTGATATAGCGCCGGTGAATAAGCTGGTTTCCCTGACGTGGCTTTTATGGGCGCTGATAAATTTTCGAAGATTTACATTACATTACATCGACCGTGGCTATCAGAGAAACTGATACTGATATACGCTTGGAAAGTAATCGGGAAGTTCTGCGTGTAACCCTGTTTACGACCACGAGATCCATTCCCTTCCGGCTGAAGAACGGAAGAGCTGGAAACAAGACACCTCCACTACGATCCAGCAGGAAAATGGGATTCTGCTTTACATGTCTAGTCCACCTACGGCACTCACAGAGCAGAGTATCCTATGCCAGAGGAACCGACTCTTCCATCTCTTCCAATCTGTCACTTGCTCCTCCTGATGCGCCTGTTCTGGCACTGTCCGCTAATTGCGCTCAAAGCCAAAACCGCCGAAAAATCGCCTCAACGCTCAGCGAATATCCGCCAGCCAGCAACGGTTGTCATGACGACCGAAACCGTTGCCATTAGCGCCAGTAATGGCGTGATGCCAAACGGGGCATCGGATAACTCAAACCAATTAGCGTGCTTTGTCGTGCTGTTGGAAAGAGTGATGAGGGCAGACAGGTAGACGGACAGGCAGACGAACAGACAGAAAGAGAGACAGACGGTAGGACGGATGGACTGTCGTATAACCAGGTAAACAGAAACAACAGACAGACACACAGAATGCTGGCAAACTTAATGAACAATACCTGCAGAAACATAGACAGACAGACAGAGAGACATACACAAAAGATACCGATAGACAGACAGACACACAGAATGATATACAGATATACAGAGAGACACTGACTGATTTGAACCTCTTCAGAGGCCTAAACCCCAGACCCATATAATTGTTGTAGTAGTAGTTTCAGTTTAACGACACTGTGTGATAACAATGATATTTAGCGTCGCCCTCCTCTTTCATCAAGGCTTGGGACTGGCACTGCCAGAGTACAGCAGTGACGGAGTTAAGTATAATTGTAATTGTAATGTATAACTTATATAGCGCCGGTGTAAAATGTTCAAGGCACCGACCGATGTCGCTCCAAAGTCACAACCAGATGAATATCCAGAAGATCTGTTCATAAGACCGTATTTTACATTGGTGCTATAAACCTAAAAGTCCCACATTAACAGACATGCAACAGACAGACAACCTGTTGTCTGTTGTCTCCCATACAAAGAAGACCGCGTTTCATATACTGGACGGTGGGATTCGAACCCGCGCACGCTGTTTCCGTGTAGCGGTGAACAGTTACCTCTAGGGAAGTATATATTATACGTACGAGATCAGTGATGGACGTCGATGGTTTTCTCTTGGCCAGCTTCAACTCTGGCATGCTGTCGATGAGACTATAGAAGGAACTGCGCTGCAGAGCGGACGAGGAGGATGGAGAACCACCCGACTGCTGAGGAGAGACAGGACAAAGACCCTCCGATCTGAAACAACCATACACATCTCGGTATATGTATGTTCATCTGTATGTGTGTATGACATTGGTGTATGTATGCATGCCTGATATAGAGGTATGTATGACATGGGTGGGGCGCGGTGGTGTAGGGGTATGTTCGGTGCCTTGCAGCCGGAGGGTTGCGGGTTCGAATCCACCTCAAGCCGCCGCGTAGGGACCCTGGGCAAGTCCTTCACTCACAATTGCTCATGCGCTCATGCGCTTCGGCGTGAAACTCCGATTCAGTGTCCGCGCTGTAGTCGGGAGCGCCTCTGAGTAGAAATCTTGAAGGGGCGCTATATAAATATCTTAAATGAAAACTGAAATGAAATGGGTGTATGCATGTATGCCTGCCATGGATGTATGTATGGCATGGATGCATTATACGCATGTATCACATGGATCAATGCATGTATGTATGTACATATGTACGTATACTAAGTATTTATGTACATGTATGTATGCATGTTGGTATTTACTATATGGCATACATGTACGGAACACTGGATAGGCTTCATAAGGGCCTCATCGTCGGGAAACTGATGGAAGAGAAATAAGATGCATTTACGTATATTTGTGTGTATGTGTGTATGTACGAAAGATTTGTAATAAAACATTCTAATGCTGATGCTAGTAATAGCAGTAAAACAATAACAATGATACTTCTCTCTCACTCTCTCTCACTCACTCATTCATTCTCTCTTCCCCTTTCTCTATCTCTTTCTCTGTCTGTCTATCTGTCTATCTCTCTCTGTATCTGTATGTTTCTGTTCCTCTCGCTGTTTCTCACTCTCTGTCTCTCTGTCTCTTTGTTCCTCTGTCTCTCTTTGTTTATGTCTCTCTCCCCCTATCTCTTCTCGCTCCTTCCTAATTCCGTACTCCAGCGGAAGGAACCACGTTCGCGAAAGGAAGGACGCATCATCTGCATCACGTGGTCTAGGCACATTCAGGGCACCAATCGATGGAATGCATTATATATAACATAATATATATATCATGTATAAATATAAATGTATACATATGTATATATATATAATATATATATATATATATATATATTAACCTATACGGGATTGGCTATTCTCTTATACTCAACTTATTTCCAAACCTATACGCACATAAACAGTTATATTTATACACATATATATATATATATATACGTGTACGTAATATATAATAGATATGTCTGTATAATGGACCTATCATGGTCCATATAATACTATAACGTTGACAGATGTGAGCGATAAAACCGAGTGAATGCGGAAAGCGAACGCAAAGTATGGACGAAGAAGAAGAAGAAGACATAGAAAGTGGAGCCGAGGAAAGAAGGACTGCAGCGTTTAATGCTTTAGCAAAGACCTAGAAAATATTATTACCTTTCAGAAGACGTTGGAGGTAATGTATACACAGTGTAATTTCGTGTAAATCGACCTCTGGACAACCCCTCTGATACGACGCAGCGCTCGTGAATAAGCTGGTGCCCAGCGTTTAGCTTCAGAGTAGCGCTTAAGAAATTTTGAGTTGACGATTATGGGCCCTAGACTAGACTGTTACATGTGATGTATGTACATGTACATGTGCATTGTATACAGAGGCGAATTTTATTTATTTTGTCACCTCGAATATTTATTTTCGAAAGTCTTTAATTTAGCTAGAAGAAGAAGTCAGCTAGCCGTAGAGGCCGCACTGGGTATGAAGCGTTAGCGACTTCATTTTCTTAGCCTCGGCATACGAGAGCGGTTGGCCAGTCCTCTCCCTCTCCGTATTATCTTCCCACAGACAGTGTACGGTCAGTATGCTCATTATATCTGAGTTTGATAGCGGTGCAGGTGAAGCAGAAAGCCCGAACCAAATTTCTGCCCTGGCGGGAATTTGAACCCCGACCTGTCGATTGACAGTTCAACACGCTAACCACTAAAGCACTGAGCATCCCCTTAAGTTAACTAATATCGTTATAATTATAATAATAGTCCTATTGTCGTCTCGATCACAGTTTTAAATTAAATTTATTATTCTATTTTAATTTTAATTTTAAGTTTCACCGTCCCCCTTAGGAGTGTTCCGTCTCTAATCGTAATCGTAATCTCCAAACTTCTAAAGCGCCACTCGAAAGCCAAGCGCAGGGCACCAGCTTATTCACGAGCGCTGCTCTCTAAATATATGGTCTCGTTTGTTGCTGTGGTAAAACCACTCGATCCACTGTTTGTATGTCAACTGAAATTCCGACGCCCTTCTGGCGTGTCCACGCAAGACGAATGAATGCTCTTCTGTATACGCTGCACATGTTATCTGATCGATCGTAGCGGGAAAATTGTTTATGTTACCGTCGTAAATGAATTTGAGACATACATACACACACATACATACATACATACATACAGACATACATACATACATACATACATACATACATACATACATACATACATACATACATACATACATACATACATACATACATACATACATACAGACAGACAGACAGACGAAGACAGACAGACATACAGACGAAAACAGACAGACATACATACATACAGACAGACAGACATACATACATAAATACATACATACATACATACATATCAATCGTTTATTTGTAGCCAAACAACAATAAACAATAATATTACAAATCAGATTGCACTTTTAAGTATGGATTGTTGAATGCCACAAGGGAAGGCCCTGAAGGGATCAAAGATCCCGCTAAGTAGGGACACCTCTATACAATTTCAACATAATATGTGGCGACCGAAAGATGCTTTACATAGCCTAGTATAACAGTTGTTGACTTGATTAACATAAAAATCTTAACTAACCTTAACTAATTTAAACTAAATATCGAAAGTAAAAGGAATGAGTGGGAAGTACAGTTAAACACATGAAAATAAAAGATTAAAACAATGAAACAATAAGGCAATGAATTGATATGTAGGCCTACTAGTTACATGGGGTCCAAAAGGGATCATGGATCCCGCTAAATTACAGCCAGTCGATACTTAGATTGGAATAAACAAACAAAAACATAAGAAGAGACCATTAAACGACATTAACAAAACAATATAGGCTACAATCTTAACTAAAATAGCAGTACAGACAAATACAACTAAGTTAAGTCAATTAATTCATTAACTAGGAGGGAGCGTAGCTTTTTTTTAATATC
>JACEVL010000365.1:270703-273203 GCA_020284085.1 Aporrectodea caliginosa | reverse complement strand
ATTTTTAATCATTACCACTATCATCATTGACGAGCGGCGCTCGAGCGCTCGTCAATAAGCTGTAGTGCCCTGTGTCTTGCTTTGGAGTGGCGCTTTAGAAGTTTGGCGTTTACGATTACGATTATCGTCATCGTCATCGTTATCGTTGTCATTATCATTATTATTATCATCGTTATTATTATTCACCACTATCATCTCCGTCAATGCTCAGTCATATCACTTTTTCAGCATCATCACAACTTTTACCGCCACCACGGCTACCGCCATAATCGTCGCATCATCATCATAATCATTCATCATCATAATAATAATCATCACCATCATCATCATCATCATCATCATCATAATCATCATCATCATCATCATCATAATCATTCATCATCATAATAATCATCATCATCATCATCATCATCATCATCATAATCATCATCATCAACATCATCGTCTCATGAAAAGCCATTGCCTTCATAACCACTACTACCGCCACGATCTCTACCACCAAAACCATCATCACAACCACCGTCCTATCACCATCACCACCGTCACCACGACAACTACAACGACCACCACCAGTACCACCAGAGAGCAACAACCATTTCTACCACCAAGGCCACCCTGCAGTTCCTCCTTCCCCTCCTCAACATCACCATCACGCGACTACTACAACCACCATCACACCTCCAACCGCTGTCACTCAACACTCAACACCCTTTTCGTACTCGGTCAGTTTATCGCATCCTCTCACGTGTGCATTGTCTACTACTCTAACCCTATCCGGCTACAATGAATCTTACTGCACTCGGTGCTATCGGTTTCTACCCGTAGCGACGGACTGCATGGCACAGTGGCCGTGGTGGTGGTGATGCTGTGGGTCCAGCGGTTGGCATTCCATCGATCGACTGCATCGGCATCCGGGCATTGCAAAGGCCGCCATCGAGCTCACGGTCCACGGTCAGGCGATCGGGCGGTAATTTGTCACGCTCCCGGGTTTCACACCCCACCCCACCCCCGGAGCCCCTCCCCAGCAACCCCTCCTTCCCATTCTCATGCCTCGAAGGAACCGCACCCTCTTAGAAAAATAGCGCCCCGCTAAGACACACGCAATGCACATAAGCATATATGTATACAATATACACATGCGTATGCATATTCATATAAAACTATGCATATATAAATATACGCATATCAGCGCATATAATTATGAACATATACATATACAGACAGTATACTACATATACATTCATTCATTCATTACAAGGATTTATTTGGCACCTCTTCAGGTTATTACTCAGAGTCGCTCCCGACCCCAAAACGTTTTAAGGCAAGAGTAAAATGCAACAGAATGCACCCTGGGGATCAAGCGCAGCGCCAATGGGAGCCCGTTCCATGCATATCCATATACACCTGTACCTGTAAAAAATGTGGTCATAGCTCCCCTACATACGAGACACTCTGCACTGATAAGCCTATACATCAAGGCATTGAGCATAAGATTCTAAATTCCATGCGAAATTGCCTAGTGGGAACTGCTCCTTCGTATCTCAGATCCCTGAATATCTCTGCCTTATCTATTCCTGTTCACAGGTCCCTCTGATTGGCTGTACGTTGTATCCTTATCATGCCTCAGGCTAGGTCGTCCACTACGCAGCTTGGAAGTTTTGTCATTGTTGGCCCTGTATCCTGGAATAGTTTTCCTGTTAAAATCAGAAGTGAGCTTAAAATCAGAAGTGAGCTAATCAGCGCTGTCGCCTTCAAGGCGCTTGTTCCGCAAATGCTTGAAGTCTGTTCTGTTTGATCGTGGCACCTCCCTACTTTGGTCGGGAGCGACGCTGATGAGCTTTTCTTGAAATTGCGCTTTACAAGTTTCACTAATGGTATGTTATGTTATGGGTTTAGCTCGTGCCTTCATTCCCTAGGTTACAGCAAAAGTACAATGAGCTTGCGCCTTGCATGGCTGCAACTCTGTTGATTTATGTCTTCTGTGATTGGTGTTCTTGTGAATTGTTTAATCTTCATAACAATGTACAATACATGTACAGCGCAGTCCGTTTGTCAGGCGTTCATTAAAGAATAAATATTATTATTACATAATATCATTGCATATGCACTCATATACATGTACATAATATATATTCACCTAAGAAGAAGAAGAGCAGTCCCTTAAGCTAGCCTGAAAGTGCAGTCAAGGGTATGAAGTGTTAGCGTTAATTTTCTTATACTCGGTATATGAGGGCGGGTGGCCAATCCTCTCCCTCACCGTCTCATCTTCCCACCGACAGTGTACAGTCAGTGTACTCATTATAGCTGAGTTGGCTATGGGGGCGCACGTGGAGCAGACACATCTCGAACCGAATGTTCTGCCCTGGCTGGAATTTAAATCGCCAACCTCTCGACTAACAGTCCAGCCCGTTAACCACTACACTACCTCGCATCCCATAACCCAGTTGCCTCCTCTTGCTTTCTTATATACTGGAACTTCGATTGACCAAACCCCGCTACA
>JACEVL010000365.1:263203-265703 GCA_020284085.1 Aporrectodea caliginosa | reverse complement strand
GGCCTCGGTTATTTTCCATTTTGGGAGTAGGGAATAGATCAGCGGTTTTCAAACTGTGGTACCACTATTCAACATGGGTTAAAGACAATGGGTTAAAGACAATGCTCTTTGCTTCCACGTATCCTTCTGTCTTTCAAAATAAACCGGTTTCTTCTCTGTGTATGTATGGCTCTATGTCTGTACATGTACGTGTTGTTAAGTGGTACGCGAAAAAGTTTTAAAAAATATTAAATTTTCTATGAATTTATACCCATCTTTCTTTAATTAGCTATTCTACGTCCACCATGCGCTTCTTTGTCTCTAAATTTCCAATGAGTTTATGACATTTTTTTGGTTATCCTGTTTGTTTTTTACCTGTCCTTTGCTGGTTGTACGACAACACTCGATTTTTTTACCTGGTGGTACAATAAAAATAAAGTTTGAAAACCGCTGGGATAGATCAATGTTAGATTGATGAATGACTGCACTTGGTGAACTGTCGGCTGCTTCGCTATCAGATGCATCTGTTGGGGATTTCATCGACTTCGTGTGGCAGAAGATATCTTGATTCAGATATCGACGTGGGTTAAAGACAATGGGCTAAAGACAATGCTCTTTGCTGTCCACGGATCCTTATGGCTTTCAATATCAACCTGTTTCTTTTCTTTGTATGTATGGCTATATGTCTGTGTCTTACCTATACGTGTCTTCCTTCGTGGCGGCCTCTCTCTGTCTCTCTATTTGTGCGCCTGTCTATTAGTCCGCGTGGCAATGTCACAGGGAGAGGAACTGTATGGCGACCGGAAAGAGACAGTGGTTGGAAGTAAGTAAGTAAGTATATCCTTTATTGAGAAGCACTAGCAAACGCACAGCACTGTACATGGCAAGATTAATACATCCAAACAAATAAACAAAAATTTATATATACAACCAAAGAATTGAATGAGAGGAATTATTGTACATCAGGGGAACATAGAGGGAGAAGAGCTAGGGCTAGTCATAGGGGAAAATGAAGGGTTGGAGAGGATGGAGAGAGAAACCCTTTCTCCATCCCATATCAAATCTGTCTGTCTGTCTCTCTATCTCTCTCTTGCTGTCTTTAAGTAAGTAAGTAAGTATATCCTTTATTGAGAAGCACTAGCAAACGCACAGCACTGTACATGGCAAGATTAATACATTCAAACAAATAAACTCGTCTGTTTCCTGTGTCTCGTTGAACGAGAAATAAGAGAGAGCGCGAAAGAGAGCGAGAGAGCGAGGGAACGTAGAGTGCTGTGCATAAAGAAAACGAAAAATCAACAAAGACAGACAAATGCAGAGACAGGCAGACAGACAGAGAGACAGGCAGACAGAGACAGACAGAGACAGAGACAGATACAGACAGACAGATAGAAGCCTCGGCCTGACTCGTTTATCGGGTCACTGACTTATACACGTCTCAGATAACAGATGAAAAATTCATAACCTGAGCTATTACTGTCTTCCGGAATCTGATCGAGTTTCATCTCGTTTTAATTATCATATATTTATTTATGTATTTATGCATGTATCATTGTATATATATACATACATGTAAACCGTGAGCTTCCCATGTTTGACAACCGGACTCAGAAATGCTTCATTGCCCGGATGCTATACAAATAAACTGTTATCCCTAGATCAGTCTATTTAAGCTCTTCATTTTCCCTCTATGACTATAGCCCTAACTCATCCTCCCCTAGGTTCTCCCGATATACAATAACTTCTCCCATTCAATTCTTTGCTTGTATATATAAATTTGTTTGATTGTTTGAATATATTAATCTTGCCATGTACAGTGCTGTGCGTTTGCAAGGACTTCTCAATAAAGAATATACTTACTTACTTACTTACTTACTATTGTTTGCTATATTGCATAACATAATTATTTTTATTAAAATACAACAATACGTCAGTGTGTCTGTGTCTGTCTGTGTATGTCAGTGTGTGTGTATTTGCGTTTGTCAGTGTCTGTGTCTGTATGCGTATTTGTATCTGTGTCTGTGTGTGTCTCTATGAGCCAATGTGTGTGTGTGTGTGTGTGTGTGTAAGTGTTTGTGTCTGTTTTTTGTCAGTGTGTGTGTATGTGTATGTCTGTATGTGCCAATGTGTGTGCCAGTGTGTGTCTGTGTGTGCCAGTGTGTGTGTCTGTGTGTGCCAGTGTGTGTGTCTGTGTGTGCCAGTGTGTGGGTTTGTGTATGTCATTGGGTTTGCATGTGTACGTCTGTTTGGTTTCTGTGTCTGTCTGTCTGTGTGTCTGTGTTTGTGATGCTGTTTGGAGTGTATCTGCTATGAACTTGTCACGACACCGTCTTCGTCATCCGTGACATCTGCAACTGGACGACATCCATCCGGGTATTTTTAGCCGTCACGACCTTAATTGAACCCTGCCTCTTCGCTCATCCATTATACATGACATTGTGTATAGACCACCTATCAATTGTCTTGTTTGTTGTGGGAATAATATAATATGAGAGTTTAAGGGTCGGACTAAGGAGTGAGA
>JACEVL010000365.1:245703-260703 GCA_020284085.1 Aporrectodea caliginosa | reverse complement strand
AATAAAATATTCGGAAGACTTTTGAAATTACGGATATGGCAGACTCTTGCGAATAATGCGAAATCGGAAATAAGAAATAAATCTCTCATGTTCTTTGCCCACAGCGGAGACGTTTATCAGGCCTCGCTGGTCGCATCATTTGATCATGAATGAATGAAGAGAAATTTTCTTTCCCATAGTCATATTCCGCCTCATAATGAGCACCTAGAGGCTTCAGGCGTTACATAAAATGCTATTAAGCCCTGCTATTTATGGCATCTGAAGTCACAAGAAAATGCCTTTTCAGTTATGCGACATCTTGGGCCTGTCTTGGATCTCATTAGTTACCACAGCATAACATTGTATCCCATTGCTCATCGCAGTTCGGGCGAGCTATCACATTAATCATCGCATAAAACGGGGCTTCTCTAATGGATTATGATTTGAGATTGTACAGGTCAAGAATAGTTAACCCATCACATTAACACTATAATCACACATCACATCCTTTCGCATATCTCATCACAAATCACATTATTCTACATCATTATGAATTTCGAAACATTGCGTCGCACCATATCACATAGCTCATCAAATTAATATACATCTATGTGATTTCAAAACAGTCACATGGTAACGCTTTGGCAAGAAGAACATAAAATCAGCACGGATGCGGGATCGCTTCCCGCTACCCTCTCAAAGGTTGACTCAGCCTTTCATTCGTCAGATGGCATTGATAAAATGAGCAGTAGGACGTGATGGTCGCCTTGCATGGCTGTCCAAACAGTTAAATTCGACAACAGTAATAACTTGTGATCATCCGTTCATACTATGAATTGTAATCATACTGCGGTGTGTCAGTTTGAAATAATAAACGAAGATTATTTATATTTATATTTATCACATATCCCAATCACACATCACATGAATAAACACTAAAAATAAATTTTCGGAACGCTGCAGCACACTCCACGCTCTGTCACATATCCTACCACAGCACACATAAAACATCGCATTAAACGTCGTCTTGCTATCAAGAATTCCATTATAAACAGCATCGCATTACGAATTCTGACAAGCCAGAGCCTCCTGTTCCAATCAAGCATTTGGGTCACGTAAGGACTCGATTAGTACCAGGTCGACCACGTTCGGTCACTCGCTCGCATGGTCGGCCCCACGTGTAATATGATTACGCCAAATATGTATTAGCAATCCTAGTCACAAGACTCAGCAGATACGCCCAGACTCATATACAGTTAGAAGCAATATATAATATTCTTCTACTTCTGGGCATTCTTCTTCTTATTATTCTTGGCATCCTCATTCGCATTCTTCTTTGCATTCTTCTTGTCTATTCAATTATATATATATATATATATATATATATATATCTTATATTATAAATGCATTCTTCATTCTAAGATCATGTATGTCTATTCAATATATATATATATATATATATATATATATGCTATCTTAATATATTATAAATGTGTGTGTAAGAAGAATGCTATTGAATAGACATACATGATCTTAGAAAAAGAATACCAAGTAGAATGCCAAGAATAGTTCTAAGAAGAATGTCAATAAGAAGAATGCTATGAAGAATGCCAAGAAGAAGAATGCTAAGAAGAAGAATGCTATGAAGAATGCCAAGATGTAGAATGCTAAGAAGAAGAATGCTACGAAGAATGCCAAGAAGCATGCTGTCTCTATATGGTTTACTTAGAATATCACATGTTGTATATAAGTTATATATATATGAGCCGATATAGAATGTTGTATATATAGGTAATATATATATATAATATATATAACTAGTTTATACATATATATATATATACATATTAGAGCACGCGTCTGATTATATTCAGATGACATCGAGAACAGAAAGGACCCAAGGGAACCAGCCTTGATGATTAGAAATAACTATTATGGCGCTATATAAATTCGATCGTGATGTGATTTCATTAGGATTGGAATATCCTTACGGCTCTTGCGTGCACGCTCAGCACACACTCACACACACACGCACACACACTCACACACACTCACACACGCACGCACACACACTATACAGACACGCTTGCAACATAAGCGCGACACACACATGTCCTATCAAATTATAAATGAATTAATGCATGCATCAATGGTCGGCATCAGGTGCATGGTATACATGGGCCGACAAAAGGTCGAGTGTGCCATTGTATCATCTGTATTGCAATCATTGTATGTAGCCAACGTCGTTGTCATTAACTGCATAGTTTACTTCCACCAAAAAAGCACCAACAATATAGGCCTACCCTGCGACCGCGATCGCACGACCATTGTGTACCTCTTGCAGATTATTTACAGCGCAAGACGTTTATTGTTAGAATGTTGTACTCGTATTGACAGTTGATTGTTATTAAGACGTACGTACACCACCTTGTGGGATATGCAATTGATTTAATAAAGAATAACTTACTTACTTACTTACTTACTTACTTACTCACTCACTCACTCCTTACTTAATTACTTACTTACTTACTTACTTACTTACTTACTTACTTACTTACTTTTACTTACTTACTTACTTACTTACTTACTTACTTACTTACTTACTTACTTAGTTACTTACTTACTTACTTACTTAGGAAGAATACAATACAGCTGTATATCTGATATGGTCTTCCTTCCATTATATAGTTCCAAAGTGTACACACGACCATACGACAGAGCATCCCTGGATGTTCCAGCATCGTGGTTCCCTCCGCTCATCTAGGAAGGCTGCGTCCCTCGTTCCCCGTTCGCGGACTTCTGTTGTCCAGCGCCGTGCCTTCTCCGTGGCTGGCCCTGCAATTTGGAATGGGCTCCCTGTGGCACTATAAGCCTATTTCCTGGAGCGCTTGCTGCCACGTTTTACTTTAACCTTAATTGACTTAAGACTACTCTGTTTAGCCGGGGTCAGGTGGGGAGTGCTCTTGAAGGGGCGCTATATACATCTCTAAATGAATGAATGAATATATATATATATATGCATACATACATGCGTACATATATACATTCATACAAACATACATATATGCATGCATATATACATAAATACATACATAAATTATATTGATATGCATAAATACCTACATACATAAATGTGTGCATACATATTACATACACACAAACTCTCTGGAGACATTTATATCACAGCTCAAAGACCTATCTTTTAAATTTAAAGTATCTTATGACTGCATCGATGTTTTTAACTCATGTACAGCGCTGTATAAATCGTCTTATTATTAAACATATAAACAAAATGCATACACACATACACAAATATATGTATACATATACTAAACGTTGACTGAAATGTTAACCAGGTACTAGGGGCCAGGGTGGTATAAGCTTTTAGCTTTTTCCTGGCTTCCTGTTGCGCAGTGACTGATCTGTTTCTGTCATGATGTGTACTGTTATCTGTTCTGTTTTCTGACGCAATAAATAAATAAATAAATAAATACATATGAACATATATGCATGCGTACATACGTATATGTATATATGGCGCCTTTGACGTGTAAATATATGCATGGCTTTCAATCTGAGGCAGCGATGTTTTCAGCGCTTTTTAAGAGTCCAGATACATATACTTAGCATAGATACATACAAATTAGGAGGTTCGGAAGGAACGAATGCAGAAGAGAGAGAAGCATTAATTTGTGGTTGGATCCGACTGCATCTGTTATTTCCACTGCAGGTGACAGGCAGAGGAAGCAGAGAGATCAAGATGACATCGAGTGGAATTAGGAAGTGCTGCAGAGTAGACGAAAACACGGAGAGAACGGGAGAGAACGAGTAACACAGGTCACAGGCAGACAGACAGACAGACAGACAGACGACCGCTAGACAGAGAGGCTGAAAGACAGATAGACAGACAGATAAGCAGGCAGACAGGCAGTCATACATGCAGACGAGTAGCGAGACAGACAGACGGATAGACAGACAGACAGGCAGACAGAGAGGCAGTCTAATAGACAGGCAGTCAGTCAGACAGACAGACAGACAGACAGACAAGCAGCTAGACAGAGAGACATGGAGGAGACCGGCTCTGACATTATAGGAATAGGCGGAGTGGAAGGCCTGCCATAATTGCCGTAATTATACGCGTATTTTGTTGATATCGTAAGAAGAGAATATCCAATAAAACAGACAACGTCTACTACACATGATATTAATATTAGGCCTAGATACACACGCAACATCAGAAGTTACAAGTACATACCATAAAACAGAGACACGCAGACGCTATATATAAATATATGCATATCATATATTTATACATATATATGTATATATATTATATATAGGGAAGAAATACAGACTGAGGAGGAGGACACATAGAGGAAACAGAGGAGGAGGAGGAGGAGGAGGAGGAGGAGGAGTAAGAGGAGAGGAAGAGGAAGCGGAAGAAGAAGAAGAGGAGAAAGCTGAGGAACAGGAGGAGGACGAGGAGGAAGAAGAGGAAGAAAAAGGAGGAACGAAGAGGAAAGGGACGAGGAAGCGGAGGAGGAGGAAGCGGAGGAGGAAGAGGAGGACGAAACGAACAGGCGAAAGCGAAGGAAGAGGAGGAGAAGGAAGAGGAGACGAGGAAGAGGAGGAGAAGGAGGAAGATGAAGAGGAGGAAGAAGGAAGAAGAGGAGGAGGAGGAAGAAGAGGAGGAGGAGGAAGAAGAGGAGGAGGAGAATGAGGAGGCGGAAGAGTAGGAGGAAAGGGAAGAGGAGAAGGAAAAAGAGGAGGAGAAGGAAGAGGAGGTGGAGGAAGACGAACACGAAGAGGTGAAAGCGGAGGAAGAGGAGGAGGCTAGGAATGGAGGAGGAGGAAGGGGTAGGAGGTGGAAGAGGAGGAGGCGAAAGCGGAGGAACTGGAGGGAGGAGGAATAAGAGAAGGAAGACGGAGAAGGAAGAGGTGGAGGAGGCGGAGGGGAAATGTTGGAATTCGTCGTAGCTGTAATTAATCAGCGGTCCTTTGGGATGATGGAAGAGTCGCCTGATTGCACTCGACACACATGTCGCCTGCGACACCGTTGATTATAGACCAGCCACATGCAGACAAACTCTCTTCGACGACGACGTCAGCTGCTGTGGCTGTGTCTACGTCGTTGGCCGAGAGAGGAGAGGAAGGAATTCACGACGACTACAGCAGCAGCAGCAGCAGCAGCAGCAGCAGCGGTTTATCGGAAGAAATTGACATTTGACTATTCTTGTCTAAAGTTCACAGATCACGTTCAACCGAATTTCCTCATCTGGAGGCTATGTTTGTGTGTGTGTGTGTGTGTGTGTTTGCGTGTGCATGTGTGTGTGTGTGTGTGTGTGTGTGTGTGTGTGTGTGTGTATGTGTGTAATGTATGTATGTATGTATGTATGCATGTATGTATGTATGTATGTATGTATGTATGTATGTATGTATGTATGTATGTATGTATGTATGTATGTATGTATGTATGTATGTATGTATGTATGTATGTATGTATGTATGTATGTATGTATGTATGTATGTATGTATGTATGTATGTATGTATGTATGTATGTATGTATGTATGTATGTATGTATGTATGTATGTATGTATGTATGTATGTATGTATGTATGTATGTATGTATGTATGTATGCATGTATGTATGTATGTATGTATGTATGTATGTATGTATGTATGTATGTATGTATGTATGTATGTATGTATGTATGTATGTATGTATGTATGTATGTATGTATGTATGTATGTATGTATGTATGTATGTATGTATGTATGTATGTATGTATGTATGTATGTAAGTATGTATGTATGTGTGTATGTATGTATGTATGTATGTATTATGCAAGTATGCATGTATTAGGCGTGTATGCATGTATGACTTTTGAATGTATTTGTGTATGTTGACTGAACTGGAACAGTGATTAGATAAAGTTTTATCCATGTCTCTGTATTTTACTCTAAGGTTTGTATACGCCCAAGGGCTAAGCGCATTTAATCCGGTGAGAAAATAATATCTGAAATTAGATAATTATATGTATACATATTTGAAGAAGAAGAAGAAACAGTTCTTTGGGCAACCATCCATGGTATGAATGTTTGGCGACTTCATATCCTGGCCTCTGCATTTTTTGTGCATCGACTTTGAGTTAGTCCTTCACTCAGGGCCATCGATGTTCTGAGCACTATGATCGTGTGAGCACTTCTGAGTTTTGGCAGGAGGGAAATATCAAATACAGTTGCATTGTATTGCAAGTGTAATTGCAAACTTATATAGCGCCACTTCTAGCGAGAATCATCAGATGCATTCCCTGCCTAACACCCTGAAACCACGATCGAACAAAACGGTCTTCAAGGTTTTTCGGAAAAGAGAGGCCGAGGAGTTTATGCCGAGGTTCATGTGTTGTAATGTAATGTAATGTATTTGGACATTTATATGGCATCCCTTCAATGTATCTACTCAGAGGAGCTCTCCGCGCTAGCCTTTGTGATATTAAGAGGGAAAATAGTCTCTACACCTTCAAGAAAAAACTAAAAACGATATTGTTTTACAAAATTTCTAATGTTGATGTGTAGCTATTTGGTCACTATAGGGCCTATCTGTATCTTTTCACCCATCTTTAACTATACCATACTCTGCATTTAGCATGTTAGCATTACTTACCAAATTAATTTTATTACTAAGTTATTATTGAAATTGGTGGTATTGTGGTGCTGTACTGCTGTTATTGTTATTGTCATTGTTGTTATTATTACTGTTATTTAAGTCCTAATTGTTTGCAAATACATTTATGAATAATAATCAAGAAGGTTAAAGAGGGGTGAAGCTTAGTATAAGCTATTGACTTTTCTTGGCTTCTGTCGCATCTGTACTTGCTGATTCCATGATTGTAACGGCTAAAACCGGTTCTGTGCAATTAACAAATTCAATTCAAATTCAATTCAAGTGCCATTACGAACGAGTATATTACATCAGTTAGCAAAACACTATGCACAGTAAGCTGAAAGAGTCACAAGTGGCGGACCCACGCACACACCACGTGGAACCAACCAAGAGTAGTAATCTTGAAGGGGCGCTATATAAATTCCATAGATAGATAGATAGAGAGATTCCCATCGACAGCTGAAGATGGCATGGATGTTCAGAGTCTATGTACCAAGTTGCGTCGATAGGGTAGAGCGACGACAGGTGACAGCGTTCGCAAACACGATGACGTATTCTATCGTAGTGGATGGCATTGCTTTGCATTGTATCTTTGATGCCTGACAGATAGAGGCGTGAGATAACAAATTTCACCTGAAAGATTCCCATGCGCATATAATATATGCCATACGCGAAAACAGTAACAAATCTCTTAATCTGCAGCTCAACCTGTCACTCTCCACTGTCTCCGTCACACAATATTCTTCCATTGTTTCTGTTACACAATACTTACATTGTCTCTGTTACACACATTTATATCCTTCCATTGTCTCTGTTACACAAAACACTTCCATTGTCTCTGTTACACATATATATATCCTTCCATTATCTCTCTTACGCAATACCCTTCCATTGTCTCTCTTAGGCAATACCATTCCATTGTCTCTCTTAGGCAATACCATTCCATTGTCTCTGTTACACAATATCTTTCCATTGTCTCTGTTACGCAATACTACTCATTCGTGTCGAGTTTATTTGCAGAAGCCAAACATTCGTTCCCAAGTACAACTGTCACCGATTGTCTGCCGACCTCTATAGCCGTATACAATGATGATATATGCTGCCCTCTGCCAATGTAAGTCCCTCGGACATGACGTATCGGCCTCGCTTTATCTAGCTCTTATTTTGAAACGCCACCTGGGATCTGATTATTTTTATAATACCGGTAACCCATGTATCATCGGGAACTGGCACCGATCTGGTGAATGGTGCTTTTCTGATCTCTGAATACTAACTTGGAACCGTACTTAATCATGCCTGACCCGCCATGTATGTTCTAGAGTCTAGACTGAGTGCCTGATAGATAAGCTGGTATACACGACATAGCTTTTTTTTATCCCAGCATAAATTCAAAGGTTACCATGACGATACTACTAGTTTTAAAATATATTTAATAACTTCTATAGCGACGGAGTTTAATGCACAGGGTACCAGCCGATGGCGTACTAAAATCAAGCCATGTCCAAAAGATCAGTCCGTACGACAGAGTGGCAGACTTTGGTAGATAAGTAATTTGCAAAAAGTAAGTCTTACGTTGAGAAAGAAATGACAAAAGCAACTAATCATTCATTAGCAGATAGATGTCAGGAGAAAGTTCGAATATCTATGTCTAGTAAATGAAGAAGCTCGTTAACTCTAACAGATTCTCTGATCGCCTGCAAGTGTTAAACTGTATTGTGTTCTTTGTCAACACTATCAAGAACTGGTTGAGACAAAAACAAAGCTTTGAATTGCATCTTGGGTAAAATTTCGTCACTGCACATCAGAAGCAGCATACCGACCGCCTAATTGTAATTTTAATTATAATTGAACATTTGGGTCTTCATATATAGCCCCGCTCTAAGAGCAAAACGAATCTGCGCTAGCCTCCACGATGTTAAATGTCATTAAGCACTAGACTATTAGACCCACGGGCGCCCGCACATAGGGGCAAGAGGGGGCACTGGGGGCCCTGGAAAATTTGATAACTATATTTTCAACTACTAAGCTTTTTTTGGTGTTTAACAAATTTCCTCACACTGAAGAACTAATTTGAAACAATATCCAAGCAAAATTTGCTAGGATATTGTCTGAAATTTTGCATTTAAAAAATCTCTATGAAAAATACCCATGTTCTTAATTTCCTGTTTTGCAATTTCAAGCTTTTGTTAAAAAAATTAATAGTGACCATTGTATTTTGCGCTATTCTATTAAAGGTCTACATATCTTCATCTTTAAATAAATTAGATTTTGTGAAAAATGCTTTTGCCAACATTTCATCTCGTTGCCTGTGAGCGTCGTCGAAAAGCAACAGTAATTCTCGTTTCTCGCTTTCCTTTTTAAGCCGCAAATAAATAGACGGCGTTCTCGACGGCAGCCATCTTCTTTCATCTGGTTCCCCGAGGTCCGTGTCTGTATACGCGCTGGTTCCCGTCTGCATTCTCCGCTTCTGATTGACGACCGAACTGATGCCTGTTACGCGGCGTCAGAGTCGATTACATCAAGTTATAATAGGATCGAGTCTGAAGCAGCCCTGCCAGTTGGCGGTCGACCAATCCTCTTGCTTTGTGATATTATAGAAAGGAACTGTTTAGCTGCGCCTTTAGGTCTATGAAATGGAGGCTTTGAGCCTTTGAAGCCTAATCAAAAGGCCATTTGATTAAACTTGGTTCAGAGGCTTTTCAGCGAAGAGCGCTTTAGGTCGACGGGTTTGAGAGCTCGATGATGTATCGGTTAGGGATATAATAGCCAGAAAATGTAACGAACCAAGCTTTTCTGTGCGGATATTTATATGCACGTATGTATGTGCATCGTATATACTACCATATGCATACATAAATACACATGTATATAACACATGATTTTAGGGTGCACAATTTACATAGATGCATAGTATACAGTACTATACACAATACACATATGTATAATGTAGGTAACTACTTCAGTCTAAGTAGTTATGTGCGTGCCTCTTTCCGCTGTTTGTGGAATTACTTATTAATAGTCGTAGTACTGTAGAATCCATATTCTATATCCATAAGAATAGATGGAGAGTACTCGGAACCAGGAAACGTTGGAAGAGGTGTGAGACAAGGATGTCCACTGTCACCATTACTATTTAACATCTATATAGAAGAGCTTGTCAGAGAGGCAGTAGAGGAGATGGAGGAGGGGATAAAGGTTGGTGGAAAATGGATAAAGGCATTAAGGTTTGCAGATGATCAGGCAATGTTGGCGAGAAACCAGAAAGGACTGCAAGCAATGATGGATAGGCTAAACACAACATCAACCGAATACGGGATGAAGATTAACATCAAAAAGACAAAGGTATTGAAGATAAGTAAAGGAAAGGAAACTGTAGTCAGAATACACATTGTAGAACAAGTCAAAGAATTCTGCTACCTAGGGAGTATGATTACGACAGATGCCAAATGCCACAGAGAAATTAAAAGAAGGATAGCAATAGGAAAGGAGGCATTCTCAAACAGAAGAGAATTACTGAGAGGAAAACTAAACAGGAATCTAAAGATAAGAATGATAAAGACACTAGTATGGAGCGTGGTGCTGTATGGATCGGAGACATGGACAATGAGAAAAGCGGATATAAAAAGACTGAAGAATGGAAAAATCAGCTGGACAGAACATATAACAAATGAAGAAGTGTTGGGAATAATTGGAGAAGAAAGAGTCCTTATACGCACAATAAGAGACAGGCAAAGGAAATGGATCGGACACACGCTGAGAGGAGACTCACTACTAAGAACGGTCATCGAAGGAAAAATGAAGGGAGGAAGACAAGAGGAAGACCAAGACAGATGATGCTGGATTGGATGATGACAAACGGCTACAGGAAACTGAAAGAAGAGGCCCAACAACGAGAGAAGTGGCGACGTCGGACATTTGAACCTGCCTAACAGGCAGAGAACCACAAGAAGAAGTACTGTAGCAATATAGTACTGTAGCAGTAGTACTGTCAGTATCAGTAGCATAGTGGTAGTGGTAGTAATAGTAGCAGTATTGCTAGTAGCAGTTATAATAATAATAATAATAATAATGCTGCTGCTGCCGCCGCCGCCGCCACCACCACCACCACCACCACCAGAACTTAGCCTATAGCTGGTAAAAGAAAAAATATACACTGAATTTCTTAAATTCCCAGTATGGAAGACAAATCCAGACAACCAGCTTTGTCAATAAAACAGACAGATAGACACACACACACACACACACACACGTATACACACACACAGACACGCAAACATGACTATAATTCTTTAATGAAAGCCGCTTTGCTCATTACTTCTGCTACACAAGTCGCATATACATGACCTATGAAGCAAAACAGATTTATTGCCAATGACTAGAACCCTTATATATATATATATATATATATATATATATATATATATATATATATATATACTTGGAATGTGTATTGTAGACATATATATATTCTACAGGATGGCACTAAATATTACATATATATATCATGTGTATATCTATAAATATTTTATTGTGAAGCAATAACTATGCAGCTGAAAATATATAGGCATTTCCACGCATTTCCATATTGAAGTGGAGACGGTGGAGTATTTGGCAGGTGAATATCTTTCACCTTTTCGCCAGCCATATACAGGCATTTATGGATGCTATTGTTACACCCTCATCGGCATCGGACAGGCAATGGGACAAGCAGTGGGGCAGGCAGACTGACAGGCAGGAGGAGGGAAGGATGGATAGGAAGAGAAGAAGCTTGCACGACATCATTCCAGTGTGCGGTTGTCGCAAGAAAATATTGCAGCATTTTGTGCGGAAGAGCATTCCACTATATATAGGCGCCGGATACATATATAGACAGTTCCTATATCACAAAGACACGTATTCTTACACGCACATCCACACATATACAAAAACATACATATAGACCTACACCACACAGACACACACACGTATGCGTTTAGGCATAGGGTATAGAGTGGGGCAAAACGCCCCGCCGGGCAAAACGCCCTCTCCCGGCCCTGTCCTCCCTGTTCCATGTAGTGACCTGTTTTAAGGTTCTGGGGTTTCTTAGTTGTACCCTACTGAGATAATCGTCAGTCATTTATCTTTGGATGGTTTGCTTATTTTTGTTTTGAGAAAAATTGATTTTTTTCGTGTTTTCTTGTCAGATCACGGGGGGCGTTTTGCCCCAGGTGAGGGGCAAAATGCCCCTTTGAAGCATTCTGTATTTTATTATTTTTTAATGTAATCTTTTAGGGAATTTTATCGGACATAATTTTACTTTACTTGGGACATTCAGTACAAGATCTTACAATAATTTCATGCTTAAAATGCTGTTACTCACGTTGTAATTTAGCAAAAACCGTTAAATGGGGCGTTTTGCCCTACTCTACCCTACATACATGCACAATTGTGTACAATATACATATATCTACGCGTATATAAATGCAAGAATATGCATGCAAACACATACATCTACTCGTATAGTTAAATACATGTACACACACACACGCACACACGCACACACACACGCACACGCACATGTATGCATACGGACGTAGCCCATGTATTATTCAACGCCTGCTCCGTTATTTCGGATGCCTGCGGATGGCCGAGAAAGTATGGATTTATGGATCAGGAGTTAAGTCGTCGGTGAGTATATCCCAGGCGTATTTATAAGATTCACACGGGGTTCGTGTTTAGGACCTATCGCTGGCTTTTAATGGCATGAACGTTGGGCTTAAAATTAGCTCTCTCTCGTTCACTTATAGCACCTACAGAGCGCCGTTTAAGTCGCATTTGACGGTGTACACCAAAGATTTTAACAGGGAGGAAGATGAACTACTAATCAGACAACTGAGAATGAGGGCGCGTGATGCATGCTGGTATAGGTGCAAGGGATTCTGGTCTGTCCAGTGTGAAGACAACGATAAGTTCCGATCTCTAAACTGTTAAAATTCATCAGTTAAAAGTCGTTTTATACGCAATGTTTTGCAGAATTTAGAATTTTGGCCAAGTAGGAAGTTAGGTCGAATGCAGCACTATTGTGCAGCCTTTTATTGTGGCAATGCAAGCGCAAATAATCACAGAGTTTCGATTTTCCGCTTTCCAAGCGAAGCTACACGGTAAACAGCATTTTTACAACCCATTACAAGCTACACGGTAAACCCACAACCCACTCCGTATGGCTTGCTGTAAGTTTTAGAATGAATCTGATGTCAATTTCTGGCCAAATATCTAAAGTTGGAATAAAGTACTATCAATACAAATTTCATATGGTTTTGATATGACGATAATTTTCGTATAAAACGACTTTTAACTGATGGATTTTAACATTGTAGAGATAGGAACTTTTCGTTGTCTTCACACTGGACAGCCCAGAAGCCTTTGCGCCTATACCAGCATGCATCACGCGCCCTCATTCGCATTGCGCAAGCCAATATTCTTTAAGTAGGCCATCTACCTCCCTGTTAAAATCTTTTGTGTACACTATCTGTACAGGTTCTGTATAACTGGTCCGGTTAGCTGATTTTAAAGAGCATCGCAGTATCATGCTTCCGACTATACACAGTGTCTTAAAAGAGACCTGACTGCAAGCTGGGCTTTCCAAGAAGAGAGTACGCTCATTCAAACACAGTTGGGTATGTGCAGATCACACATAGTCATTAGTTTCATGCGGTGGATCGCAACATCCTGTTGACAACACTAAGCACGCCATGTGGAGCTGTATGTAGGCCAGTTGTGTCAGTCTTTGAAGTGGCTCCAACCATTCTTTTCTGTATGGTCAGACCATACTATGCACAGTCAATTTGAGGACCACTTACCATCAGACCTCGGAGTGCGTTAGTTTGAACTAGGGAAACATTTTCAAGCCATCTGTATTGGGTGGTGGTGGAAGTGGTAATGGTGGTCACGATGATGACGATGATGATTATGACGATGATGACGACGACGACGACGATGATGATGAAAATGAAAATAGTGATGATGATGATGATGATCATGATGACGTTGTTGTTGTTGCTGTTGCTGTTGATGATGATGATAATGATGATGACGATGATGAAAATGATGATGATGATGATGATGATGATCATGATGTTGTTGCTGTTGCTGTTGATGATGATGATGATGATGATGATGATGATGATGATGATGATGATGACGACGATGATGACGACGACGATGACGATGATGATGATGATGATGACGACGACGAGAAAGATGATGATGATGATGACGATGATGATGATGATGATGATTATGATGATGATGACGACGACTTCGTTGCAACACTCAGCAGTAAATAATCTGCCGTGAAATTGAAACCCCGTTACAAAACTCGAGCAGCAGCAGCGAACAAATCGACTGAACGAGGATGGTTTTCAATAGAACGCAATTTGTATACGCAACACTTGCTATTGGTGGCCGCGTTTTGTAGAAGGAATCAGTTGTCAGCGCCTAAAATCCCCTGGGAAAAATTCATCAGTTTTATTCCAATCCAGCGGATAAAGGCTGTCCTCCAGCTCATTCAACATTCGTGTCCATAACCGTGTCGCAAAAACACCGATTTATATGCCGCTTATGCCTCTGGCACCAATCGAGCTATGGAAGGCGTGTCCCATAACCTATGATTTGTAGACTACTGATGGCTTGAGCGGTATATAAGGTGGAAAAAGGAAAGAGCTCTAATGGCGACTGTAAGAGAGACAGAGGAAATGGATTGGTCACAAATAGAGAGTGGTTCCCTACTGCAGACTATCACGGATGAAAGAATGGAAAGAGAGATAACTAGAGGAAGACGGCTGCTATTGGACTGGATAATGATGGTGGATGGACACAATAAGCTGGAGTAAGCCAGGCATCGAGTGGATTGGCGCCTTTGGACCTTTGAAATTGTTCAAGGGCTGAAACCTTGAAGAAGAAGACGAATCGCATAACGCCAGTTAGTAAAATGATTATAATGATGACGATGATGACGAAGAAGATGATGATAATAATAACAACAACAACAACAACAATAAAAACAATAATAATAATGATGATGATGATGATAATAAAAATAACAATAATAAGAGTTGTGAAATTTATACACCATTTATACACCGGAAAGATGATTTGCGTCGTCCCTCTCCTTTCTGCAGGCTTTTGACTGGCACCACCAGATTACAGGTATACATATATAGTGATGGAATTGACTGTTCATCGTTATCGTAATCGTGAACTGTTAATTTCTAAAGCACGATAGTAGTAGTACGGACCGGTGTTTAACGAATCCTTTGTCTGCCAAGGACTTCACGTCGCCCTCCTCCTTCATCCAGGCTTGGGACTGGCACCTTC
>JACEVL010000365.1:220703-240703 GCA_020284085.1 Aporrectodea caliginosa | reverse complement strand
GCACTGTCGGATTTGGACGGATGTGATGGAGGATTGAAATTCATGGAATCATAATGTGTTATGTAAAATAGGGCACCACAGCCGACGTCTCGTAAGGTGTCGCTATTGAGTGGGCAGATGACTGACCGAGTGGCCGAGTGACCGAGTGTGCGAATGGAAAAGCGAGTGAGTGAGTAAGTGAGCGAGTGGGCGCTGGAGCAAGCGAGCGCGTGAGAGTATATCCAGATACGCAATACAGCACTGTTTGACAGTATACACGGTGATTCATTAAAAAACGTCCCCCTACATAAGTTAGCATAACTCATGTAGATGACCATCAATTTTATTGAAATTTCAGAACAATGACGCTTGATGCTCTAGCCAAGTGCTACATAAATTGTTTCACATTCAAAGACAAAATGACGTAACGCGAATGACGAAACTAATGACGTCACGACTATCTCGACAAAATGGTGTTTACCGAAGAAGATAAACATGCTATAACATTTCTAAGAAAGAATAAAAATTACGGTCAATGGACAATTTTACAGAGATGTTCTACCAAAACAGGGCCTTTTACCAGACATTCGTGACATTACCGATGAGTATTTCATCTTCCAGCAGGATAGCGCTCCTGTGCACAGAGCACGGGACACTGTTGCATTACTGGAAACTGAAACACCAGATTTCATCCCGCCTACTTTGTGGCCACCCATCAGCCCTGATTTAAATCCAGTGGACTATAAGATATGGAGTGTCATGCAAGAGAAGGTCTACAGATCTCGAATATGTGATGTCAGTGAGTTGCGAAGTCGAATTGAGGAGGCATGGAACGAAATGGATCAGCGCATCATTGATGAATCAGTCAAACAGTGGCGTACTCGCCTTCGCGCATGCGTAGCTTCCAAAGGGTGTCAATTTGAACATAAACTTTAACTTTCCTAGTTTAGAAATAACTCCTCTGTCTTCCTTTAAAATTTCTTTCACATAGCATGACATTTGACGGAGTTACAGTGAAATATGCAGGGGGACGTTTTTTAATGAATCACCGTGTAGTATATTATTCGTTTTATCGTTTATAACCATAACCAAAATTTTATAGCTTCATGTATCTTACAACATCACAAATAGATTATACATTGGCCAACAAAAAGCAAAGGGTGAGAAACCATTAAGGGACCAGCGAAACAGGTTGGCACACTGCATTCTGGGACATTAGGACTGAGTACAATACTGTGGAAAAATTGAGGGAGTAAACAATGTTGGTTAAGCGTTAGCTTTGGGGACTCGGTTAATATGTTTGAAAAGGATCCTTGAGACAAAAAAAAAGTTCATATTGTCTTTGCACTAAGGTCGTGTCGTCGAATAATTTGCGGAAGCGCTTCCTAGTTCCTACGCTAACCAAGGTGTATGTAGTTCATTAATTAAGAAGTGGTGGCGCATTTATCTAAATTGGCGCAACATTATCTCTGTAAACTTAGAGATCATGACATGCACATGATATGTATATGCCCATGACCTTTATCATTATTTTTATGCATTTAATAAGTGTCACTATCTAATGACCAAGTATCAACCGATGGCGCTGAGCAATTGTGAGTCAAGAACTTGCCCAAGGTTCCTGCACAACAAACGTCTCGGGTGAAATCCTTCACCACCGCTGTCTGTTTGAATGAGTAGGCCTACCACAATATTTCAGGTCTCCGTGTACGGACTGTGCTAGGCGGAGATTCAAATCTTCGAAATAAGTCACTATTGGTATGCGAACCGTTAACCTGCGCACAGAGTCGCATGGGACGTAAGCTCTAACCAATTTTGCTAATCGAAGCAGCGGGTGTCCGATAATTGACATAATCGATCAAATTACAGATCAGTGATTGATCGTCTACGACTGATTGCAATTTATTGATCAGTTCAATACCCAAACCGCCAGAATGCATTAGCACTTACAGTATAAAACATAACCGGAATAAATACTTGTTTATCCGAGACACCGTTTGGCCTTCCCTTCTACCTAATCGTAATCGTAATGTCATGATTTCCCCAAAAACCCGCGAAAAATGAATAGAGGGAACCGGTTTATTCACAGGCATTCAATCTCCACACTTCGTCTCGACCCTATGTCAGTTCTGTGCCATCTTTTATATACTTCCTCCTTTCATTCAGGGTACCTAGGTCGGTAGTGGTGGTTCAGAGAGGTTGAAGACACAGCAAGAGATTGTGGAGAGGCCTCTCCGATTTCCTCCGTAAAGTATACGACTGTGAAGTGCCGCATATTCATATTGTTTGCTTGCTGATAATGAGACTATTGTCACACGTAATTGTAATAGTAATAACAGATTTATATAGCGCCTCATCAAGAGAGATACTCATCAGAGGCGCTCCCGACCTATGACGATAGAGAACCAGATCGAACAGAATGTTTTCAAGCGTTTGTCGAAAAGAAACAATGAAAGAACAACAAGCTAAGCTAAATAATATGTAGGTTGTGAACTTTAACTGGAGTAACTAATTAGAGGCGACATGTTGGTAGTTTATGGTTTTGACCTGGTCCTGGCGTCTTAATTAGCAGTAATTAACATAATTTGATTACCTCTAATTGTAAATTCAGGTCAAAATCGCAGGTTACCAATATGACGCCTCTAATTGGTAACTGTTATTATTGATAGGTTTGATGATTACCTGGAGTAGTTTTCGTTTGGCAATGGCATTCAGTAGAGCGCTCTTCTTCCTGGCAGCCAGTGACCGGTTATCCGTGACCGACGATGCTTCAGCTGCAGCAGCTGGTGCTGTTGACGGCGACTTCATCCCCGTCGGCTTCGGTACTTGACCTCGACCTCCCGTCCTACTATTATTAGGGTCGAAGTTCAGAGAGTTCTGCCTACCGAGGATGGCCTGATCCTTCGCTTCCTCGGCCGCCGTCTCGTCGAAAGAGAACCTCTTACGAAGAGAACCGAATGAGTCCTTGATGGAGAACGACTGGTTGTCTGCCCCTTCGGACCGGTCCACCGATTGGGACCAGCCCCCAGCGTCACGCTCACTCCCCACCTTAGACGCAATCAGTTTGAATCGGCCCAACGCACCCCCACCTCCTCTTCGCTCCGTTTTTGCCTCGTACTGACCCCCTGCCATCCCGTTTGGCAATGGGGCCACTGCGGGACTCGGTTCTCTTAGAGAACTCTGTCCCGGAGCTGACACACGGTCGCTGGGACTACCGATTACCTCTCTACCGATTACCTGACTACCATACCTCTCTTGGGGTTCCCTCGAAATGACATTAAGATCCCTCTCTTCGGGACTTCCTGACACCAGATTATTCTTCCTCTGTATAGAAGCGCCTGGAACCAGACTATGAATCCTTTCTGTGGGACTTTCGGCGGTCAGACTGCCTTTCCTCTGTTTAGGAGTGCCGGAAACCAGACTAAATGTTGCGTCAGTTGGGCTTTCTGGCACCAGATTGCCTTTCCTCTGTTTAGGAGTGCCGGAAACCAGACTAAATGTTGCGTCAGTTGGGCTTTCTGGCACCAGATTGCCTTTCCTCTGTTTAGGAGTGCCGGAAACCAAACTAAATGTTGCGTCAGTTGGGCTTTCTGGCACCAGATTGCCTTTCCTCTGTTTAGGAGTGCCGGAAACCAGACTAAATGTTGCGTCAGTTGGGCTTTCTGGCACCAGATTGCCTTTCCTCTGTTTAGGAGTGCCGGAAACCAGACTAAATGTTGCGTCAGTTGGGCTTTCTGGCACCAGATTGCCTTTCCTCTGTTTAGAAGTGCCCGAAACCAGACCAAACGTGGCGTCTGTTGGGCTTTCTGGCGCCAAACTACTTTTCCTCTGCTTATGAGTGCCGGAAACCATACTAAATATATTTTCTGTCGGGCTTTCTGGCACCAGACTACTTTTTCTCTGTTTTGGAGTGCCGGAAACCATACTAAATATCGCGTCTGTAGGGCTTTCAGGTACCAGACTACTTTTTCTCTGTTTAATAGTGCCGGAAATCAGACTAAACGTCTCATCTGGAGGGCTTTCATGTACCAGACTATTTTTCCTCTGCCTGTGAGTGCCGGAAACCAGACTGAACATCGCGTCTGTAGGGCTCTCGGGTACCAGACTACTCTTCCTTTGTTTATGAGCGCCTGAAACCAGACTAAATGTCCCGTCTGTAGGGTTAACGGGTGTCATGGCACCCTTCTTATGTTTATGAGCGCCGGGAACCATGCTAAATGTCTCATCTGTAGGGCTTTGGGATACCAGACTACTCTTCCTCTGTTTATGAGAGCCTGAAATCAGACTGGACCTTTCTGTTGGGCTTTCGGGCACCATCTTCTGTTTGTGAGCACCGGAGGAGGACATACTAGAGACCCTGTCCGTAGGACTACCACACAGTAGACTACTGGCCTTTTCCATTGGAACCCCTGAAACTGAACCTGGGCTCCTTTCTATCGGACTACTGAGCAAGAGACCTCCACCACCACCGGCCTTCTGTTTATGAACGCCGGGATCTAGATTGAACCCAGTCTCGGTGGAATCACCGGATCTAAGATTAGCTCCTCCTCCTCCCCTTCCCTCTCCTACTCCTCCTCCGCTTCCCTCTCTTCTCCCACCGTCGCGCAGGAGACTGTCTCTGGCACCGATTCCCATTTCCTGCGCGGGATTGGCTGCCCGGGTTCTCGGCTGTTTGTCGAAAGCCAGGTCCATTGTTTTCCCAGATCGATTCCTTTGAAATCCGGTCAGCCAGAAATTGTCTTCGGCGGTGGGCGTGTCGTGCTCCTGCTGCCTATCGACGCCGCACGATGTGCACCCGGCCCGCGTGACCCCGTGGTGACCTCGGTCCCCGTGGTGACCTTCGGCCTCCATGGCATCCAGCGACGCGTCACTTCCTTTCCAGACCGGAAGCTTCGTGCGAACGTTGAAGTTGTCGTCATTTATGGCGTTTGGCGTGGCGCTCCCGGCGGTCGACTGCTTCGGCGGACGGTAGAGGGAGTTGGTGGCCGACGCTTCTTCCGGTCTGGAGGAAGGACTTCCGCTTCCACGCGAGTTGAAGCGCACGAGGTCAGCCCAGGTGGACCCTGGAAGCATTCCAGGACACCCGAGGCTGTAGTTGGCTCCCATATTATCCCAATTCTTTCCTCTAAAAGCCAGTCCAGGCTGAGAATTTCTGTAACGCCACTGATATCGATTACATGGTAATCCTTACAGGTCAGCAGTCATACATTACACTGTAATTTCTCTAGCGCTATTGCATAAGCCGCAAGTGTATCGCAGTCCATAAGACAATATGATTATCTCGACGTCGGTTCAAGTATCGCAGAGAGTAACAACCGTGACATAAGGAACGCAACGCTTAGAACATACTGAACAAAAGCCTATGATGTCACGCAGCTAGCTTCTGTGACGGTCACGAGGGGACGTCACGTGGGAAGCCGTGAACCGTAATTGTAAACTCCAAACTTCTATAGCGCCACTTCAAAAGCTAAACAAAGGGAAGCTTGTTCACCGGTTTATTCACGAACTCTGCGTCGCGTCAGAAGGTGTTGTCAAGAGCTATCAAGTGAACGTCCAACGGTAAGCTCCAAACATCTAAAGCGTTACTTAAACGCCGAGCGCAGGGCACTAGCTTATTGACGAGCGTCGCCGTGTCGTGTCACACAGAAGATGATCCGAGTCCGTGAGGCTTTAGCATCGCTGCTGCCATCTGGTCCCAAGGCAGATCGTTTAACGAAGACGATGACAACGACGACGACGACGACGCGGTCTGCCTCCTCTCGCCTCAGCTCACAGGTCTCAGCAGCACCGTGTGATGGACACTGGAAGCTTTTCACTTAGCGATAAGATCCCATCTCACTGATACGAAGACGCCGATCATCAAGCGCCAGCAGCAGCAGCCAGCAGCCAGCGTAGGCGTAGATGGAGTGAGACGGAGAGACCACCAGCAGCAGCAGCAGGAGGAGGAAGCGCTGCCTGCACCGGGCGGGCGAGCGGGCGGGCGGGCGAGGCGACCATTGCTGACGGGATCCACCGTCCGTCCGTCCTTCGCTTGGCTCCGTGTGCGCCGCCGCCGCTGAGACGGAAGTCGCTGGCGCGCGCCACTGGGCGAGGAGGAGGAGGAGGAGCACCTGACCGCCAGACTGGAAACGATAATCCACGGAGCGCCGCTCGAGGACGAAGCGGAGCAGCCGTGAGGAGGGCATCGGTTGGGTTGGAAGGAGAAGGGACAACAGCACCGAGACAAGGACCTGGCTGTTCTCGTGGAGAAGGAGGAGGAGGAGGAGGAGGAGGAGGAGGAGGAGGAGGAGGAGGAGGAGGAGGACGAGGAGCAGGACGAGGACGAGGAGGAGGAGCAGGAGGAGGAGCAGGAGGAGGAGCAGGAGGAGCAGGAGGAGGAGAAGGACGACGACGACGAGGAGGAGGAGGAGGAGGAGCAGGAGGAGGAGCAGGAGAAGCAGGAGGAGGAGAAGGAGAGAAGGAGGAGGAGGAGCAGGAGCAGGAGGAGGAGGAGCAGGAGGACGGAGGAGAAGGAGGAGGAGGAGGAGGAGGAGGAGCAGGAGGAGGAGGAGGAGGAGGGGTGGATGGACGACGGAGACAACCGCACCGGATTCGGTATTTTCTTTGGCTATTCTGGTTGGCGACTAGTGGAGGTGCGGCGTGTGGACAGGAGAACAATGGAGATAATCGCATTGGATGCATGGTCTTCGTCATCGATGCAGGTGTGGAGGGAGTGGCCGACAGACGGGCGAAGGGGAAAACAGCACCGGTTGCATGTCTTCGTCTGTTCTGGTAGGCGTCAGAAGGGAAGGGAGGGAGGGTATATTGACGGAGACAATCACAATGGATCCAGCCTTTCTGTTGCCCGTTCTGCAGGGTGGGGGAGGGGCAGGCGGACTGCAGGAGAAAACAGCACCGGTGGCAGTATCATATTCGTATATTCTGGTGCCTGCATCCAATCGCCGTGTAGAGCAGCCCAAGGGGAGTCGTTGGCCAACCGAACCACCCACCCACCGCCCGTCCGTCCGGTCGGCCGACGGCAGACCCACCGTCCGACCGCTCTTAGACAATTGGCGACTGAGGCAGATTTACAGCAACCCGAACGCCGTCTGCTCTCTGGCCGTCGTTTCTCCATGGCCGCCTGGTTGTCTGTCTGTCCGGACGTCTCTGTTTGTCTGACTGTCTGTCTGTCTGTGTTACTCTGTGTTACTCTGTTTTTCTGTATGTCTGTTTGAGTGCATGATATTGCATGTGTGTTGATTGACAATTTCTGTGACTGGTTGCTTGCTTGGCTTCCTGTACAGCTTGCTGTTTGTCTGTCTGCCTGTTCATCTGTCTGTCCGTCCGTGCGTCTCTCTCTCTCTCTCTCTCTCTCTCTCTCTCTCTCTCTCTCTCTCTCTCTCTCTCTCTCTCTCTCTCTCTCTCTCTCTCTCTCTCTCTGCATCACTCTATCTCTCTCTCTCTCGGACAAAGACAGACAGATAAGCAGCCAGACAGAACATCAGACAGAGAGTCAGACAGAGAAACAGACACAGGTAGAAAGACAACCAGACGCTGTCCTATTCAGGCTTTGAAGACACTTTGAAACATTTATGTACCATTTCAAAGGAAAACACTTGTGTGCTCTAATCACCCACTGCGATAGGCGCTATATAAATTTATAGATACAATACAATACAATAATGTCTCGAATTAATACACGGATATCGAAACGAATAGAAAAATATCTAAGATACCTAATACAAGGATAACGATATAAAATAATAAAATAATACAAGGGTATCGAAAAGAATAGAAATGTTGGAACTATCTTAGATATATAACCGATACACAGGTATCGAAAAGAACAGCAAAATATCTAAAATAATACAAGGATATCGAAACGAATAAAAAAAACTATCTAAGATAATACAAGAATTCCGAAAAGGATTCAACCGTATCTAAAAGGATACAAGGTTACCGTTGCAGCAGGGTTAAATAATGCAGCTATTAGCAATCGGTGAATATTCCTGGAAATGAAATCGTTTTCGTTATAATTTTCCAGAGATTCGATCGTCGGTGTAACAGCCAGAAAGTTCCAAAGGGAACTTTAAAGAAACCTCAGGGAACATCAGAGGAACCTTTTGGGAACACTATACTTTGAGCATTTACATAATTAGATGTGCATGCATACGGGTGATTAACCCTATGGGCAACCTTGCTGTAAGATATCGTTGAATCCTATTCGATACCTTTATATCCTTTTAGATATTGTTGAATTATGGGGTGCACATAGTCCCGTTTGCCCGCACAGCTACCATGCGAAATCGTGCTTTCTCAGAGGTGGGCCCGACCGTCTGGAATTGCGCCTGCTTCCTTGAAGTTGAACGTTCTCTGACACGTTCTTTACTAACTTGAAAACGGTTCTTTTTGGCCGTGCTGGAGTCGGGAGCACCTCTGCATGAGTAGTTCCCTTGAAGAGGTGCTATATAAATCTCCTGAATAAATGAATGAATTAATCATTTTCGGTATCCTTATATCATTTAAATTTTGTTCTATTCTTTTCGATATTTATGCATCCTTTTAGATATCCTTCTATTATCTTAGAAATCATGGGTGGTTAATAATGCATACAAAATGTATTCCTTTCAAATCTTCTGTTAGAATACAAGCCGCGCAAAAACACGGATGTCTTAAGGGATATCAGCATATCAAGGGACACATCTCAAAATTCTCATACAAGGATATCTTGAAGGATGCAGTGATATCTAAAAAGATACAAGGATATCTAGAAAGGATATTAGCATAGCCCACACATACGAGGATATCCATACGAACACATCTGACATCAAGGCATAATAGCAATGCTCGTATGATATGAATATCCATTTTCCATGAATATGTGAATGGGGATTCAGCAGGTCCAACATATTATGGATCGCAAAACACAGGAATCTACATATATTGACACACTTCATGTGTGTGTCCCATGTCGAGCGGTGGCGAGCATATATCGATATATATATATCGATATATATATATATATATTATATTGATATGTACTTGTAATCTTGTATATGACTATGTGTAAACCAGTGTACATTTGCGCTGTATTGGCACACGTAATTATATTGGCAATTCACTGTATATACAATGATCATGGCCAAACCTACAGACTTTTACGATATATATATACGTATATACATATATATAATTATATACATGCAATATATAGGCAATATATATATATTGCATGTGGTGATCTCATATGATTATATATGTACGGCTATGTATGTATAATATGTGATGTATGATTGCATAAATGGCAGTGAAATGAGCCAGTGATATGAGCTATTGGTTGGAGATGGCGACCTGGGACTTGACGAACGTGTCATGGATGAGATCAGATCGGAGGCGCATGGATACATAGAACCCATTCGAATGTGCGAAGGCGACGCCTGCTCACGGCCGTGTAACACTGCGCCATATGTATCGTCTGAAACGGTTGTTCCAGTCCATTGCAGATGCACCAACACCACCAACGCTAATACCACCTACACGAACTCTACCACCACAACCACCACCACCACCAACACCACCACCAACACCACCACCATTACACTAGCACCACAACCATCACTACCACCACCACCACCACCAACACCACCACCAACACCACCACCATTACACTAGCACCACTACCAACACTATACCACCACCACTACCACCACCCCCACCACCAACAGCACCACCATTACACTAGCACCACAACCATCACTACCGCCACCACCACCACCACCACCAACACCACCAACACCACCACCACCAACACCACCACCATCACTACCACCACCACCAACACCAACACCAACACCACCACCATTACACTAGCACCACTACCAACACTACCACTATCACTACAATCACCACCATCACCATCACTACCACCAGTACTACCACGATCACCACAAACAACACCATCATCACAATCACCACAATCACCACCATCACCAACACCATTACCACCAAAAACACCATCATAACCACAACCACTACCACACCGCACTAGCACCAATACCTCACCAACACCAACAGTACTACCACCACCACCACCACCACCACTACCACCACCACGATCACCACCACCACCACTACTACCACCACCAATACCACCACTACCACCACCACGACCACCACCACCATCAATACGGGTTCACTGCATTGCTCCGAAAATCAAAGCTCCGAAATTCATAGCTCCGAAAGTTAACTGTTGAGAAATCAAAGCTACGAAAAGTCAAAGCTACGAAAAGTCAAAGCTCCGAAAAGTCAAAGCTCCGAAAATGAAACCTCCGAAAATCAAACTTCCGAAAATTGCTGAGGACACTTGACCAAGAATCAAAGAGGGCTAGCTTTGTTTGACCTAGCTTTTGTTTGATTTCTCAGCATTAGACTGTTACGCATCACACCTCCTGGAAAGCGTTTATCGACGCCTTCTCAAAATCAGTCGCTACGTTACGTGCAACCAGATCTATCCCATATAGACTGGCGGCCTTGTCAACCAAAAAACTTAGTAGTGCGTGGTACATCTCCTGTGAACGTCTCGTCTTGCGCCGTGTGATGGGTGAGCCAGGAGTAGCTGCTCCACCTGGAGGGCTACGTTGCCCTGTGTGTCGTTCAATCATCGGAGACCTTGTCAAACTACATTTTGCTGCATAACGGGCACATTTAGGATTTATGTATAACAATAGTGACAGTCTTGTGTTCTTCTGACATTCTTGTTGAATATTGTAAGAGCCAATATAATAATATTAATATTATATTCCAGAGAACTTATATAACATTATTCTTAATATTACACTATTGTATCCAAAGTTTTATTGTGTCCGTCAGTTTATATTTTTTTATAATCATAAAATTTAAAGTTTAAATGAGCTTTTACATTTTTGAGCTTTGCATTTTTCTAATCTTGTGACTTTCGGAAATGTGATTTTCGGAGCTTTCATTTTCGAAACAAGTGATTTTCGGAACTATGAAGTATATAATCTTTTGAATTTCGGAAATGTGATTTTCGGAGCTTTGATTTTCGGAGCTTTGATTTTCGAAACTGTGATTTTCGGAACTATGAAGTATACCCATCAATACTACCACCATCCCCATCACCATGAATGGCGTCGTAGGCTGCTGCTGCTGAGGCGGCAGCGGAAGCCAGAGCTTCCTGCTATGGATCGGATCGGTTGGTGTCGTTGGTTGAGCTCAGCTTTCGCGCCATCTCTCGGAAGAGTCCGTGCCACCGCCAGAGACAACCTACAAACGATAATCGATATGAAGAGCCGTGCATATGCATATCATACACACATACATACATACATACATACATACACACATACATACATATGCATACATACATGCATATACATGCATACATACATACATACACACATATACATATACATATACATATACATATACATACATATACATACATATATGCATACACACACATATACATACATATACATATACATGTACATGCATACACACATATACATACATGCATACATACATACACACAAAAACACACATACATACAATACATATATATATGCATACATTGCATACATACATACATACATACATACATACATACGTGCATACATGCACACATGCACACATACATACAAACACATATAAACATAGCACACATGCATACATCTATACGTACATGATACAGTGTAAGAGATTATTATACAAAGAAAGACATACAAGCATGTATGCATGTATTCATATGATGCATACACACATGCATGATACAAAGTGAGAGATAGATATACAGAGAAAGACATATATACACCCTTACATACTCACCTACTTACTTACTTACTTACACTGATACAAATATGACTGTATACATATATTAGGTTGTACTGTGAGAGGCGCTTTAGAAATCCGTTAATACACTACAATACAATACAATATATGTTGTATGTATTAGGATGTAAGCATAATGATGATAATGTAAATGGTGGACACAGAGGACCTTCGTGTTTCTGATTAGGCACACACAGAGGTCTAAATTCATTTTCATTTATAGCTGTAGAGAGACAGACAGACAGAGACAGACAGAGACAGACAGACAAACAGACAGACAGGCAGGCAAACAGACAGGCAGGCAGACAGAGACAGACAGACAGAGACAGACAGACAGAAACAGAGGCAGAGGCAGAGGCAGAGACAGAGAGAGACAGACAGAAAGACAAGGACGTACAGATGGACAGGCAGACACATAGGCATAAAGACACAGACACACAAAGCCAGGCAGACAATTACTTGGCATTAGAGACAGATAAACAGAATGGTGGATATATAGTGACTTATTAGAACAGACAGACGAACAGCAAGCACAAAGACAGGCAGGCAGACAGACAGACAGAGACACAGAGAGAGAGACAGATAGAGACAGAGAGAAACGGATGGACGGGCAGACACACAGACAGACAGAGCGGAGAGAGATAGAGAGACAGACAGAAAGAAAGAAAGAGAGAGACAGACAAATAGACGGACGGACGGACGGACGGGCAGACACACACAGACACAGACAGCCAGGCAGACAATAACTTGGCATTAGATACAGATAAACAGAATGGTGGATATATAGTGACTTATTAGAACAGACAGACGAACAGCAAGCACAAAGACAGACAGACAGACAGACATACAGAGAGAAGAGACAGACAGAGACGGAGAGAGTCAGACAGACAGGCAGACAGACAAGAACTTGATATTAGAGAGGTAAATAGACAGGCATTGACTTAGACAGCCAAACAGACAGACGGACAAACAAGCATACACGTAGACAGACACAGACAGACAGACAGACAGACACAGAAAGCCAGGCAGACAATAACTTGGCATTAGGTACAGATAAACAGAATGGTGGATATATAGTGACTTATTAGAACAGACAGACAGACAGACAGACGGGCGGACGGGCACGGACGGTCGTAGATATAGAGCGGGGGTCGGCCATCCGCCAGTGGGAGAGTGCCGTTCTGATTAGATTGTGCTCAGCGATTACATGTACCGCGTATTTGATGAACATCCGCCGATGCAGATGGCAGTGTCGTCGTTATTCAATGCTCCCTGTCGCTGAATCCGTACGGCTGCGAGTCTTCGAGGAATTACGGCGCTGCCACGGTGCCACGACCATAAAAGTCTCGTGGATCAGCGAATGCATGATCCCTCCAATCAGTCGTAAAATACGCTATAAGATCACTTATCTGCCGCGCGCCAGCGTATGTGCCGTTCGGGCAGATATATTATATCTGGTACTATCCGAAGCCGTTGTTGTTATTTGAGATGATATCATCATTTTTTGTCGTTGCAATCGTTGACACGTAGTTTTTCGATGTTGCGTTTTTTTGCTATTTTCACTATTATTTTTTGCTATACTTATTTAGTTATCTTCTTCATTACTTGTCCTGTGTATATACGGTATGGCAGCGCCAGTGATAAATGCGGTTTACACGGATTTCTCTATCGAGTGGCCGTGTGGAATCTATCCTGCTAACTTTCATTGAATTTATAGGATAAAATCCTTCTGAATTTTATAATTTAAATCCACGCATTCTGTGACATCCTCGCAGCATAAATGAGTCGGCTACGGAAAACTGCAGAGATTTCAAAACTGTAGAAAATTAGAAATGATGACTTAAAAAACAATGTCTGGACAAAGTCGTTCCGGAAAGACTCCTAGGGTTCGGAAATTTGGAGGGAGAATGACATCTGAGCGAAATACAAACAATGCACTTGAAGGAATAAAATTAAACCAGACAAAGACTGCGCTGGATAGACAATATGAATGAGGACATAACAAGTGGGCCTATGGACTAACATTAATTAAGAGGAGCACTGGACTTGACAAATGGCCGAGGACAATGGAAATAATTTATTCGTACCTATCGCCGCCAAATGACTGGCGTCAGGAGCTGATATTTAGGATGATGATTCTGTGGCACTACATTTATACATAGCGTTCCATGACGCAATCTATTAAACCAACTAAAAAAAGCTTCCATGATTACACATTTAAAAGACACAATCTGTAATACGTTCATTTGCCCAACATGTAGCAAAACCTGCTACGCATTCTATATGTCACAAACTGTAACCCATTCTATGTCACAAACTGTAACCCATTCTATGTCACAATCTGTAACACAGTCCATAACACTGTGACACAATCATTTGCACATACTGAAACGCATTCTACGTCAGAACGTGCAACAGAATTTGCGACATAACCTGTGGTAGTGTAGCACTATTGACTCACGCTGTACACATGATTTCACACATTTTGCCACTTTCTACGTAACAACCTGTAGGACCTTCTACAACGACCTGTAACATGTCCATTTGGCCTTGCCAATCAATAAACAGCTTCTATTTAACGCTGACACACAACGAGAGATGATTCAGCGAATTCGCTTCGATTTCTCGCGAGCTTTTATCTGCTATTATTCTATTCTTCGATCGTGCATAGAATCGATACCACCACGTCCTTGGTAACACGCATCATTCCATTTGTACACGTAGGCTCCCATGTGTATAGAGTCTATAGACTTCCTACATACAATGGATTTTTGTATCCCTGTATTTGTACTGGAGAGAAAATCAGATCATCCGTGGTAGGTCCTCATTATAGTGGCTACGTGCTTCAAGGGCTCTAAGCATTCTGTTTTCTGTCATTCTGTCAACTCTGTGTGGAAAGCTGTTGTGTGGTCGCTGCATGTCAGGCCTGTCACTGGTGGGGGACTCTCTTAGTTTAATCGGTGCAGTGTTTGCTAACTGGTCAATATTCGGCTCTTAATGACATTTAACATCGTTTATGCTACATCGTGTAGTGGTTAGCGCGCTGGAATGTCAGTCGAGATGTCTAGGGTTCAAATCCCCGCCAGGGCAGAAATTTCTGTTCCACCAGCACCCCCTAGCCAGATCAGCTATACTGAGTACACTGAATGTACACTGTCGTCGGTTGGAAGATGAGACGGTGACGGAGAAGACTGGCCACCCGCCCTCATATGCCGAGGCTAAGAAAATGAAGTCGCTAATACTTCATACCAATGGCTGCCTCACGGCTAGCTTAAGGGACTGCTCTTCTTCTTCTCTTCTTCTATGGGACTGTGTCTATTATAATTGTATATATACCATGCTCGTGTCTGAATATATATATATATATATATATATATCTTCTTCTTTAAGTTCTTTGCCCTTCGGCAGGTTCCAACTTCCAATGACGCCACTCTTCTTTTCGTCGTCGTTGCAAGTGTTTCTTGGGAAATTAGAGAGGTGGTTTCCCGTTGCCTTCCTCTCGGTATGCATATACATAGGGATTCGTGAAATTCTATTTCGCGCGGGTGTTCCAGTTTGTATTGCTACATACATTGTCTTGATTTTTAAATTAATAATTAGGGTCTACGCCTATATTGTTACGTATTATTGTGGAGGCTTATTCATCTAGTGGTTTATATTTTGCATTGATGGTCATACGGTTCATAATAGAAGTATTGAGAGAATAGCAATAGCGTAGTATTAGTAGAGCAATAGAATAGTAATGGTATTGATAAATATATCGGTTTGTTGTTTTGTATTGCTAATTGTACCTGTGTCGATATATTGTGGCTTTGTATTCCTATTGATGCCAGTAGGCCCCTAAACCAGAGCCGAACCCATGAGCGTAGTGTGGCCAAATGGCTTCTTGGCTTGGTAATTGCGCTGATCCTCCGTGACCCACAATTAGAAACATCTGATTGATCTAAGTGTTGTTTTCTTCTTTTGTTACTCTTATAAGTGTGCTTCCCTGCTTCTCATCTGCCTCTTTCCATCCTTATCTGGTCTTCGATTGCTCATCTACTCCAATTGCAAGTCCTTCTTGCTCTTTTCTCTGTCTGTCGGTCGCTGTCGTTTTCTACGTATTCTTTTCTGTTTATATAATTATGTACTATATTTCGCACAAAGCAGAACAGAGAAACTATGCAAAGACTGCAGCAGAACAAAAAAAATACAAAAATTCCTTCCCAAACAGACTGGGGGTAAACTCAATCGTAAACGTTGTGCACCCGCGATCTTACATAAGCCATGTTGTCCTTTACTGACAAACCACTGTAATTGTTCGCGCGTGTGATTTTATCTTTATTTTAGCTCTTCTTTCTTCATTTCATTGCTTTTGTTCTTGTTTCTTTCTTGTTTTTCTTTTTCTCTTCTTCTCCTCCTCTTCCTCTTCCTTCTTCTTTTTCCTCCTCCTCCTCCACCTCCTCCTCCTCCACCTCCTCCTCCTCCACCTCCTCCTCCTCCTTTCTTTTCGTCTTCTTTTTTCTTCTTTTCTTTCTGTCTTCCTCTCCCTTCTCTCTTCTCCTCTTCTTCCTACTCCTTTTTCGTCTTCTTCTTCTTTTCATCTTCTTCTTCTCTCTTCCTCCTCCTTCTTCCTCTTCCTCCTTCTCCTCTTCCTCCTTCTTCTTCCTCATCTTCTTCTTCTTCTTTCTTCTTCTTCTTCCCCTCTTCCTTCCATCCTCCTCCTCCTCCTTCTTCTTCCTCCTCTTCTTATTCTCCTCCTCTTCTTTTTGTCTTCGTCTTCTTCTTTATCTTCCTCTTCCTCCTCTTCTCCTCCTCCTCTTCTTCTCCTCCTCCTCTTCTGCTGCTGCTGCTGCTGCGGGTGTATACATTCGCAATCTGCACCGCCTTCTTCGTCGCTGATGTGAAGGCCGTTGCGTGTCTCTTGCATCGGGGTCCAATCCATCACCGGCGTCGGTCAGGGCGTTGATTTCGCCCCCTGGCGATCGCCGATGACCCTTAAACTGAAACGAGTCCACGGTTCATTCGTCACCGAACACCGTCTCTGGACGCCGAACGGATCGATAATCGATCTCTAAACGAGATTTCGATGAATACGAGAACAGCTCCACATTCGCGGGAAATCATTGTAGAACGAATGGAAACGGTCCACATTGAGCGGAAGAATGCTAGATTGACTGCGATTGGTCCATATTGACTAGATATGCCATCTACAATAAACGGGGAATTTCCACATTGACTAGAAGCATTCTGTACAGACTGGGATTGATCCGCCCTGATTAGAGGAATTCCAGTATGACAGAGATTGATCCGCATTGACTAGAATAACTCTACATTTTACATGAAATTTTCCGCAATGACTAGGGGCCGTCCATAAAGTACGTCACGCTATTTTTGACCAGTTTTACTAGGGTTGCCACAAAACTCGGACCCCCTAAGGAGTACGTCACACTTTCAACATAGAAATAATAATACCTGAAAGCAAGGCTAATACATAAACAAGGCTTCGCAACAGCATTATTACTAGCGCTCCTAGCGAGAGGAATCGTGAAAAAACACATTCAGGAGATATGCAGTTCATGCTATTTTGACATAAAACTAATTAAAATGTTTCAGAAAATTTTTGAAAATTATTTTTAAAGCTATGAAATTCTACTAAAAAATAAAAAATAAATTATAAATAAAATATAAAAATAAATGTGTGACGTCACACATGGCCTGACCCCTCCCCCTGTCACAAACTGTCACACTTTCTTAAACCCCCTCCCCTGGAGCGTGACGTACTTTATGGACGGCCCCAATGACTAGAAGAGACTGCGCTCTGATAAGAAGAATTCCAGTATGACTATATAGGATTGCCAGATACATGGATAGCCTAAGGAGGACACAGAAAGCCGGAAAGGAGGAAAACGGAGGACGCATCGAATGTTTCACTCCGGACTCTGGAGTAAGGGGTCTCCTAAGTAACCAAGAAAAGAAGTCACATTGGAAAGCTGTATGAAATCAATTGAGGCTTTTAATTATAATGTTGCAAAGTATTTATTTAAGCAATCAATTATTGCACCTTCTTGATTAGGCCTACGCACAGTAACCTATTTCTCTTATGGTCTCACTTATTGGCAATGAACAAGTAGAGTAGTGCATGTCTTCCACAGTATTCTGACAAAGCGTCCGACATGAGAACTGAGAACCTAATGAAGGGCACGTTCCAACCAGTGGCGGCGCCAGGATTTCAGGTTTGGGGGGCTAAAACCCCAATTCCTTCCCTTTCTCCCTCCTCTCTGGCATTGGCAGTGATTTTCCACTTTTGTTTAGGGGGGCTGAGACGCCGATAAAGGGGGCTTCAGCCCACCCTAGCCCCATGCTGGCGCCGCCACTGGTTCCAACCATGTTCCCAGCAGCAGTGGAACGCTGCATTGGAGACCAAACTGAACGTGACGAATTGCTCTAATGAGACTTAATCAGCCATAAACACATGAAAACACGGTTCGAGGCATACAACACACACACACACACACTCACACACACACACACGCACACGCACACGCACACACACACACACACACACACACAAACACACACACACACACACACAAACACACACACAAACACACACACACAAACACACGCACACACACACACACGCACACACACACATGTCCCCAGGGACAGTCAACACCTACATTTTCACACACAAAGGCACCAAACACACTAGCACCACGAAATATGTCACCGTACACAGTCACGTCTGTTTGGGGTCCATATATAGTGGGCCACCAGTTGCCACGGCGTGTTCAAGGCTCCTCTGAGACTCACTGTGTAAAGAGTTAGACACCTAGAGCAAGTCCTTTACGCACAACTGCAGAACTGCTCAGCGCCATCGATTGATGCTTTTTTTCATTACACACTGAGGCTTGACCGAAGCAGAAATAATAACGATAACAAGTTAACAACAATATTAGCCCAGCAATAACAGCAACAGAATATCAATAATAACTTTTAGCACGTTTAACAACAAGCTTGACATCAACGAAGGCTAGCCATCCCAGAAATATGCTATCCACAATTTGTTAGATACTGAGGCAGCATAAACATTGCATACATATTAGTATATTACATTCATAGTACACACATGCATAAATCATACATAATGCACACATTCATATATAGGCCTATGGGTCTACGTTCAAAACCGCGATCACAAAACCGCGATCGTCAAAACCGCGATCACAAAATAGCGATGCACAAAACAGCGACTGCATAAAATAGCGATCATCAAAACAGCGATTAAATTCGAAGATTGACTTATTGAATGCACGTTGATTGGTCCTGATTGCGAACCTAATTGGCGTTAATTATTTTATTAAATCATTTGAAGTTGAGTTGTCGAGTGAGAGCGGAAATGACAGCGTTGATTCGTCCTGAGTGCGAACTTAATTGAACTTAAAATGTTTGAGTTAAGTACCCTACATCGCAGGACAAATACCAAATCCATCTGGAAGAATCTACAGAGAAACTGCAGACAAATAAAAATCATCGTCCTATAGTATATATATATATATATATATATATATATATATATATATATATATATATATTGGATTATCTTCGTGGAATTGGACATAATTTAAGTCTTCAACTTTAACATTACACATTTGTTATAATTATGTATACTTCGTGATAAATTTAAAACTTTCTGTAATAAATCGATGAAATCGCTGTTTTGATGATCGCTATTATATGCAGTCGCTGTTTTGTGCATCGCTGTTTTGTGATCGCGGTTTTGACGATCGCTGTTTTGTGATCGCGGTTTTGAACGTAAACCGGCCTATGTACGTCACATTATATATACATATAGCTCTATACATGCAAATGTAGAGTATGGGACGCAACCTACGCTCTTACCAAAGTAGCTAACTGGGCCACGCACCCATAGCACTCATACCATTACGCCAATTCTTGTTCTCATGGCGGTGTTTATTCTTCTGCCAATATTATATGATTATATATTCAACAAAAATCCTATGGTCAGGAATTTGATGATAATACAGTTAATAAAATACAGCCTGTAAAACAAAGCTTTTTACTATATCCATCTACTATCCTATAATGCGTCTTATGAAGCAGTGCTACCTCTACAAATATATAGTCCGCGTTCATTTTACGTCATAGCGTGCGTTTAATAGCAATACGTAACTGAACGAAGTAATACTGGT
>JACEVL010000365.1:0-218949 GCA_020284085.1 Aporrectodea caliginosa | reverse complement strand
CTGTTGTACTTCGTTCGGTTACGTATTGCTTGTGGAGTGGCAGTTGCGTCTGTTGTTCTGGTAGGCGTCAGAAAGGGAGGAGGTATATTGACGGAGACAATCACAATGGATCCAGCCTTTCTGTTGCCCGTTCTGCAGGGTGGGGGAGGGGCAGGCGGACTGCAGGAGAAAACAGCACCGGTGGCAGTATCATATTCGTATATTCTGGTGCCTGCATCCAATCGCCGTGTAGAGCAGCCCAAGGGGAGTCGTTGGCCAACCGAACCACCCACCCACCGCCCGTCCGTCCGGTCGGCCGACGGCAGACCCACCGTCCGACCGCTCTTAGACAATTGGCGACTGAGGCAGATTTACAGCAACCCGAACGCCGTCTGCTCTCTGGCCGTCGTTTCTCCATGGCCGCCTGGTTGTCTGTCTGTCCGGACGTCTCTGTTTGTCTGACTGTCTGTCTGTCTGTGTTACTCTGTGTTACTCTGTTTTTCTGTATGTCTGTTTGAGTGCATGATATTGCATGTGTGTTGATTGACAATTTCTGTGACTGGTTGCTTGCTTGGCTTCCTGTACAGCTTGCTGTTTGTCTTGCGTGGCAGAGCAATGGACAACAACCAGGCCTCTCTCTCTCTCTCTCTCTCTCTCTGTCTGCATCACATATTAGTCTGAAACGGACAAAGACAGACAGATAAGCAGCCAGACAGAACATCAGAAAGAGAGGCAGACAGAGAAACAGACACAGGTAGAAAGACAAGCAGACGCTGTCAGAATCTGATAACACTGTGAAACATTTATGTACATTTCAAAGGAAAACACTTGTGTGCTCTAATCACCCACTGCGAGAGGTGCTATATAAATTGATAGATACAATACAATACAATAATGTCTAAAAATAGTACACGGATATCGAAACGAATAGAAAAATATCTAAGATAATACAAGGATACCGAAAAGGATTCAACCGTATCTAAAAGGATACAAGGTAACCGTTGCAGCAGGGTTAAATAATGCAGCTATTAGCAATCGGTGAATATTCCTGGAAATGAAATCGTTTTCGTTATAATTTTCCAGAGATTCGATCGTCGGTGTAACAGCCAGAAAGTTCCAAAGGGAACTTTAAAGAAACCTCAGGGAACATCAGAGGAACCTTTTGGGAACACTATACTTTGAGCATTTACATAATTAGATGTGCATGCATACGGGTGATTAACCCTATAGGCAACCTTGCTGTTAGATATCATTGAATCCTGTTCGATACCTTTATATCCTTTTAGATATTGTTGAATTATAGGTGCACATAGTCCCGTTTGCCCGCACAGCTACCATGCAAAATCGTGCTTTCTCAGTGGTGGACCCGACCGTCTGGAATTGCGCCTGCTTCCTTGAAGTTGAACGTTCTCTGACACGTTCTATACGAACTTGAAAACGGTTTTTTTTGGCCGTGCTGGAGTCGGGAGCACCTCTGCATGAGTAGTTCCCTTGAAGAGGTGCTATATAAATCTCCTGAATAAATCATTTTCGGTATCCTTATATCATTTAAATTTTGTTCTATTCTTTTCGATATTTATGCATCCTTTTAGATATCCTTCTATTATCTTAGAAATCATGGGTGGTTAATAATGCATACAAAATGTATTCCTTTCAAATCTTCTGTTAGAATACAAGCCGCGCAAAAACACGGATGTCTTAAGGGATATCAGCATATCAAGGGACACATCTCAAAATTCTCATACAAGGATATCTTGAAGGATGCAGTGATATCTAAAAGGATACAAGGATATCTAGAAAGGATATTAGCATAGCCCACACATACGAGGATATCCATACGAACACATCTGACATCAAGGCATAATAGCAATGCTCGTATGATATGAATATCCATTTTTCATGAATGAATGGGGATTCAGCAGGTCCAACATATTATGGATCGCAAAACACAGGAATCTACATATATTGACACACTTCATGTGTGTGTCCCATGTCGAGCGGTGGCGAGCATATATCGATATATATATATCGATATATATATATATATATTATATTGATATGTACTTGTAATCTTGTATATGACTATGTGTAAACCAGTGTACATTTGCGCTGTATTGGCACACGTAATTATATTGGCAATTCACTGTATATACTATGATCATGACCAAACCCACAGACTTTTACGATATATATATATACATGTATATAATATATATATATATAATTCTATACATGCATATATATATATTTGCATGTGGTGATCTCATATGATTATATATGTACGGCTATGTATGTATAGATGTGATGTATGATTGCATTAATGGCAGTGAAATGAGCCAGTGATATGAGCTATTGGTTGGAGATGGCGACCTGGGACTTGACGAACGTGTCATGGATGAGATCAGATCGGAGGCGCATGGATACATAGAACCCATTCGAATGTGCGAAGGCGACGCCTGCTCACGGCCGTGTAACACTGCGCCATATGTATCGTCTGAAACGGTTGTTCCAGTCCATTGCAGATGCACCAACAACACCACCAACGCTAATACCACCTACACGGACTCTACCACCACCACCACCACCACCACCACCTAACACCACCACCACCACACTAGCACCACTGCCATGCCATCACCACCACTATCACTACAATCATCACCATCATCACCACCAATACTACCACCATCAACACCACCACCAAAACCGTCAACCGCCATCACTATCAACATTACCACCATCATCATCACCACCATCACCACAATAACCACCACCATCATCATCACCACCAATACTTTGACCATCACCACCCAGTGTTTAATCTACTCCCCTTGCTGTCGGGGGAATCTAGGGTTCTGGGGGGGTATCCAACATATTTGAAAAGTTGACCACCGGGGAGGTGGTAACGACAATTCTCAAAAGAATTTTCGAGGGGGTAGTAACAACAGTTTTCCAAGATTTTTCGAGGGGAGCAGTAACGAGACTTCTCCAACACTTTTTCCGGCACTTTTTTCGACGGGGAGGTAGTAACGAGAATTTTACACACAAAATTTCCCCTCCTCAATAAATCCTGGGGGGAAATTATCCCCAAATCACACTTTCTGTACAAAATTTCATCTCTTCTTTCATTTTTCTGGGGAAAACTCGATCCTGGGGGAACTTTCCCCAGAGACGTCTAGATTAAACACTGATCACCACCTCCACCATCACCATCATCACCACTTACAACCACCATTCCCCAACACCAACTCCAACCACCAACACTATTACCACCAACCTCACCACCATCACCACCACCACCACTACCAATACCACCACTACCACTATGAATGGCGTCTGTGGCTGCGGTGGCGGCGGCAGCGGAAGCCAGCGCTGCTTCCTGCTATGGATCGGATCGGTTGGTGTCGTCGTTCGTTGAGCTCAGCTTTCGCGCCATCTCTCGGAAGGAGTCCGTGCCACCGCCAGAGACAACCTACAAACGATAATCGATATGAAGAGCCGTGCATATGCATATCATACACACATACATACATACATACATACATACACACATACATACATATGCATACATACATGCATATACATGCATACATACATATACATATGCATACATACACACATATACATATACATACATGCATACATACATACACACATAAACACACATACATACAATACATACATACATGCATACATATATACACATCTAAACATTATCACAAACATACGCACATACATACATAATATATGCATACATACATAATACAGAGTAAGATATTATTATACAAATATATGTATGCATATCATGTGTACATGATTCAAAATGAGGGATAGACAATAGACATATCTACACACTTACATACTCACCTACTTTCCTTCTTACTTACTTACTTACTCTGATACATACATGACCGCATACATATGCAATGTATGTATGTATTGGGATGTAAACATAGCAATGATAATGTAAATGGTCCACTCAGGGGACCTTCGTGTTTCTGATTACGCAAACACAGAGGTCTAAATTCATTCGCATTTATAGCTGTACAGAAGGAGACAGACAGACAGACAGACAGACAGAGAAGAGAGAAAGAGAAAGAGAGACATACAGAGAGAAGAGACAGACAAACAAAGACAGACAAACAGAGACAGACAGAGGCAGACAGGCATACAGAGAGAAGAGAGGGACAGTGACAGACAGACAGAGACAGAGAGAGTCAGACAGACAGACAAACTCAGTATTACAGAGAGGCCGACAGACAACAACTTGATATTAGAGAGGTAAACAGACAGACATTGACTTAGACAGACACAAAGACAGACGGACACACAAACATACACATAGACAGACAGACACAGACAGACAGACACAGAAAGCCAAGCAGACAATAACTTGGCATTAGAGACAGATAAACAGAATGGTGGATATATAGTGACTTATTAGAACAGACAGACGAACAGCAAGCACAAAGACAGACAGACAGACAGACAGACAGACAGACGGACTGGCGGACGGGGGCGGATGGTCGTAGATACAGCGAGGGTCGGCCCTCGGCCTGCAGTGGGAGAGTGCCGTTCTGATTAGATTGTGCTCAGCGATTACATGTTCCGCGTATTTGATGAACATCCGCCGATGCAGATGGTTGTGTCGTCGTTATTCAATGCTCCCTGTCGCTGAATCCGTACGGCTGCGAGTCTTCGAGGAATTACGGCGCTGCCACGGTGCCACGACCATAAAAGTCTCGTGGATCAGCGAATGCATGATCCCTCCAATCAGTCGTAAAATACGCTATAAGATCACTTATCTGCCGCGCGCCAGCGTATGTGCCGTTCGGGCAGATATTTTATATCTGGTACTATCCGAAGCCGTTGTTGTTATTCGGAATGATATCATCATTTTTTTTGTCGTTGCAATCGTTGACACGTAGTTTTTCGATGTTGCGTTTTTGTTATTTTCTCTCCTGTTTTTTTGCTATACTTATTTAGTTATCTTCTTCATTACTTGTACCGTTTATACGCGTTCTATGGCAGCGCCAGTAATAAATATAAATGTGGTTTACTCGGATTTCTGCATTGAGTGACCGTATGGATTCTATCCTGCTCACTTTTAATTGGATTTATAGGATGAAATCCTTCTGAAGTTTATAATTTAAATCCACGCATTCTGTGACATCCTCGCAGCATAAATGAGTCGGCTACGGAAAACTGCAGATATTTCAAAACTGTAGAAAATTAGAAATGATGACTTAAAACAACAACTGGGCGAAGTCGTTCCGGAAAGACTCCTATGGTTCGGACATTTGGAGAGAGAATGACAGCTGAGCGAAATACAAACAATGCACTTGAAGGAATAAAATAAAACCAGACAAAAACTGCGCAGGATAGACAATACAAATGAGGACATAAAGATTCTTGGACTAACATTGAGAGGAGCGCTGGACTTGACAAATGACCGAGGACAGTGGAGATAATTTATTCGTACTCATCACCGCCAAATGGCTGGCGTCAGGAACTGATAATTCGAACGATGATTCTGTGGCACTACATTTAAACATAGCGTTCCATGACACAATCTATTAAACCAATGAAAAAAAAGCTTCCATGATTACACATTTAAAGACACAATCTGTAACACATTCATTTGCACAACATGTAGCAAAACCTGCTACGCATTCTATATGTCACAAACTGTAACCCATTCTATGTCACAAACTGTAACACATTCTACGTCACAATCTGTAACACAGTCCATAACACTGTGACACAATCATTTGCACATACTGAAACGCATTCTACGTCAGAACGTGCAACAGAATTTGCGACATAACCTTAGGCACTGCATGTATAGCACTGCATTGACTCATGCTGTACACATGATTTAACACATTTTACCACCTTCTACGTAACAACCTGTAGGACCTTCTACGACCTGTAACATGTCCATTTGGCCTTGCCAATCAATAAACAGCTTCTATTTAACGCTGACACACAACGAGAGATGTTTCAGCGAATTCGCTTCGATTTCTCGCGAGCTTTTATCTGCTATTATTCTATTCTTCGATCGTGCATGGAATCGATACCACCACGTCCTTGGTAACACGCATCATTCCATTTGTACACGTAGGCTCCCATGTGTATAGAGTCTATAGACTCCCTACATACAATGGATTTTTGTATCCCTGTATTTGTACTGGACAGAAAATCACATCATCCGCGGTAGGTCCTCATTATAGTGGCTACGTGCTTCAAGGGCTCTAAGCATTCTGTTTTGTGTCCACTCTATGTGGAAATCTGTTGGGTGGGCGCTGCAATGCTGCATGTCCGGCCTGTCGCTGGTGGGGGACTCTCCTAGTTTAATCGGTGCAGTGTTTGATAACTGGTCAATATTCGGCTCTTAATGACATTAAATTTTAACATCGTTTATGCTACATAGTGTAATGTTTAGCGCGCTGGACTGTCAGTCGAGATGTCGGGGTTCAAATCCCCGCCAGGGCAGAAATTTCTGTTCCACCAGCACCCCCTAGCCAGTTCAGCTATAATGAGTACACTGAATGTACACTGTCGTCGGTTGGAAGATGAGACGGTGACGGAGAAGACTGGCCACCCGCCCTCATATGCCGAGGCATAGAAAATGAAGTCGCTACACTTCATACCCATGGCTGCCTCAGGGCTAGCTTAAGGGACTGCTCCTCTTCTTCTCTTCTTCTATGTGACTGTGTCTATGTATATATATATACAATGCTCGTGTCTGAATATATATATATATATATACATTATATATATATATATACATAGTGGTTCATGAATTTCTATTTCGCGCGGGTGGTCCACTTTGTATTGCTGCATACATTGTCTTGATTTTTAAATTAATAATTACGCCTATTTTGGTACGCATTATTGTGGAGGCTTATTCATACATTGGTTTATCATTTGTAGTGATAATCATACAGTTCATAATAGAAGTATTGAGAGAATAGCAATATCGTAGTATTAGTAGAGCAATAGAATAGTAATGGTATTGATAAATATATTGGTTTATTGTTTTGTATTGTTAATTGTATTTGTGTTGATATATTGTAGCTTTGTATTCCTATTGATGCCAGTAGGCCTCTAAATCAGAGCCGAACACATGAGCGTAGTGTGGCCAAATGGCCGCTATGCTTGGTATTTGCGCTGATCCTCCGTGACCCACAATTAGAAACATCTGATTGATCTAAGTGTTGTTTTCTTCTTCTGTTACTCTTATAAGTGTGCTTCCCTGCTTCTCATCTGCCTCTTTCCATCCTTATCTGGTCTTCGATTGCTCATCTACTCCAATTGCAAGTCCTTCTTGCGCTTTTCTCTGTCTGTCGGTCGCTGTCGTTTTCTACGTATTCTTTTCTGTTTATAAAATTATGTACTATATTTCGCACAAAGCAGAACAGAGAAACTATGCAAAGACTGCAGCAGAACAAAATAAAATACAGCCCGTAAAACAAAGTTTTTTACTATATCCATCTACTATCCTATAATGCGTCTTATGAAGCAGTTACCTCTACAAATATATAGTCCGCGTTCATTTTACGTCATAGCGTGCGTTTAATCAGGCAGCGCGCCCGTTTTTGTTGCGGCCAATGGCAACGCTGCGTATCGGAAAAGTTGATTCCCCGATTCGAAAAGTTTAGTCCCCGATTCTATAAGCTTGCCTTCTTTGGGGGAGCTGAAATTTTTATAGAATGAAGTGTCTGCGAGGGCGAGTCTATCTGCCAAGTTTCAGGACGATTGAATGATTGTAAGTGATCGAATTAGTCGTCGCAAGATTTGACTTTTTTAGCCTGTGGCTCAAACAAACATTCAAGATTTCCGTAAGTTAAAGTAGATGGATAATAAAATACAGCCCGTAAAAACAAAGTTTTTTACTATATCCATCTAGTATCCTATAACGTGTACTCTGAAAATAGTCCGCGTTCATTTTACGTCATAGCGTGCGTTTAATCAGGCAGCGCGCCCGTTTTGTTGCGGCCAATGGCAACGCTGCGTATCGGAAAAGTTGATTCCCCGAATCGAAAAGTTGAGTCCCCGATTCTATAAGCTAGCCTTTTTTGGGGAGCTGAAATTTTTATAGAACGAAGTGTCTGCCAGGGCGAGTCTATCTGCAAAGTTTCATGACGATTGAATGATTGTAAGTGATCGAATTAGTCGTCGCAAGATTTGACTTTTTAGCCTGTGGCTCAAGCATTAAAGATTTAAACATTCAAGATTTCCGTAAGTTAAACTAGATGGATAATAAAATACAGCCCGTAAAAACAAAGTTTTTACTATATCCATCTAGTATCCTATAACGTGTACTCTGAAAATAGTCCGCGTTCATTTTACGCCATAGCGTGCGTTTAATCAGGCAGCGCGCCCGTTTTGTTGCGGCCAATGACAACGCTGGCCAATGGCAACGCTGCGTATCGGAAAAGGGGATTCCCCGATTCGAAAAGTTGAGTCCCCGATTCTATAAGCTAGCCTTTTTTGGGGAGCTGAAATTTTTATAGAATGAAGTGTCTGCGAGGGCGAGTCTATCTGCCAAGTTTCATGACGATTGAATGATTGTAAGTGATCGAATTAGTCGTCGCAAGATTTGACTTTTAGCCTGTGGCTCAAGCAAGCAAGCAAGCAAGCAAGCAAGATTTCCGTAAGTTAAACTAGAAGATGGATAATAAAATACAGCCCGTAAAAACAAAGTTTTTTACTATATCCATCTAGTATCCTATAATGCGTCTTATGAAGCAGTTACCTCTACAAATATATAGTCCGCGTTCATTTTACGACTGCGGCCAATCACAACGCTGGCCAATCACAACGCTGCGTATCGGAAAAGGGGATTCCCCGATTCGAAAAGTTTAGTCCCCGATTCTATAAGCTAGCCTTTTTTGGGGGAGCTGAAATTTTGATAGAATGAAGTGTGTGCGAGGGCGAGTCTATATGCCAAGTTTCACGACGATTGAATGATTGTAAGTGATCGAACTAGTCGTCGCAAGATTTGACTTTTTAGCCTGTGGCTCAATCAAGCAAGCAAGCAAGCAAGATTCCCGCAAGTTAAACTAGATCAGTGGTTCTTAACCTTTTCAAGGGAGCCGAACCCCAATAGAAATCCATGACCACTCACCGAACCCCTCAAGTTTGAACAATAATTTTTTAACTAATAGGAACAAAAGGAAATAAAAAAATTGTACCAAAATGTGATACAATATTAATACATTCAATACATGAACTACTAACAGTTAACTAACCGTACCAACACTACCAATTGCATCTTAATGTGTCCTTTGTTGTTTCCGTTTGGAAACAATGTGAGATATGCGTGGCTCTGTTTTGGAAAGACTCACTCTCACGTCATTTTCGCAATCAAGCCTGCTCCTTTTCTTGGATTTAATCTCCACCAATTTTCTAGCAATATGCATATATACATATCCTTGCTCACAGAGATATGATGTGACAAACGGTGTGAGGATTTTAAGGGCAGCTTTAGCAATGCGAGGATATCCTTCCATTTGGCGGCACCAAAATCTTGAGAGTGTTGTTGTACCAAAGAGCAATTGTTGAATGTGGCTCTGCTGAAGTTCGATAAGATCGGCCAGAAAGATGGCTGCCGGTGTTATTTATCGGGAGGTGCAGTAAGACATAACTAAGGTTAACAGGATGAACAGCTTTAAATTTCATAAGGTAGGGCCTGGTAGACAATCTATTTCAAACAAAATTTATTAAATAAAAGTCGAAAAATAAAAATAAAATAGCAAATGATTTTCACTCACACTCACTGACCCAGAATATGTATATATTTCAGAGGACCTCTGCCGAACCCCTGGCACTGGCTCACCGAACCCCAGGGGTTCGGTCGAACACTGGTTAAGAAACACTGAACTAGATGGATAAAAATACAAAAATTCCTTCCCAAATAGACTGGGAGTCAACTCAAGCGTATACGTTGTGCACCTGCGATCTTACATAAGCCATGCTGTCCTTTACTGACAAACAATTGTAATTGTTCGCGCGTGTGATTTTATCTTTATGTTAGCTCTTCTTTCTTCATTTCATTGCTCTTGTTCTTGTTTCTTTCTTGCTTTTCTTTTTCTCTTCTTCTTCTCCTTCTCCTCTTCCTCCTCCTTCTTTTTTCTCCTCGTCTGCTTTTCTCGTCTTCCTATCCTCCTCCTCCTCCTTCCTCGTCTTCTTTTTCTTATTCTTCTTCCTCCTCTTCTTCTTCCTCCTTTCCTCTTATTTTTAATCTTCTTCTTCTTTTACTTTGTCTTCCTCTTCCTCCTCCTTCTCTTCTTCCTCTTCTTCCTCCTTCTCTTCCTCATTTTCCTCCTCCTCCTCTTCTTCTTTCTCGTCCTCCTCTTCTTTTTCTTCCTCGTCCTCCTCTTCATTCTCCTCCTCTTCTTCTTCATCCGCCTCTTCTTTTTCGTCTTCTTCATCATCATCCTCCTCCTCCTCCTCCTCCTTTTCTTCTGCTGCTGCTGGTATACATTCGCAATCTGCACCGCCTTCTTCGTCGCTGATGTGAAGGCCGTTGCGTGTCTCTTGCATCGGGGTCCAATCCATCACCGGCGTCGGTCAGGGCGTTGATTTCGCCCCCTGGCGATCGCCGATGACCCTTAAACTGAAACGAGTCCACGGTTCATTCGTCACCGAACACCGTCTCTGGACGCCGAACGGATCGATAATCGATCTCTAAACGAGATTTCGATGAATACGAGAACAGCTCCACATTCGCGGGAAATCATTGTAGAACGAATGGAAACGGTCCACATTGAGCGGAAGAATGCTAGATTGACTGCGATTGGTCCATATTGACTGGATATGCCATCTACAATAAACGGGGAATTTCCACATTGACTAGAAGCATTCTGTACAGACTGGGATTGATCCGCCCTGATTAGAGGAATTCCAGTATGACAGAGATTGATCCGCATTGACTAGAATAACTCTACATTTTACATGAAATTTTCCGCAATGACTAGAGGAGACTGCGCTCTGATAAGAAGAATTCCAGTATGACTAGGGTTGCCAGATACATGGATAGCCTAAGGAGGACGCAGACAGCCGGAAAGGAGGACAACGGAGGACGCATCGAATGTTTCACTCCGGACTCTGGAGTAAGGGGTCTCCTAAGTAACCAAGAAAAGAAGTCACATTGGAAAGCTGTATGAAATCAATTGAGGCTTTTAATTATAATGTTGCAAAGTATTTATTTAAGCAATCAATTATAATTATATGCACCTACTTGATTAGGCCTATGCACAGTAACCTATTTCTCTTATGGTCTCACTTATTGGCAATGAACAAGTAGAGTAGTGCATGTCTTCCACAGTATTCTGACAAAGCGTCCGACATGAGAATTGAGAACCTAATGAAGGGCACGTTCCAACCAGTGGCGGCGCCAGGATTTCAGGTTTGGGGGGCTAAAACCCCAATTCCTTCCCTTTCTCCCTCCTCTCTGGCATTGGCAGTGATTTTCCACTTTTGTTTAGGGGGGCTGAGACGCCGATAAAGGGGGCTTCAGCCCACCCTAGCCCCATGCTGGCGCCGCCACTGGTTCCAACCATGTTCCCAGCAGCAGTGGAACGCTGCATTGGAGACCCAACTGAACGTGACGAATTGCTCTAATGAGAGTTAATCAGCCATAAACACATGAAAACACGGTTCGAGGCATACAACACACACACACACACACACACACACACACACACACACACACACACACACACACACACACACACACACACACACACACACACACACACACACACACACACACACACACAAACACACACACACACACACAAACACACAAACACACGCACACACACATGTCCCCAGGGAAGTCAACACCTACATTTTCACACACAAAGGCACCAAACACACTAGCACCACGAAATATGTCACCGTACACAGTCACGTCTGTTTGTGGTCCATATATAGTGGGCCACCAGTTGCCACGGCGTGTTCAAGGCTCCTCTGAGACTCACTGTGTAAAGAGTTAGACACCTAGAGCAAGTCCTTTACGCACAACGGCAGAACTGCTCAGCGCCATCGATTGATGCTTTTTTCATTACACACTGAGGCTTGACCGAAGCAGAAATAATAACGATAACAAGTTAACAACAATATTAGCCTAGCAATATCAACAACAGAATATCATTAATAACTTTTAGCACGTTTAATAACAAGCTTGACATCGACAAAGGCTAGCCATCCCAGAAATATGCTATCCCCAATTTTGAGATACTGAGGAAGCATAAACATTGCATACATGATTATAAGTATATTACATTCATAATCAGAGGTGCAAAAAAACCAAACTTTTTCAAAATGAAAAGTTGGTTTTTTAGTTTTTTATGGTTTTTTGTTTTTTTATTTCTGAGATTTCCTATTTCGGATCATAAAACTAATTAAAATGGCATAATACCGTTCAAATTAATCAGATGCATATAAATGAAATTTACTAGAACAGTAGAACCGTAGAATGTCATAAAACGACGTTAACAAAGACCATACAACAATTGTCAAGGGAGTTGAAGAGACGCCATTTTGGCATTTATAAAATTGTAAAAAAAAAATTACGGTGTTTTTGTTTTTTTGTTTTTTTAGACCAAAAAAACCAAAAACCAAGCCTTTAACAGCCCTGTTCATAATACACACTTGCATAAATCATACATAATGCACACATTCATATATAGGCCTATGTACGTCACATTATAAAAAAATATTATATACATATAGCTCTATACATGCAAATGTAGAGTATGGGACGCAACCTAAGCTCTTACCAATGTAGCTAACAGGGCCACGCACCCATATACCTCATCCCATTACGCGAACTCTTGCTCTCATGGCAGTGTTTATTCTTCTGCCAATATTCTATGATTAGGGTAGAGTGGGGCAAAACGCCCCCTTTAACGGTTTTTGCTAAATTACAACGTGAGTAACAGCATTTTAAGCATGAAATTATTGCAAGATCTTGTACTGAATGTCCCAAGTAAAGTAAATTATGTCCGATCAAATTCCCCAAAAGATTACATTTAAAAAATAATAAAATACAGGATGCTTCAAAGGGGGCGTTTTGCCCCCACCTGGGGCAAAACGCCCCCGGTGATCTGACCCCCCGTTACCTGAAAAGTCGATGCACATAATCAACTGCTATGACTGCATTGATGCAACAATAACTATAAGAAGTAAAGATCTCTAGAATTTTTTTTAAAGATGTCATAAAAAATAATTAAATACAAAAAATACGCTTTGCTCCAGACGACTCTGAGGTGAGGGGGCGTTTTGCCCCATGTCAGCATTTTCCATAGGGGGGCGTTTTGCCCCGCTTGGTGCTACCTTGTGAGATTGCCCATATAATAAAAAATTGATATGTTAAAGCTCCGTTTATTGTGCACAGTAATTCGATATAGGGTATACTTTAGACCTATATTGGTATTATTGGCTATGTCTAGCATTTTAGCACCATTAATTATACAGAATTGGCGGCTGACTCTTATAAGGAAACACGAAAAAATCAATTTTTCTAAAATAAAAATAAGCAAACCATCTAAAGATAAATAACTGACGATTATCTCATTAGGGTATAACTAAGAAACCCCAGAACATTCAAAAATTTCATTAGATGGCACAGGGGGAACAGGGCCGGGAGGGGACGTTTTGCCCCGCGGGGGCGTTTTGCCCCACTCTACCCTACATTCAACAAAATCCTATGGTCAGGAATTTTATCATAATACAGTTAAAAATACAGTGTCACAAACTGAATTACTACATTACCTTACCTAACTCGACTAGTTTACGCTGAGTTAAGCTCAACGTAGTTCATTCTTCTGACAAATCTTAAAAATGTGAAAAACAGTAAAGTTGAAAGTAGAGAGTGACGTGGGGAATTTTCCCGCGGGAAACGCGGTAGATCCCGCTGTAATGGGGGCAGCAATTGCGGTAATGCCGCGGTAATGGGGTTTACTCTCGCGGTAATACCGCGGTAATGAGGAATGAGCCGGTATCACGAAATAGAGTAGGCCTATCCGTCCTAAGACTATCCGGGGATGTATGAATTTATCCCCCCGGATGGAATAAACCGGTTTAGAGTATCCTGGGGATAAACCATTCTATCCCCCATCGTCATACGCATCACGATAGCCTCGACGAAAATCCAGTCAAAATCACCAAAACGAAGTAAATTAATTTCAGGTCGACGTACAAACTAAAGATACGCAACTTAAAAATATTTTATGTGAACAATAAATCCAAACAGTACGAGTGAATAGGGCCTACACTTAGAAACCGCTAAAAATGCAAACTAAACCGAATGCTCCATTTCGCTAAGGGGGAATACTCATGTATGGGGGATACTCTATTTCGTGACACCGGCAAGAAACCCGGGTGATGTTAAGAACTTGAGAACTCTCGAGGAGATTTTTTATTTCCTGAAGCCTACTAGTCAGAAATAGTCAAGATTTGGTTGATGCAAACTGTCGCTAAGATAATAACAGACGAATGCAGTCAGCAATAGCCTACAAAATAGCTTTGCAAGCTAAAAATGTTATTTTTAAAAATTTGAGTTGGTGTAAATTTAACCTTTTGCGAATGTGATGTCGTCCTGCGTGGATGGGGTGGGGATGGAGAGAAAACCTGCGGAGATGGGGCGGGGATGGGGACGAACCATGCGGGGATGGGGTGGGGATGGGAAGACTTAGGCCTACTTGTTGCGGGGCGGGGATGGGGACGAGATTGTCTCCCCTGCGCGTCACTCTCTCGTTGAAAGTGACGCAAAACGTCTTAATGAAACACGTTAAAACTTCAGTTAACGTTTTCCGACGACAGTCGTATTTTCCGATTTTAGCGCGACCTGACGTTTCCCATGGCAATGCAGCTGATGCAGAGAGTGATAGACGGCGCTTTCAATGGTAGATTAAATATTAATTCCGTATTTCCATCGAAGGAAATGGCTCGAGTGACTTCCGCCGGTCTCTCTTAAAAACAACGAACCGACCCGTACGAGGTGACGACTAGGGTCAGACAGGCGGCGACGCTCTGCAGGCCCCCTCACCTACGCACCGTTGCAGCACAATTAAAAATGCGCTATATAATTACGGCGACCCTCCAAAGACTATATATAGCAGACGCTATATATCAGAGGTCGCCGGAGGTCATTGGTCCAGGCATAATGATAACTCACATCAAAGATTCCCGCTGTTAAAGACTCCGCTAGTGCGCGTACACTGGCAGTGCCAGTCCTAAGCCTATAGAAAGAAGGAGGGCGACGCTAATGATCTTTGTTATCAAAGTGTCATTAAACTGAAACCACTAGGCCTACCTGCCTCTGTTAAAGACTCCGCCACTGCTCGTACTCTGGCAGTACCAGTCCCAAGCCTGGGGAAGGAGGAGGTCGACGCTAATCATCTCTGTAATTAAGCAGTGTCGTTAAACAGCAATTAGCCGACCATTCCTCTGTTAAAATCTTTGGTCCACGTCTTATCTGACTCGACCTCGATTAGTCAAGCTCATTGGTTACAATGGTTAGAACACTTGCCTTGTAACGCAGAAAATACGGGTTCGGGCCTACCTGGAGACGGTTACTGCGTAGGTACCTACAGTAAGTTCTGCCGCAATTGCTCCGCATCAACAAGTGGCGCTTAATAAATGCATGATGATGACGATGATGATATAACTATTCTACATGTGACCCACAGGATAGGCCTATGCGTTCTGCTAGCAACAAAAGCCCCTCTCAAGTCCTAAACTCCTAATGCATATTTTCCCATCCAGCTCCATCTTTTATGGCCATGTTTCTTCATGTCAGTTCAAGAGAACGGACTGGATCCTCTGCCTAGAAATCAAAATCATTTAGGCCTAGTATTTACCTGACCTAAAAAAATTTGTTCATTCGTGCAAACTTTCAACGGTTTGTAGGTGTGCTACAAAATATTTACAGCATCACACAATATGCACAAAGCGGCAAAAACCAATAAACAGAAGTGATATTTAAGAAATGTATTTTTAATTACAACTTTTTACAACGCTTTGTACAAAGTACATATAGGTCTACCCCTGAAAGGCGCTCCTTTCTAGCCTAAACCCTGCTAGAGTTCGTCAAAACGAAAACACGTTTCCCCATAAGCAAATAAAAGCTGTAAAAATCACAACTATGGCGGCTTTTGCACACACGCATAGAACCAACCTACTGAGTCTTATCCAGGGTTGACAGTCATTTCACTATTTCTAGGCCCTATCATTTAACTAATAAATTTATAAACAAACAATTTCTGCCGTCTCCATTTAAATAATTAAGGGGTCGCCCATGAAGAATGTCCAAAAACTTGATCTACGTATTAGATCCAACACAGCAGAAACTGGCTTAAGTCTGACTGGCACTGTAACGACAAGCTGCACTGGTTTCCCAGTCGCTTTTAGTACTCTTGTCATTAAAGTGTTGAGGCGCAGGCTGTACTAAAATAACTGCATATATCAAACTTAGATGTGGATGTTCACACTGGGCATAACCCCCTGCCCTTGTGACTCCTCCTTCCATTCCTCCCTCTGCGGACGTCCTTAATTAATAGACGACCCCTAACTGCCTAATGTGATCTGGAAACTTCTATAGTGTTCCATTATTCATCGACGGTTACCTATGAACAACACCGCAATCCAAAAATGTCTTCTCAGTTGCGATGATTTCACTGAAATTTCTTTTCAGTCTTTGTTCATAGAGCGAACCGGAATATGTAAGTGGAGATCTGCAGGAGACTGGCATTCCTTGAGATTGCGAGTCCTACGCCACATACACATAACTGCCTTGAGTCTTCGGCGATCGCTCTATGTATTGTTTTTCCAGCAGGTTCTCTATGCATTTCTTGACTGTACTGATTTTCGGCATGAACCTTGTCTGAGCCTGGCTAATGACCTAGGTGGAAGAAAATCGACAGCTCATCATTAGATTCTTCAGAGTGGAATAACGACACTTCTAGACATCAAAAAATACTCCTAATCTATGTAATGATTTTCTTAACACCTTTATCATAATGAATGAGGAATAATGTTGAATTTACTATATGTACGAAGTCATGGCCTGAGGTGGCACATTCCAGAGGACGGCAAAAGTCAACTATTAAAAAACTAAAAATTAAAAAATTAACATTAACTATAATTTAAAATTGCTAATGAGAAGACAATAAATGAAACCAACGAGTCCTAAGTTTAGACCTGAATGACATACAGTAGATGATTGACCTCAGAGTTTCAAAAAATTCTAAACTGCATTCTTGTAGCAAACACTGAAGAAATGCTGAATTTTTTAATGAACCATGGCAACAGGAGCCATAGCAACGTGAAGCCATGGCAACTGACCTCTTGCACGAGTGCTGTGTGCGACATCTCTTTCCGTGTCTTCATGATTCTGACGATCGACGCTTGCATGAACATCCTTCGATCTTCCTCAACAGCAACGTGCGTCTGGACCACTTCCTGCAAGAGAAATTAAGGTAAGGTAACACAAGATACGGTAAGGTAAGATACCATAAGGCAATACACGGTTAGGTAAGGTAGGAAAAGAATCGAAGGAAAAGAAATAAAGGCAGACCAAGACTATGTTGTATAGACAACATAAATGAGGATTATAACATCACTTGAATTAACACTAAGGGGAGCAATGGACTTGACAAATGACTGAGGACGATGGAGATCATTTATTCGTACCCATCGCCGCCAAACGGCTGGCGTCAGGAACGGATGATGATGATGATGATGGTAAGGTAAACTAAATTCAGTTCAGGCAAGATAATATAATGTAAGGTATGGAAACTGATCCTGCCATCTAAACACTGTTCTCAGAGGAGTTGTCAGGAAAGTGAAATACAGAACTGCAAAGTAGTCATGGGAGCGCCTCTGAATAGGAAATTAATTCAACAGCATTAAATATCGTCAAAGAATCATACTGCAATGTATCCTGAAACTTAAACAGTGCTCATTAAAAGCCTCTCATATGCTCCGTAGAGCATGCTTTGCAAACAATCTGAATACAAAATCAGCTTCATTCACAATCACGACGAGCTGCAATCTTGATCCGAAGATTGAATACAAAACAGCAAAGCACGATGTAATTTAGAGAGATGTCACAGTCAAACGAATATTTGATAAGAAACACTGCTCAAAATTCAATTCATTACTTTATACAAATGTCAGAGTAGCGTCGTTTATTTTTCGGCAAAGATCAGAAGCCGTGTCAGAACAAAGACAAGCACAAAGAAAAGAAATTACAAAGGATCTCATACAAATTTCAACATCAAAATCTTGTCGATGATGCCTGCCAAAAAGTGATCGCAGAGAAGAATTAATCAGTACACAAGGCGTGCTTGACAGTGTAGTGGTTAGTGAGCTGGACTGTCAATCGAGAGGTCGGGGTTCAAATCACTGTCAGGGCAGAAATTTGGTTCGAGATTTCTGCTCCTCCTGCACCCCTTAGCCAATACAGCGTTAATGAGTACACTGACCATACACGGTCGGTGGGATGATGATAAAGGGAGAGGAGAGGACTGTCCATTCGCTCTCATATGCTGAGGCTAAGAAAATGAAGTCGCTAACATTTCATATCCATGGCTGCCCTCTCAGGCTAGCTTAAGGAACTGCTCTTCTTCCTCATGTGGCTGCTACTTTAACAATTGAACAGGAACTATGTTTTTTAATACAATACAATACAACTGTAATTTGATAAAGCCTTCTCTGACAAATGAGGGCATCATCAAAGTAAGGTAAGCTTACCTGGACGACTTCGGTCGGCAAGACAGGCAGAATTTTGAACTTTGTTCGTTTGTTAGTAAACTTGAGATTCAACGTGAAAACACTGGAGTCGGTAATTGGTAGCTGAAGAGACGAAATGCAAAAAGAATTAGGATGACATTGAAAATATGTTGCTCAATTATGCAAATATTCTAGATTTTAAACAAAGATTCATGATTTCATACAGTCAGAACCTTTATTTCACTTATTCAATCATTCATTTTTTGCATGGATTTATATAGTAGCCCCTTCAAGGTAAACTCAGAGGTACTCTTATTGTATTGTATTGTATTTTCGTTTATTTCATAACTTGCTGTCAAGACACAACAAGTAACATCAATGCATGATTATGCAGTTGCGCGAGACTATAGTACTATTATAGCTTTAGGCCTAGATAATGCACTGTTCAGCACTATAATAGGTATATGGACTCAGCATGTACGAGACCACAACGCTACCAGCGGAAAACAAGCACAGTTTTCAGGCATGTGATGACAAAAAGATACAAAGATTAAATCAGACTCATCTTTACTCCTTCAATTGCTGTGCCTAGATTTTGGAACTCTCCCTTTGCATGTTCCTTCTGCTCAGTTGATTACGTCAATTCATTCTCAACTTAAGACGTACCTCTTTCAAATGCTTAAATCCACCACAGGCTGCATGTCTTATTTACATACTGATTTTCTGGATATTGACCTGATTACGGCTTGGTTTTGGTGCACCATCAGTTGATGCCTTGTGCATTAGACACCGGTGCAATAGAAGTTACTAATTACAATTACAGTTACTGACCTGAGCCAGAAGCATCTTGGCATCAACCAGCAGCTGAAGCTCTTTAAGGAGCTCTTTATTTGGAAGTTGGCAGTTCTCTCGGATGTCGTGATAGTTCATCGTGTCAGTGTTGTTGAAGCACATGAGAACACCCACCAGGTACAGCTCCATTGTCACAATGTATGGCTTCTTGCAGTAACAAAACTTCAGTTCAACTGCAAACAAAAGTGCAAGACAAAACTGCAAAACATAAGAACTGCGTCACTTTGTAATTACGACAATTTATATAGCATAGTTGGTAGCAAGCTACTTCTTATTCCCACTACAAGCTAGCTACTTTATATCCCACTACAAAAGGGGAACAAAGATTAAAGTGTGGTGCCAAGGTTGAAGCTCTACCACCTGAGGTACAAACACAACCACAGTCGATTCTCACAATTTATTTCAACTTGAATTTCGAGTCATTTGCCAACCACTGTGGATGAAGAGATTGAGTGCCTTTCCAGGTGGAAAGTTACTCATCCAGGGGTAATCTGGCTTGATTACTTAGTTTAACAAGCATCATATCAAGAAAACATCGCAAATATTATGAAGCATTTAAAAATTATATTCTATCTAATAAACCAAATTTATTCATTTCTATAGCACCATAACAATAATTTTGAGGGAACTAACCGAGCGATAAGTTGTACATCCAACTCAGTTTCCTGCCCAAGTATTGGTCATTGTAGAACATTTCAAACTGGTAAAAGAAAACATGATAATGTAAACGTAATAGCCCATTCATATAGCACTATCATACATAATCCATCATTAACACATCTACTAGATATTTTGATGGGGCTATATAAATCTTGGATATGAGGTAACTTTACGATTGTCAATCATTATTATCTGGGACAACTTGCATCAAGTTTGAATATGACTGACTTACACCTCAGCCTTTCAGAAAACCCTTTGACAACTTCACTCATTAATTTTAAATACAATTTGGATGTTGAAATGAAAGTTTCTTAGGATTTCACAAAGGCGTTTGACAAAATGAAATACACTTCTTGCTTAATTACTATCCAGGCTGATGAAGGATTTCAAATTAAAGTCCCACCTCGCCTAGAATTCCTACCCTAATCCATCCGATCCTTCACTTTCCAAGCTTTCTCGTTTTCAGTTAAACCCGCCTTAGCAGCCCCTCAGTCTCCTCACAGCATTCAATCAATATTTGATTCAATACAATTGAAACAAACTATTAATGCATTACCATAAAAGATATTATCGACGCTTTTAGAAGGTGCTATATGTTTAAAAACCATACACACAAATACATACAAACATACATTGCACGGCATTGAACAGTTAATGCACTCACCATTCGCACACACTTCTCCAGCTCTTGTGGAAGTGAAAATGTTGCCAGATCAGACTGACTGATAGGCCAAGAACCAGCCTTCAAAGAAAAGCAAAATTATTCCGTTAATTAATTCTATTAAAAAACTATTACTAAATTCTATTAATTTTATATAATAATCAATACGACTAGAAGTCGTACAGTATACTATTAACCATGTAAGTGCAAGACTTTGTCTAACATAACACTAATTATATACATACATAATCTGACATTATTAGACTGTGATCATGACATCCACGATGAAGATAATCAAATGCTAATCGAAACAATCCATGTCCGCATACTCTTATAACCATCAATGATCAAACACAGGAGGACACCGGTACAGCACCAGGATACAGTCAAATACAATCAAACTGTAGTTTGCTAATGCCCTCGTTACAAAGTTCAGAAGTGCACATTGAAGCCTGGGCAACCATAAAGAGCCATAAACAGTCACACTAGAAGAGGTTAGTTAAGTTTTCAGTTTGAATTTGATGCCCTCCTTTCAAAGTTCAGAAGCGCAAATTGAGGCCGTAAGAGCTATAACTAGACTGGAAGAGATTTGTTTACAGAAAGACAGTCTTGTTAAAAGAGAAGCAAACGTGTAGAAGAACAGAGTTCCAGATGGAAGAACTTGCAACTGTAAAGTTTAAGTTGAATTTTAAATTGACAAAGAGTCGGTCGGTATATTCGTTAGAAAAGACGTCACTTACAGCCAGGACATTTATGACGACGCCGTGACTGAGTTGGCGTTCGCTGTCATCACCCAGATAACTCGTGAACTTTGTGTTTAGGTCAGCGCTGATGGCCATGTCAGTAAACATCCGATGAAGTTTGCTTGCATACTCGTAGCCGCATACTTGCTGTTAGCGAATAGTTTCAACAATTTGACAGATACAGTGGTTATTAAGTTATTAAGTTAATAATAATCTATAATATTTAATAAGTAATCTGATGAACAATGGGGAAGACAAATGATGCAATAATAACAATAACTGAAGTAAGTCTCTGGCTCAGTGATTCGTCTTTCTCCAGTTGCTTTCTTGCTTTTTTTATCTTACGAAGCATTAGTTTGTGATTCATCAGTAGTGCCTCAACAATTAATTAAATGGTGGATCAAGGCCTTAGCTGGGCTTCAATGTCATTCAGGTCTACACTTAAGACTTGTTACTCACGTCTAGCATCACTGATCTGTAGATTTAAACTGTGGCTCTCCGTTAGAGTTTTTTGCAATGGTAAAACTTTCTGAAACAAATCTGTGGTCATAAGTTAAACGACTTTTGACAACAGTTTTGTTTGAAACGACCATTTTGACAATGACACTAGTATGAGCACTTTGTTAAGTCTAAAGGTGGAGAGAAAATTTGCAACAACTTCATAGAAACAAACAGCACTGCAGACTTAATATATGGAGAGAATTAAAAATGCTTGTAATAAACATTAATTAGATTCAAATTACACAAGTCATCAGATTAGCTTAGATTATAGTATTAAATGCCTCTACAAGTAAGGTATGGGTACGGTAAGTAAGGTATGGGTAAGGTGAGTAGGGTATGGGTAAGGTAAGTAAGAAATGGGTAAGGTGAGCAAGGTATGGGTAAGATAGGTAAGTACGCATAAGGTAAGTAAGGTATGGTTGCCAAGTGACATACCTTTAACCGATTAATCATTGCTTCTTCTAAATCCATTGACTGGAACTGAGCGTATATCAGTCGCTTTGCCATTCCACGCGAATAGAACTAGCGGCACAAAAGAAAAATAACCAAGATATTAAAATACCTGTGACGACATAAAAACACCACAAATATCTAGCCATCCAAAACACGATCAAGTCTTAACAGAAGAATCAATCTCTTTATTCCAGCATTACGGAATGTTACCACCATCATAACCTATCCAACAGACACGCGAAATTGCATGTATACACAAGAAGTTACATATGCATAGAATCCCACAACATAAAATGTATAAAACTACATCAATGAAAAGCACATTAAATCACATAACATTACTGTAACATGAGATGAAGCAAATTAGATTTTATCACTTTATATCAGAGTTCTCACGATCATCAGCATTTTACTACTAGCAAACTTCAACGTATTTCAGAGACGCTTCATAGACATATGAAATTAACTTATAATCATACATCATAAATTGGACTTTCATGATTGCTACCTTCTCGAAAACGTCTTTGTCGCTGATGTAGTTGAACAGCTGAATGACCTGCGTCAATTTCTCATCCTGTTCACTCTCAGACATACTCTTCGCCGCCTTCTTCAAAAGGTTGTCACAATATTTTGCCAACTGAAATTGATCACAAAATGAAGGTGTTAGGATTAAGGTGTTATTATTTTCAAATATTTCATGCCATGTTGAAATTCTTTAGTCTCTGTAATGATGTAATCGCAGTCCTAAAATTTCTAAAGCGCCACTTAAAAGCTAAGCATAGGGCACCAGCTTATTCCCGAGTGCTGTGTCACGTCCGAGGGGTTGTCCAGTGAAACTAAGTGAAAGTCAAGTAAGCATAATCGTAAAGTCCCAAATTTCTAAAGCACTACTTTAAAGCTAACATGCCTCATTAAGAATAGGAAGGTGAAGTGATGAGACTATGGGGCCGTCCATAAATGACGTCATACTATTTTGGCATAAAATTAACGCCACCCCTCCCCTCTTGTCACAGTTAAGCAGTAAGCAGTTCCCTGTCCCATAATCACAGTGTCATCTCAAGCCCCTCCCCCATCTGGACGTGACGTCATTAATGGACGGACCCTATAACCCTGCGGCCATAAAGTGTCAGAATAAACGAATATTATTATTATTATTATAAAACACGTAATACTTTAACCTGATCTTAAAAATGGATGTTAGTTCTTACCAACTCAGGTGATCGACAAGATGCCTTCTTGTGTCTTTTGAAGTTAATGGCTGCAGTGCATGCCTGAAAATGTTTTATTAACACACATAGACATTATCACTAAATAACTCACATAAATATATATGAACATCGGTATAAAGTAAGTAAGTCTGCTTTACAACATCATAGCACACCATGAAACACATTGCAACACTGAACTCAATAACTGACTCTGTCTACTGTGATGGAGATACCGTGTATAACAGAATTCAGAGTGTAAATATATCAATATATCAATAAATATCGAAAAACGTTGGTACACTTTGAACTTCGGTGCCTTGCAATGGGAAGCAATGAATAAAGACTGATTTAAATTGAATTTAGACAATATTGCACTTGAAAATGAACAGTAAATAACGGTTAAGCAACTTTCCAGGGAATTCTAAACTGTGCCTTATCAGCCGAATATGCATATATATATATACATATATCTGAACACCTCTCGGTATCCTCTAAGAACTAAGCCAATTTAATATGAAGACTTTTATAGCACCAGAATCATGATACCAAGTGCATCAAATGATGGTCACTTTAAGAACCTAGCCAAGAGGTGAAACCCTTGCAAAGATATCAGCATGCATTTACATTAACCCTTTATGTTCGGTGCCTTGCAGCCGGAGGGTAAATGTATGAATCTATATGTAGCCGCCGCGTATATGGACCCTGGGCAAGTCCTTCACTGTAATTGCTCATGCGCTGTATGTATGAAACTATGTATTCATATGTCCGTATGTAGTATGTATATATAAGTAGAAATCTATAAGGAGCGCTATATAAATATCCGAAATGAATGAATGAATGAAAATATACTGTAAAAGTTCATACACTTTGAACTATACCAAATTGGAAGCAATAAATCAGAACTGATTAAAACTGAATTTAGTCAATAGTGCATTTGAAGATGAACAATAAATAACTATTAAGCAACTTTCCACTTAATTTTAAAATGAGCTGTATCATGGATAAGTATGCATATATCTGAACACCTATAATGTCCTCCAGGCACGTAGCGAGACTTAAATTCAAGAGGAGGCAACTTCACAGACTATTGGCAAAATCCTGGTCACTGGGGTCATTGGTCAATAGAATTTCATGTATCTACGCCTATAATGTCCTCTCAGAACTAAACCAATTTAATCTGAAGACTTTTATAGCACCAGTGCATCAAATGATGGTCACTTTATGAACCTAGCCAAGTTCTGAAAACCTTACACAGATACCAGTGTATACATATACATTAAGAATGGTCAGATCCGTTCTTGCTATAATATACCATAATTCTCTTTTACCGGTTTGTAAAGAAATGTACAGATCTCATATGCACTGGTTACCTTGTCCAAAGCTGCCATGAATCTCGTATTACCGTAGAACACTATCCGAATCTGTTCTGCATATTTTGAACGGAATTCCAACACTGCATCGACGAATTGATTGGCCAACTAAGACACAGAAATTTTAATTAAATAACACTGAGTTTATATCTAATAATTATTGTTCTAGAAATGTATCTCTAATTTTATTATTATTAGGGTTGTTAATGATTAAACTGTTTTAAATAGCTAACTATTTAGGAAATAACGATTAATTAATAGTTACTTGTGATAAAATTTATTCCCCAATAAGTAATGACAAATACAAAATTAATCAATCAATCAATCAATATTCGTTTAATCATGAAACCAAGCCGTCACAGACGCAACTTGTTACAGGCAGTAAATAGCTAATGTCATTAGTTAAAAATTAACATTAATAATGCAAGCTTTCTTAGGATGCTTGAGAAACCTCGAGATTACAATACGGGAAATAGCTAAATACACTTATACCTAACCTAACCTTATTTTTACCTTACTCCTGACATCCCTGCTACTCTAATGTACTGAACACTTAGACTTTACCTCATTTCCCTGTAGTGACTGCATTACAGCCAAACCAAGATCTTGCAAGTGCTCTTCAAATTCGGCTACCATCAAATCGAGAGAATTCTCGAGCGGACAGTTTGTCGGACTAAGCAGCTGATACATATTCGAGAGATCTATCATGAAAAACAACCACAAATCAGAAATTACAGATTTTGAAGGTTCAGAATTTTTAAACATCTCAGTTTCAATTTTATCTGGGTGTCAGATATACATTTTTCTTTTCCTTTCAAGTTTTTTAAATTCTACATTTCTTTTCTTGCCCTTATAAATGACCTCAGGCTGCAGTTTCACATTTGTCCTGCCAGTAAGTAAGTAAGCAGCCTTTATTTGCACCTGACAAACGTACATATATTATATCGTATGCAATGATAATTTAGTATTATTATTATTATTAATTAAATTTGTAATGCACGCATGGTCACACCGAAATGCGAATCTGAGCGTGGATAGTCTGCCACCAGAAGATGCAATTAGATATCTAAGTGCTTGACAGACTTGGAGAAATAATGAGTTTTGAGCCGCTTTCTGAAGGAAGGGAATTTGAGCCACAAAGAGTCGATTTCACTCCTTGGGGGCAGAGGCATGGAATGTACACAAGCCTACACCTGTTCTGCATCATGGCTCAGCTACAATGATTACATACACATTTGAAAAAGACTACAACAGGAGCAAATTTTTCAGACAAAAAGATGCACATATAAAAGTAACTAAAGATTCATCGATTAACAAATCTAAGTTTAAACGGTTTAGATTTAACAGTTGGTGGGAATGCAAGAGAGCCCAACACCACCTTGGTGTGAGGCTCGCCGTGGTGGCTAATTGAGTTAGCACAAAGTTACCTTCCCACTTTTCTCGTTGAACCATATCTCTGCAGTTACTGTCGATGAAGGGAATGTTGTAGGTGAGGAGGTGCTGCCGACAGTCGAACAGAACGCGATTGTACGTCTCTCGGTGGAGGAACTTGCGACTTCGATTAACTTCTTCGTTCATGAATTTTATCACCTAAAACAGTACAGCAACACACTTACTTACAATGATCACTATCTTGATAGCAAGACAGCAACACAAGAAACTGACTTTCTTAACTGAGTGACTGGGACTCAAACCTCAGACACATCAGTTAAGGACGATTGTCTTGCCTCCAAGATTTCAACACTTATTTCTTGTCGGAAAAAGTTTAACCGCATTTTCTCAAAAGTACTGTGGAACGCAGTCACTGTTTTAATAATAGCACATGACTATAATTGTAATTTTATTTTCAGACGTTTGCCCATTCTAAGACGGTTGAAATCACCTTCATAACGATCGCATGACATGTCCTCCACTGTTTGTTGTAGTGTCTCTTCCTTCTCAATTCCGATACTCATGTGTACCCAATCGTTGGTCCTTTTCCCCATGATATTCTCTCCCCTCCAGATGATGTCCTAGTTTTGTGTAGCACATGACTATAACTGTGTCATCTGTCTGCCCGTCAGTGTCTATGGGTACACTCCACTTAACCATCGGCCGTTGTCCCACTCCACTTAACCATCGGCCCTTGGGTATCAGGGCATTTACACACCAGCTAAGCATTTGCATAGTGTGTTCATAGGACTGTGAAACAGATGGCAGGAATCCTCGTATATTGGTATGAATGATCATTGCAGTACCTGCTTCATAAACTCTGAACAGTCGTTTGAACCCAGAAACTCGTGTGCCTTCTGGATGTAATAATCCGTCGACATCTGAAAGAAAGGAACTTCGAGCACTTCTTCGTACAACTGCAACGAAGCAAAAACAGATTTATCAATTACAAAAAACTTGTATTTGGCTGGTGACGCCTGGTCAAAATCCTACATCAACGACACAATGCCAATTGCAAGAACAAATCATCTTTTCTTTATTGAAGCGCCGGACAAACGCACTGCTGTACATTTACACGTTATGCAATTGAAACAATTCCAAGAACACAAATGACAGAAGACATAAATCTTAACTAAACAGAACAGACAGCCTGCATTACACGGCGCTAATGCAACAGCATGTCCGCCCTACGGGAAAGACCTCTCGCTCTCTATGCCAGTGTGTTATCCAATGTGCTATCGGGCCCCAAAAGATACTATATGAATCTACGAAAGCCGACAGAAGCGCAATGCCATCTGTGGGACACTACTGGTTAGAGCGCTCACCTTATAACACGGACAGTACGGGTTTGAGTCTGCTTTAGATGGTTACTGTGTGTGGATGACCCTGAGCTAGACCTTTCCTCACAATTGCCCAGCACCATCGATTGGTCATAAGATTGCACCACTTAATAAATTCATATCGACAATGGTGCCTACACCCTTAGACTCGATCTGACACCTTCCTCACCAAACTTAAAACTGATCTTTTTGGGTGCGTTGGAGTCGGGAGCACCTCTGAGTAGTTTCCTTGAAGGAGCGCTATAAAATGAATTTTAATAACGAATGATAATAATAGTAATAATAACAGTAATAATAATTCACAGATTATTATTTTAATTACTACTATTACTAGCAAGAGGCTGCCTCCTTGCTGCATGCTGCTGCTGCTGCTACTACTACTACTACTACTACAACCATAACTACTCCAACACCACCACTACTTCTACTATTACTACCTAATAATAATAATAACGCTTTAGACTTTCACAGCAATTTTTCCCTGCCAGAACTTGATGAGGTTTAGACAACCCAGAAATTTAAAAAAAATAATAAATACTAATATTAAAAGTGTCCACTTGGCCATGCAAAATCCAGGTGTCCGAATTGGTTACCTTGAGGTCATCAGCTGCTGTCCTGAATTTAAGAACTTCAATAAGAGAGAACATGACAGAGTAGGCAGCTCGATAGTTGACCGCTTGACCGAGACGATCTCTGTCGACAGAAACAGAACAGAAAAGACCTTGGCATTGCAAACTCAGTCACCTGCATACCGTCATCTGCAGATTGTATCATAACATAAAGGTATGAAGAGTAAGTGAATGTAACATAAGATAAAGTAAGTGAATGTAACATAACATAAAGGTAAGGTAACCTCACAAAAAGTAACATAAGTGAATGTAACATAACATAAAGTAAGTGAAGATGAGGTAACACTGACTAAGGTAAGTAACATAGGGTAAGACAGTGTACGACTAGGAAAGAAGAGTTGAGGTCAGATACGAGGTAAGATAAGCTGAAGTAATGTACGTTGAGGCAATGTAAGGGAAGGTGAGGTTAAGTAAGATTGGATAAGGGGTAAGTAAAGGTAAGGTAGTGAGGTAAAATAACATTGGATAAGGTAAGGTAACATTATCTCAGATACATAAGGTCAAGGTCAAGGAATGTAATACCTCAGACATGACATACCACTATCAACATTAACATTGATTGGTCAAAGGATATTTCGGTTGAAGCACAAACATGACTACAGTAAATCAAGCGTCCACTGGACAGCCTTCCTTCTGACTAACAAGACTCAACAATGAATTAATTAAACCAATTTAAGTAATTAATTTTTTATTTCCTTTGTTTATATACCTGGTTACTTCATTCAGAAGTGAGTTAGTCAGTTTCTCCTGCTGCATCTCGATCATGATGCGACGCCACAGATCAAGCGCCAACTACAACACAAAACAACCTTCGATCATTTACTCCATGATCCATAACTGTACTGTAACTGTAACCACAGTTGTTAACCATAACTGTAACTGTAACCACAATTGTCACTGTAACCAACCACAGTAAACCTGTAATAATTATGTAACCACAGTCACTGTAACTGTAATGTCATTTTACTTTACAATCACATAAAACTACACATAATTACATATCACCACATTAAAAAAATCAACATGTGTAATCTCAAATTTAACCGATATTCAGAGTCAATAAACTGTTTTTTAGTTATATTACGATCCATTTTATTCTCCACTTTATTTTTTTATCAGATTCCTGACTACTCTTTTGGACAACCCTCTGATTAGACGAAGTGTGAATAAGCCAACCTCTCCGATCTCCTCCGAGCATGTCATCCTCTGCAATGATTCCATACAGAACATAGTCGATGTCAATCTGACTGAGTTTACGCTTGCGAATGACCTGCGTGTTTAAGAAGCTGCCAAATAGAAAGAAATCGTTTAATACTTCAGCTCCAACAGAGATAACAAGATTTTTATCAATTTCATTAGCTGTGAGATTTATAAAACAAGGCTTGACCTTTTTTTTCCCGTGTTAGGACCACAATGGCTCAATCCAGGTCCTTTGTCTGCATACGTTCCTCTCTATGGAATTGACTTCCTCCTTCTCTACGCTCTACAATCCTCTCTAGTAGCATCTCTACCTCTTTCTCTCGCCTTAAAACCTTCCTTTTCCTCAGAGTACCTCGCACTGGGAGCGCTTCTGAAAGGCTTATGCTGTGAGAAGCGCTTTATAAATGATCAAATACAATACAATGTCACAGGACAAGGGCTTATCCAGGGACACTCCTTAAATGACCCTCATCTGAGCTTAAGAGGGGCATGACCCTCTGGATCTGCCCTTGCTCAATAACTCTTCATTCTTTACACTGGTCTTCAAAAGTGACATGAGGTAATATCTGTGGCTCTCAGAAGTTTGCTTTAGAACAGGACAGTTCAACAGAGTAACTTTTAAAATCAACTGTCTGTATCATTTAAAAGCATCTCTGATGCTATTTCTTAACAGGGGTTGCTATATAATCCATCAAGTTACGGTAATTAGTAGAATTTTTAAATACTGTAGCATGGAAATTATGTTATTCATCATACCTATTCACTAAGCCAACTGGAATTTCACTCACCTGAACAAGTGATCGAGAAATGGAACACACGCATAAAATGGTCTCCAGAAGTGGTCATATTCCGTCAGTATATTCTCCAATCCACTGTTATACACAACCTAATTGGAAAAAATTTAATTAATGTAATAAACTGTGATGATATTGTAAGACAAACACCATTCACAGTACCATACAAATGATAGTATAATTTAAATTGCAATTATCATTATAGTTTCCACATCAGCATAACGGTAAAGTAAAGCAATACAATGTGAGGCAATGATATGTAATGTAATGTCAATAATGTATGGTAACATGACTTAATGTAAGATAATGTAAGGTAAAGTGAAGTAAGATGCTACATAATGTAATGTAGGGTAACGCAAAAGTATGGTTATGAAATGCAAAATATGGTAACATATACTACATCACATTATAGCTCATATAATTATTTTGCATTACATAATCATACATTACATGACGCACCCTTTTGTATTACATCGATGCTATTGTTGCTGACAGTATGGTATTGCCACCAGAACCAATATATAAAAACAATAATTCAATCAGTAACAATAATTATTAATTTAATTAATTAATTTAATTTAATTAAATTTAATTTAATTAATTAATTAAATCCAGTAACATGACTCTTCTTCACTCACCTCCTGGACCTGTGATATGTGTGATCCAAGAAATTTTCTGATTTCCTGGTAAAGCCGTTCTCCCAGTTTCAGGCGAGGACTAAGGCACAGGTGGTAAACATCTCTGCGGGATTACGTTAAGAAATCTCCACATCAGTGTAATGTAATGCAGTGTGAATAAACTAGAAATTTATATAGCGCCTTTAGCAGCACATAAAATAAACAGATAAAGCAGCATGTTTTATTTCTGTTAAGATTAGAGTTCAAGCACTCATTTCTAGATAAGCAACTCAGAGAAGGGTTGAGAGAGGTTCACTCAAATGTGGACTTGGGAAGTGGTAACATTTAATGTGGACATCCACAGTTGGCATACAAAAGGTACTCATAACCCCAACATTTTGAACTGGTGGGTGTCTAAAGTACCATACCCCACTTTTTATATCCATTGTTTTGCCCATTATTTTTTGGAGGAAGCCCTCAAGAGTCAAAATTCAAAACAATTGCACCAAGCATCATCATCGTTGCGATCACCATTATCATCTTCATTGTTATTATTATAATTATTAGTAGTAGTAGTAGTCACACCTAATAACCAGGAACGGATATATATGAAATATATATATATCTGTGTGAATGGTTACGTATCGATAGTCCGAAGGTTCGATAGTCCGAAGGTTCGATAGTCCGAAGGTTCGATAATCCGAAATAGTCCGAAAGTTTCATGGGAAAACATATATGTATATGTACATATTTATGTATATGTACATTATATGTATATATATGCATGCATACGTATATGTTTGTATATATATACATGTACATATGTTAGCCTATATATATGGATATAGGTACATAATATGTGATATATATATATATATGATTATGTGTGTAGATGTGAATATATATATATATGTATATGTAATGTATGTATATACATATATGTATGTATCTATAATTATGTATATATGTATGTGTATACTATACATGTATATAGATGTATGTGTATATGTACACTGTACATGTATATGTATATATATGTATTTACGTATATATGTACTTATATATATATATATATATGTGTATATATATTTATATGTACATATATATTTATGTATATGTGTATATGTATGTATAGGTATGTTTATGTATATATGTATATATACATATATATGTTTGTTGTGTGTATATATGTATATATATATATGTATTCATGTATGTATACATGTATTTATGTATTTATGCATATGCACATATATACCTATATATATATATATACACACTAATATCCAAATATATAACATGTATATAGATATAAAAACAGTTGTATATATAAACATATAAACATATACTAACATATATATACATGCATATATATACATATAATGTACAATTGTACATAATTATATACATATATATTTGTCTTCATTAGTCCGGAATAGCGGACCCCCGGAATAGCGGACCCCGGAATAGCGGACCCCGGAATAGTGGGACCCCGGAATAGCGGACCCCGGAATAGTGGACCCTCGTAATAGCGGCCCCTGGAATAAGCGGGCCTTTAATCTTTCAGAAGACATCTTCTTCAGTTCTGCTTGTTTTTTGACACTTAATTTCTCCATCTTACTTCTTTACTTCAGTGCTGTCCTTTCTGGAAAACACCAGTTTTCTTTTGTGTTTGAAGTATTGGGGATTGTTCTTTGTTTGATAACAACCAACTTTTATACCTTTGTCGTTGAGGCTTTTCGTTGTCGTAGATTTACCAATGATTTGAATGCGTATTCACCAGTCGACGTTGTTTCGAATCCCAGACGTTGTTTCGAATCCCAGACGTTGTTTCGAATCCCAGACGTTGTTTCGAATCCCAGACGTTGTTTCGAATTCCACCGCTGCTGCCACCAAATATGTCACCAACTCTTTTTCTTTCTTAGTTGTGACCTACCTCAAGAACTTTCCTTATCTCTACATATAAATTGCTCAACGTCTTCTAACTGTTTAAGAATTAAATTGACACAGTTCTTTGAATGTTTCTCCTTTCTTCAAACACAGTTATTTCAAACGTACACTTAATATCAAAGTTCTTATCAATTACCACTCAACGGTAACTTCTAACATACAGCTCTCTACTGCATTAAACCAACTACCACACTGTATTGTTCAAATTCACTGTCATCAGCAGTTTCTAAGTTTGGCGCGCTAACTGCACGTGTAGAGAATCTATCGTCAGCCAAAGTTTAGGCTACTTTAGGCCAAGCGCCCACGAGCCGACAGCGCAACTAAGGCCTAAGACTAAAACGCTTAACAATCGATACACATTATATATATATATATATATCAACCTAAGGAACACCTGTGCTCATTATATATGCAAAACATTAGTTCACACATTCTATGCCTGGCTATCATCATTTGCATAGATAAAGATGTCTGTAACATTCTAGGGATTGTAGCACTAACTGGATTGTTGTAATGCCATGTTGTTTCTGTTTATTCCTCTAGGCAGAGTTGCTGAAGCCAAATCTTCTTGGCATACTTGTTCATTTTGACAAGCATCTGAATGACGGCACAGTTCCTCTGAGCGAGAAGAAAAAGGTTGGCTCCATGTAAATCTGTTGCCTTGCACTGTATACAATGATTTTATGTACATTTTTTAAATAAACTATAACAGGAGAAAATTATAATGTCACACATGCAAAACTAAATATAACGTAAAATGCATCAATTAATAAAACTTAGGGCTGCGGAAGTTAACGATTAATTAATCGATTAATCGTTAATTAATTTTTAACGATTAAATTTGTTTTAACGATTAATCGAAAACTGCTTCTTATATTCAATAAGGTGCTCCGGTATTATAGCTCTTGTGGTTGAAGCAGGATATTTGAACTGAAAAACGCAAGCAAGACTGCTAATATGAATAAATAACTACTACAAAAACTACTAACTAGCAATTAGCAATACATATTAATAATAATATTAAAAGATAAACAATGAATACTGTTAATTTTGTATTTTGTCATTATTTATTTAATCTACGGCTGCAGAAGTTAACGAGTAATTAATCGTTAATTCGTAAAAAGTTAACTATTAAAAATTTTTTATCGTTAACAGCCCTAATAAAACTACTTTTAAACAACATATGGATTCGTTGCTTCTAGGCCTACAAGAGTTTGATCCAACTGATGCAGCTCATGGGAAGGCAGAACATCACTCGCGTCAGAATGAGAGTCATGACGACATTGAAGCAAGTGTTTTGATTGTTTTCTATTTAAATGCTTTTCTCTTCTGTGTTTGACCTGAAAGTTATGTAAGGGCAGATTGTTCTTTTGTTCGATTGTTGGTTGCCTTGTTTGTGCATCAGCCAAATTCTCCTTCAACCTGAGTACCTACCTCAGAGGACTTATTTTACTATATAGTTTTGACTGCTTGAAGAAGGAGAAAAGAAGAAAGAGAAGAAGAAAGAGAGGAAGAATGAATGCATGAATGAATGAATGAAGAAGGAGAGTAGGAGAGTTGAATCTTATAGAAGGAGAGTTCCTTGGCTGCTTGGTTGGTTACGGTAGTTGCTGTTTAACAGCACTGTGTCATAACATAGTTGATCAGCATCGCCCTCCGCTTTATCGAGGCTTGGACTGGCACTATCAGGGTATGGCAATGGCATTTTAGTAGTTTCTGAAGTTGACCCCAAAGAGACAGCAAGGGTCCAGTCGTCTCCCGCACCATCTGCTTTCCTGCCGATGGTGGTCAGTCATTGTACATAATTATGGTATAACTGAGTTGTTGGGCTGCAAGTACAACAGAAATTTTGATCTCTCTGATCTGGTGGGAAGTTGATCCCTTGACCTCTCGGTTGCTGGTCCAGCATGCTAACCACTTCGTCGTTAAAGAAATGGTTTCATAAAACTTTTTATTGAATATTTTGAATTTGTTGGTGTTTTGTTTTTTAGGATTGGCCTGAAGTTTAAAGACAGATGTTTTACGGAGCTCTGCTGCGAAGCATGGAGCTGTTTTGTCCACCTGTGCGTACCTTTGAATCTGACCTAATCATTTCTCTACTATTATTTCTTTGTCCACCTGTGCGTACCTGTGGACCTAACCTAATCATTTCTTTAACTTTTCTTCGTAATAGAATCTATATTTTTTAATCTGTTTTTGGTGTCACCATGTGTGAATATTTGTCAAGGTAAACTTACCGGTATTCTTGTTTGACAGTGTAACAGAAATGTAATGTACTGGTAAAACTGTGTAAAAATGGTCTTATTATACTGATACATAGTGATAATTGTAAACATATAAATCTTGAAATAAGTAAACTATCAACTGAAATAGATCTATTTTATTACTACTATATTTTGACAAAGAAAAAAGAGAAATGAAACAAAGGCAGACCAAGCCCATGCTGGATAGAGAACATAAATGAGGACATAACATCACTTGGACTAACACTGAGGGGAGCAGTGGAATTGACAAATGACCGAGGACAATGGAGATAATTTATTCTCACCCATCTCTGCCAAATGACTGGCGTCAGGAACTGATGATGATGATGATGACGTTGATATTGGCATTGACTATTGACTGCAGCTGAGGGCGGCTCGTTGCTCGTAATGCGATAGCAATTGTTTTCATACTGTCTTGTTAATCGGAGTTAATGAACGAAATTGCATGTAATGAAAGATGAGATTTCTGGTTGTAAATAGGTTGGAGATGGTTGCTTTGGCTCCGATGTTGTGTCAGATCGTTGTCAGTTTGCTTCCGTTGCTTCAGTTGCTGCCGTCTCAAGTGGCCTCCATCTTCCAGTATCTTATTGTTGAAAACAGGTCAGAATTCAACTGATGGGTAATATGCTTACTGTTGACTAACACTGCATTGCAATGACTACTAGACTAGTGTGCTCCACTCTGGATAGACAGGTGTGATAAATGGGCAGTAGTTACCATAGCTTGCCTTTCTGATTCCTGATGTTGGTACTGTTAGAGATCATTTGTTCGTACCCATCGCCGCCAAAATGACTGACATACTACTGGTACTATTGTTGGAACGTTACAAGGTTTTCTCTTTCTTCGTGTTTTAAGGGAGGGACTACACGAACATCTTCATGAGCTCTACTTCATTCCTGACATACCAGAACTGATACACGTCAATGCAGTACTGAAGCAGTACATCGAGGGACAGTACAGGTGAGTACTGAACATTATGTTACAGGGTGATGTAATGTAACCAGGCATTTATGTAGTGCCATTTGGGTAGTAGTTTCTCAGAGCTACCAGGTATAAAACGCCGTGACAGGTGTGAGAGAAAAGCGAGATAACAGCACCCTTTCCTTCGGCCTCGACTCTACTATGGCTCTATACAATTCGTCTTATTATTATTTGTTCAGCTCTGTGTTCTTGTCTTTGTTTATTCCGCTGTTTGTCGTCTTGCAGCTGCAAAGACCTGCGAACTCAGATTGAACATTTGCTGAAGGGAATCAGCCATGAGTCTCTCGATGTTAGGCAGATGGCGCTTTTCCGGATGAAACAGCTTCTTCGAACCAACAAGGTTGCAATCAATTCTGCCAAAAACTCTAGAGTTTACGCTGTCAATGTTTAGATTTTTTGCTGGCACAAATACTTGGTTTTGAAAACACAGAAATCCATGTTATTTCACTTGCTCAATACTTATTCCTTCTTGTGCAGGTCTGGTGATGGTCAACTATTTATTTTATTAGTTATTTGATGATTTTACAGGATGTTCTACATGATATGATACTTGGAAATGAAACAGCCGATCCTATCATATCCCAGATTATGGCAGCTGTAAGTTATGACTTTACATTCAATTGCCATAATGTAATCATATATCTTATATGCAGGCGGCAGGCCTATTTATATGTGTTGGTGTCTTAAATTGAATTTTGACCATTTGAGACTTGCCACTGGAGACTTACCTATTCCAAATTATTGCTTATCGACCATAGGCTGACTCTCAGTCTTAGCAGATGTTTCTTCTGAATATCGACCTGAGTATGGATGGATTTTGGAGCGCCATCGGTTGATGCCTTGTGCATTGGATACGGCCACGATAGAAGTTACTGATTACAATTGCAACTTGGATGGTGCCCATGTGTGCTTTCGACATGGGCACCATCCAAGTATGGTTATTATTTTTTAAATATTATATTACATGTAATTTTTGTTATTATGTCACTATTATTGTTATTTGTTATTTTTCAGTTGATGCAGGGATGTCGTGAGTCGGACCCAGCAGCACGCAACCTCTTTGGGGAATGTCTTGGGGAGTTGGGAGCTATTGACCCAGGGAGGTAAGAAACCACCACATGGAAACACAATGTAGCTGCAGTTTAACAAAATAGCCAAAGAATCTTTGTTTCAATGGGATCGCTTGTTGATGTTGGCAAGGACAGATGATGGAAAGCTAGTCCGACGCTTTGGACGTGTTTGTAACATTGTGGATTTTCACAGAGGAAGAGAAGAAGAAGAAGAGCACAACCTTTAACAACGAGCTGCCTATGGTTTTCCCATACATTTTAGTACACGCTCGTTGTTAAAGGGTTAAGCTAGCCGTGAGGCAGTCATGGATATAAGTGTTTGCGACTTCTTTTTCTGTGGGTGTCCAGTCCTCTCCCTCGTCGTCTCATCTTCCCACCGACAGTGTACAGTCACAGTACTCATTATAACCGAGTTGGCTCAGGGGTGCAGATGGAGCAGAAATCTCCTAAACAAATTTCTGCCCTGGCGGAGATTTGAACCCCGACCTCTCGATTGACAGTCCAGCACGCTGACCACTACACGATTTTCACAGACAGCTGTATGGAATAGGATTCTGTATAATAAATGGTTCAAATGTCGTAGAAAATTAGGTTTAATAAATCTTTATTTGGCTGGGTCCATCGGCAGCATTTCTGTTACGGGCATATGCTTATGTCAACCACCATCGATGCATTCGTCTAATCTAGTTGCAGCTAATGTTGCAGGATGTGTACTGAAGCTACAAAAGTGAATTTTCACAGAAGATGAATTAAGGTGAAGGTGGCACCAGGCGGCACATTCACACTGACCGTTACTATCTCGTACGATTTTGACAAGTTTCTTTGCGTTTTTCTCGTCTACGAGGCCTTTGTGAGTTTCCTAGTTACTTAAAATGCGCTGTGTTTTCATATATACGAGAGATCCTGAGGTTCAGTTGACTGACACTAACAAGGGGAGTGAGTGAACTAGCGTGTCGTTGAAAGTGGTTAGTGGTTTGAAAGGTTCAATGAATCGGGATTTGTTACTGCCTCAGGTTGGAACTCATCTCCAACCATCCAAAGGAACAAGCGAGCAGAGTCTTTACGTCGGTTGTAGAGGACGATTTTGCCTTTGAGTTGATCAATGAACTCGGAAAAGCGTTTCTTCGTGCCGAGGATCGAACTGCACAGGTGGAGAAATTCTCTAATCGTAAATATTAATTTCAATTGTCTTAGACTTGTTTTCAGTACAAGAACTGGAACTAATATGAAAGAAGCTTTATGTATGCATGTATGAATGTATGCATCAATTGATACTTTGTCATTTGAAACTCAGTTGAAATCTGCTAGGTGCATGAAACCAGAAGTCAAGGTATAGTAAGTAAACAAGAAACTGCTAAGTTTTGAGTTTAGACCAGTTACATGTGTAGCTATTTTTAATCAGTGTTTCTGGTTCCCGTAGGACTGCGTTGCATTTGCCCTTCAAGAGTTGATCCGAATATATGACATAAAAATCGAGGATGCAAGTGGCTGCCCGGGAAAACTGTGGAAGCAATTTTCAATGGAAGTTCAGGAAATTCTGCTACCACTGACACAGTCGAGGTTGGCTGAATTTCATCTGTACCTTTGCTTTCTGGATGTACTCTAATTAAGCCCCTTTGTAATCAGCTGGTGTGACATCTTTAGGTAGTGGTTCTTCATTTTTTTAATATTCGTATTTATTAATTCCAAATGACAAACACCATTAAGATTATGTTTTATGGTTCCTGTAGTAACAGATGATAACAAGTTTAACAGGAGTCGAATTTAACTATGTGGCGGCCTTCACAAGTATATGGTATGATTCAACCTGAAGACCCTGCTGTAGAGAAACTTCTATAGATATTTGTGAAACCAGTGTTGTAGTATGTTGTAAAAAAAGATCTGGAGGGGGAAATCGAAATTTTACAGATTGCCAAATTACGCGAATGCGGGCTAAAATCTAATGTTGTTAATATGTTGCACATGAAAGAACTGACGACTAATGAGGTTTTTGGTATTCTGACCCTCCCAATATCTTTCAGTTACATAGCTGAGGTGGTTAGAATAAGAACTTTAGGTGGGGTTGGTTGGTTGGTTGAACACCACTGACAACTAAAACACTGTGTGAAACAGTGATAAACCTTTTAGCTGTAATGTTTTCCGTAGTACAGATACAAACTTCATTGCTGGTACGTCTTTTGATACAGGTATAAGCTGAACGTTACCCTGAATTGGTCTGGCCTTCAGCGTCCGATCTACCGCAGCCGCAAAGGAAGTACCTTCGAACAATGGGTCTGCACTCTAGCCAGCTACTTGGAGTCTAGGGTAAGTGATATTTTACATGCTGTGGTAAACTCTGCACTGCTTGTTAAGACTACCTTTGGACACCTTATGGCTGTTGATGTGATGAGAGTACGGATTCGAGTTTCCATTGAGGCGATCGCTGTGTAGGGACCTTGGGCAAGTCCTTCACTAGCATTTGCTCAGTCACAGTGCCATCGATGTTCTGTCGTATGGTCATGTGAACTTCTGAACTTTGGAAGGAGGGCAATATCAAATACAGTTGTACTGTACAGTTTGTATTGTATGATATTGGAGCTATAGATGTCATTTGATTGGATTAGAAAACATAAGAGACACTTACATTATTCGTTTCAAAGTGTTTGATCAATGAGCGATGAATTGGCCATGGGATTGGTTAAATATTTCTTGTTGAAGGGCAGAAATTTGTTTATAGATTTCTGCTCTGCTTGGGAAGATGAGATATCTAGGGAGTGGACCCTACCTCATATGCTGAGGCTAAGAAAAAACGAAGTCGCTTACACTTCATACCCATGGTTGCCTCAGGCTAGCTTTAAGTTGACTGCTCTTCTTCTTCTGTTGAAAGGTGACGGATGAGAAGTGTCGGAGAGTCTTTGAGGTCTGTCGAGGAGTTATCAACCAGGACAGACACATTGCGCTCTACCTTCTGCCGTACCTGGCTCTTCAAATCCTCATGGAGGGCAGCATCGATGATCAGGGCATGGTAAGCTCACGATGCTTGCAGATCATATCACAAGTTATTACTGTTTACAGGAGTCGAATTTGACTATGGCAGCGATGCAAGGCACCAATCTGTCCTACTGCTCATTTTACCAACGCCATCTGGCGAATGAAACCAATCTGAGTCGACCTTTGTAACCGAAATAAATATTATAAATAAGATATATATTATAAATGAATTAAATGAGTTCGATGATCTTGACTGTGCAGCTGCTGCAGGAACTGAGCTCAGTTCTGTTGGATGCCAAAGAAGACGAAGTACGCTATGGTTCCCCGTCCGATTTGCGACACATGAGCGCTCAGACGGTCTTCTCAGTCCTTGATTACCTCACGAAGTGGCTCAGACAGTATGCAATGAAAAGGGCCGAAAAGACACCACCTCCTCCTGGTAGCCATGAATTTTTACTCAGATATTATTTTCTATGTCAGAAATGATACTTATTACATTTTATCAAGGCTTCCAATTTATTTAACCATATTATTCACAGTTGATAATTGAAAAAGATACGTTGGTGGTAATTATGAAACCCCTTCTCAGGCATTTCTCTCTCAACTTAAAATGGTTGTATTTGGCCGTGCTGGGGTTGGGAGCGACTCTGAGTATGGTAGTTCCCTTGAAGAGGCGCTATACAAATTCAAGTAATGAATGAATTCATGAATTACCTCTTAATACATGCCAAACTTTTACCGGTACATGGAAATGTGGAAACAGTCTCAGTGTTAGTGTAACATTTTGCAAAGGTCACTCTAAAACTCGTTTACCGTTTCTTCTTAGAGATCCGTGGAGTATTAGATCTGAAGGTTTTTATGACGAAAGTGCCACACGACGTTCTGGCACTTGCGTCGTACAACTGTGGTGCCGTGACACGTGCCATCATGCACCACGAGCACTTCATGAAGTCATTAGAGAAGTCCAGCTGCAAACAGGAAAACCTGGACTTTCTGTTGGTAAGCACAATGCTTACATCCCGACTTGTTTTTTTTACAAACATTATTATTATGATGCATTTACTAAGCACCACCATTTAACGACCAAACATCAATCGATAGCGCTGAGCAATTGTGAGTTAAGGACTTGCTCAAGCACTTTACACAGTAACCATCTCACGTGAGGTTAGAACCCGTGCTTTCTGTGTTAAAAGCCTAGCTCTCTAACCAATTGGCTAACAAGTCCACACGTTGAGACAGATACTGTGATGTACTTTATGTGCCAACGAAACGTATATATGATTCTTTTTATCGCACCTTTAAGCACCTTCCAAAGATGAAAGTACTTATAATCATAATGTGTCGTAGGTGCTGGCTTGTGTGTGCATATGTGTGTCTGAACATCAATATAGTGCTTTTCGGCACCTTTCAGAAGTGCTGGTAAACATGAGGTCAACTTCGACGTGCTCTAGGCAGTGAAGGAATTGTGGTTTGCCTATGAATGCTGCGTTAAGTCTTATTGAATAATATGGTTGTAAGTTGACAGCAAAATATATTGCATAGTGTACACAATTTAGGGGTTTATGTTTTATTTGAGTATGTGGGGACCTTCTTAGCGGGACCTAGGTCCCTTTAGGTCTCCCTTATTGACCATATTATCCTGTTCTTTTGACTCTCTTCTTAATGATTTGTCGCTTCATTCTCAACTGTTTTCAACCTAATTATCCTTGGATGATTTTCTGCTTACATGTATTTTTTCTTATAATTTGTATTTTGTTTCTTGACATGATGGTTCAATAAAAATGATTTTGATTTGATTTGAGTATGATTTAAATTGCAGAAGCTGTACTTGGCCTTGGATGAGCCAGATGGTGTTGCAGGCATTGTCGCCATTCAGCAGAGCCAGCCGTCCCTCCCTCAACAGATACTGGCTTTCGAGAGTGTTGGTAAGTGGTTGTGCACTACATATTTTGCTGTCTTGCTTCAGGCTGCAGTGGCCGCCAATCTCTATGTCCATCTCGACTTGCTTGTCCCCTTTGCACGCACTTCCTACATGCCACTCCGGGTTTTCTCCACCGTGGGTCCTATCATTTGGAATGGCCTTCCGTTGGAGCTACATTTGCTACCAAGAACAAATTCCTCACCTGTTTACTTATCTCTAAAAACCGTTCTTTTCAGACATGGCTGGACTGGTAGCGCCTCTGAGTAGGTATCTTGAAGCAGTGCTATATCAGGTTTATGTTGATTGATTGATTGATTGATTGATTGATTGATTGATTGATCGATCGATTGATTGATTGATTGATTGATTGATGGATGGATTAATTCTGTTAATCTTGTTTTTATGGAAAAGAGCTGTTTAATCATTATAGGTCAACTGTCGGATGCCTCCGTCTGTTATGATCTGGCGATCCAGATGGATCCAACTGACATCACCTACAGACAGGGTCTCCTTAAAAACCGTCTTGCACTTGGCGAACTTAGCTCGGCTCTGAACCTTGCAAATGGAATGATTACGGAAAAGTAAGGATGAAAATCCTGAAATATTTGATTAAATTGTTGTTTTATGTCTGCTGTCCTTGTACTTACCAGCGACTGGTACATCTAATATATCTGCAATATGCAGTTCAGATTATAGTGTTAGAGGTATAATAGCTCATTAAGTAATTAATTAATTAATAGCTCTCCTTCAGGATTTTAACTAAGAGGCGTTTCAGACTATAAACCCTGGCTGAAGAAATCATTGCTCAGGTTTGGCTTGTTTGTTCACTTGTTTGTTTGTTTCCTTGTCTATTTCTTTGTTGCTAATTTTAGATCATCGCTTACTTACTAATTGTATAATTTTCAGCAATATTAAGAGTCTTAAGAGTTGAAGTTCCAACTGTAGTCATTTGCAGCCTAATTTGTTATTATTACAGACTCTTAAATGCTATTACATGTAAAACATTTATGCTGTTATATGTGCATCTTTGGAGGCAGTATGAAATGGGGAAATATAAAATTTTAAAATATTTGACTGTCTTGTGTGCATGAAATTATGAATTAAGAAATAGCTGTTAGATATTTTAACTGTATGACTACTCTTTACTTGTAGCTCTGCTTGGACTTCTCAGCTCAACATGTATCGAATTGAAGCATCTTGGAAGCTTGGACAGTGGGAGAAAATGGAGCTCTATCTCAAATCGGTTGGTGTACTAGCATCATTGAAATACTTTAATTGATAGTCATATTCCAGCATTATGTAAACCTGGCTTTTTCAGTGGATTATAATTTTTAATTGCGATTTCACTCAAACCGTCGGCTGATGTCTTGGTCACTGTGCTGCTGGCACTATAGAAGTCACTTGATTTGATTAAATTAGACTAGAAGTCATTAGATTAGATTAGATTTGATGCTCTAAAAGATGCTGTTTGTAAAAACTATGCAGGATGTTTGTTCGGGGTTTTTGGTACCGTAGCTTTTCAACTGGCACAATTGTTAATGTGACTGTGGCTGATTCTTTAGGAAGACTGCTCACGGGACTGGAACATCGGATTGGGACGAGTGTTACTGGCCGCCAAGTCCAAGGTTTGTACTTCATTTGCATCTCTTGTGTGTTTAACACTAACAACAAGAGTGTACTAAAAGTAACTGGGAAACCAATGCTGCTCATCGCTAGAGTATTAATGGGTTCTAAGCCGTGCTGGGGTCGGGAGCGCTTCTGAGTAGTAACCTTGAAGGGGCGCTATATAAATCTTCGTAATGAATGAATGAATGAAGTGAGTAACTGCAGTTTGTCAACACACCATGCATCTAGTTATTTAAAAGATGAACAAATTCCATTTTGTGCCAAATGTGATTTTTGATCATTCCTTTTTTAGAAGCATTACGTGGTATTTGAATCTGTTGTTTAATATGTTAAATTACATTAAATTGTACAGCTGAAATTCTTGAGTTACGTGTGATTTGTTCTTGTGCTATAAAAATCATTACCTTGGATTCAGTTTGTCATTGGCTTGGCTGTTGCTTTGATAGGATGAGAAGAGTTTGCATGCTAGTCTGCTCCAGCTTCGGCAAGAACAGATGGCGCCATTGTCCGCAGCCAGCATGGAAGCCGGTGCTTATCACAGGGGATATGAATACATCGTCAGGTGTGCCTTTGTTTTCTTTATGCCTTTGGTATGTGATTCTCTTGCGGCATTTGAACTTTTCGTTGTCTTGTAAGTGTGAGTTCAAGCGTCTGTGAGACGGTTATTGTGTAGGGACCTTGAGCAAGTCTTTCACTCATAATTCCTCAGCACCATCAATTATAATTGGTCATTAGATAGTGGCGCTTAATAAATGCGTAATAATAATGATTAAGGATCTGTCGGGAGCATTGGTTTTGATGGACACGTGCAGTGCATCAGGATGGTTTATGAGGTCATGACCTCGGCTGTTTCTGGACGTTAATTGTAGATTGCACATGCTGAAGGAGTTGGAAGATGGGTTGAAGATTGCTCTTGGTTTGACGTCGTCGTTGAATCAGGATTCGACCTACTGTCGCGATTCGTCATCTGCGAATCTTCCACTGGATGAAAATGCGGAGCTGACTACTGTGATACAACGGTGGCAGGGAAGGCTAGAGTTTACACAGGTTAATTGGTGTTATTAATTAATATGAATCAGTTTAATTGCATCTGTTTATGATTACTTTGTTTTAACCCTTTTACTATAGGATGGATTAGTTTTCTACGCATTTTAGTATGTACTCGTGATTAGGTGTTAATGATATCACCAGATTATTGATAAGCTAATCTATTCTAAACTCAGATTGACACTGCTGAGTGACTTTTGAATGTTATAAAGTTCTTTTATAATAATGGGAAGAGGACAGTTATTTTCAGATACCTTTCTTGTTCCTGTACTAATTTCTTGTTGATATGTATCTGGGTACAACAATAATAACAATATTAATAATAATCCATGATTGTGTCTTTAAAAAAATCTAAAAACTATAATAAATCTTGATCTGGCAGTCGTGATCTAGTCATGTTTTTGCTGCTTCTCTATTGTCTTAAAGCTCATCGTAGGACGAAAGTTGTTCGATAATTCTTTCATGTCGATTTAAAATAAGCACATTTAACTTTATTTAAATAATTCTTTTGTCCAGTTTTCTAAACTGTAGTTTTGTTACAGGCCTCGTATCGAACACGTTCCCCCATCTTGGATCTTCAGCGTGTCATTCTGACGTTGGCAAAGGAAGAGAGAGGGTTTCAGAAGGACCCCCAAATCGGAAACTGTTGGCTACAGAGCGCACGAATGGCACGAAAGTCAGTTTGGTTTCTACATTGAAATTGTAAATGTAAATTGTAAACCTGTTAAATGTCTGGTGGTCAAGATGGCCGTTGTTTATGTATTTTGTTCGTACCAACCATTTAATTCATCATATGCCGAATTTGCTTGATTTTGGTAGATTAATTTGTCATATACTGAATATAATTGATAACATTTACACCATTTCATTGCTTGCTGTGGTTGATCCCTCATTTTGGGACTGGTTCCATGCAATCTGAAGTAGTAGTTTCAGTTTAACAACACTGTGTGATAACAAAGATCATTATCGTCGCCCTCCTACTTTATCCAGACTTGGGACTGGCACTACCAGAGTATGAGCAGTGGCACAAGCATCGTCTTTCTATGCCTCTATTTTGCAAGCGGTTGAAGACCATTCTATTCGATTGTGTGATCTTGTACAGATAAGTCAGGACCACCCCAGTGAGTTTTCTTGAATAGGTGCTATAGATGATACCTTACAATTAAAATTACATTGATATTAGACTGTAGATGGACTTAAATTGAATGTAGTCTGTTCGTTTTAAAAACCCGGTTGAGTAGTAGGGTTCTTTAGCCATATTCATTATCTGAACATGCCTGTTGACCCACACTGTTTTTTTTTGTTTTCTTATCAGGTGTGGGCTAAGCCAAACAGCTCACAGTCTGCTCCTAAGTGCAGCCGAATACAAACTGCAGGAGTTCTGCATCGAAAAAGCAAAATGGCTTTGGAACAAAGTAAGCATTTGGATTAATTAGCAAGTCTTATGCAATTTTGATTCTATAATTGTATCTGTACTGTTTCTTATTGTTTTTATGGGATCAGTTGTGGTGAAATGCATTTTAATGGAAAACAAAAATAAATAGCTGGTTCTAGAGTGCTTGGTTTGGTCAACTATTGGTTTAAACGCTAAAGTTACCGTAAGTGCTCAACATGGTTACCAGTTTCCCTTGACATGTCCAAAATATTCAAGTTTTTGATGTTGGCAATGAAACCAAATTCCCTGTAAGTTTCGATTTTGGTGATGAAATAAAGGAAATATTGAACTACAGAAAGAAGATTTAAACCTCAAAATGAAAATTAACCCTTTGTAAGCATATTACAATAGCATTTCAGTGAATATTGAACATTAGGCGGAAGATCAGACCTTTCAGTGAATACTATATTTTGAAATTATGGTTAAACATTTCTTTGAATAATTGAATGTTACAAGGTGTATCAGACTTTTCTGGGAGAGCTTCTACCTTTCACTTGAACGACGAGAATGTGCTAAAATTGACTGCGAAAAATTTCCCAGTGCAGCTCGTCATTAAAGTTTTAAAGCACTTAAGCAAGCAGGCTTGTTCCATTATTGCATTTATGCTATTTTAGGAATCTGACTTAGTTAATTTTTTTGCCGTTGCAGGGAGATTTTGACCAGGCACGTTCTTGCCTTGAAAAGGCCGTTGATCAACTCTACCCAGACCGGTCAAGGTACAAAACGCCTTCAGGAGTCGAAATTCAACCAGCCGATCGACTGGCCTGTGCCAAGGTAACCGTGAATGATGTACCTTGAGGAGAAAGTCTGATGACTCTACACGACGTCTAAATACACTGAAAATACTCAGACAAATTTACCATGAGATTTGTTTAGGTTCATTTAAATTAGTGCTTTCGTTTGCTCATTCATTCTTTCTTTCTGAGCATTAAAGTATATTCAGAAGCTCACCCGGACCAGCCCTGGCAAAATAATAATAACAAAAGGGAAGACAGCCAGACACTGATAAAAATTTCAGAAGCACCGACCGGTTCTTTATCATGTGACTTGTCTTTTATCCTGTGACATGTCCTTTATCATGTAATTTGTCTGTTATCATGTAACATGTCTTATCTTGTAACGTGGCTTTTATCATGTAACATATCTTATCTCGTAACATATCTTTTAACATTTCCTTTCTGCTGCAGCATGTTTATCACATTGCAACATGTTGCTATGTACCCTATGCGTCATATGGTGGAATTGTTTCTGTCGTTTTCCAGGCTCTGCTCCAGTTGAGTCGATACAATGAGGAAACGGCGAGCTGTGAAAGCAACACGATAATGCGACAGTTCAAAGAGGTTAAAGAGGTGAACAGCGAATGGGAGGACGGATACTTCTACACGGCCAAATACTACGACAAGATCATGACGTCGACCGTCGAAAACGATCGACCTGACAAACGAGGGTACGCTTGCTATCAGAGTATGCCTGCATTTAAAAGACATGTTGCCAGATAGAAAACATGTTACAACATAGAAGACGTGTTGCAAGATTAAAGACATGTTACATGATAAAAGACACGTTACATGATGAAAGACATGGTTACAAGTTATATATTTATTAATTATTAAGATAATATTTGTGTATTAATTATATTAAATGATATTATGTATTACATTATAATATTGTGGCAATATCAGTGTATTGTGGCATTATTATAACATATTCCGAGATATTACTGATTATGTTATTTCAATAAATGAAACTCCTCAAGAATTTCGAAAAGATAATTAATTTGAGGAGATGATGTTTTGTGAGTGCTCTGCTACTTCCTATTGTTGTTTGTGTGTTTTGTTATCAGGGAATTCATAACGCAGGTGGTCATGCACTTTGGTCAGTCTCTCTGCTATGGCAACCAGTACATCTATCAGTCGATGCCACGCATGCTGACCTTGTGGCTGGACTTTGGCGCCGAGGTCATGCTCAACGACGACAAGGCAGATGCAGTCAAGCAAAGCATGAGAACATCACTGTCCACCATGAATAAAGTAAGTCTGGCATAGTTGTAAATGTAATTGTAAATGTAATTGTAAATGTAATTGTAAATGTAATTGTAAATGTAATTGTAAATGTAATTGTAAATGTAATTGTAAATGTAATTGTAATTGTTAATGTAATTGTAAATGTAATTGCAAATGTAATTGTAGTTTAACATTTATATAGTGGTAAATGTAATTGTAGCTGTAAATGTAATTGTAATTGAACATTTATATAGCACCACGACAAGAGTAGACTTAACGAGTAACGTTGTCTGTGCTAGTCAGTGTGATGTTAAATGTCATTAAGAACTATAATTTCATTAGTAAGCAAAATAATGCATAGAAAAATAGAAGATTCACTACTAGAGGTCTTTTTCATATTTCATTAGGTACATCAAGTGGTCACTGATGCTCCTGAGTCTCTAACGCTATAAGAGATATGATGCTTTTTCAACTGACTTTTGTCTATTTACAGTTGATGTCGAACTTCTGCAAACGCCTGTCTCCGTACCAGTTCCTCATCTCCTTCCCACAGCTCATCTCGCGTATCTGTCATGCCCAGCCAGACGTATTCAGTCAGCTTAAGGTATGCATGAATGTGCGGTGCTATATAAATTTGCAGTTACCATTACCATTAACTGTCAAGTCGCTTGGAATACTGTGTGGTGCATCCATACATTTATGTAGAGCCTTTCGGAGAGATTTTTTTGATTTAGTTATTTATTTTGATTAAATTGTAATTTTCAATTAGAGAGCATTTATTACTGCCCCCTTAAGAATTTCTTCTTTGTCTAACACTGTTGCTAAGCATCTATGCATAACAGAGTAAGGGGTCTGTCAAGCACTCTCATCAGCATTATAAAGCTCTTGTGTTTTTTGCGGTTTGTTTTGCAGGAGATGATCGCTAATCTGTTGAAGGAGTTTCCCCAGCAGGCCATGTGGATGATGATGGCTGTGTCAAAGGTCAAGATTCCTCTGTTTTATTTTCATTATTAAAACAATTTGAATGCAATTTCTTGAAATGGTGCTTTATAAATGCCAGATTAAAATTTACAATTACAAAGATGACAAATTTTTATATGTGGCAGTAGGACAAATTGATGCTTTTGGTTAGGTTGTCATCAATTAGGTTTTGAGGTTACATTAAATGTGCTTTGATATCCTGTGCCCCTCATATACAGTATGTGATCACCTACTTACACATGTATTGCTTTTATATTGATTTCAAGACCCACTGTTCCGCTCTCTGACCTGTGCTAGATTCCATCTTAAGTAAGTAAGTATATTCTTCATTAAACCAACAGCCTTTCAACACTTTGGTGTATGTGCATTAGATAAAATATGACATTCTAATTATGAACGATGGTCGTGTTTGCAATTACAATACCAACAGCCTTTCAACACTTTGGGGGAGAGGGAGTAGCCAATGTGCATTAGATAAAATATGACATTCTAATTGTGAACAATTTTGTCTGCATTTAGATTGTCGAAATGACTAAGTAAATGATCATGTGGTTGTGTGCACAGGGAGTAAGAAGCAAGATCTTTACTGGGGGAGTTAGTACCATGCAACACATAGCTCGCTGGTTCCCTAGGGTTAATTGAGCTGTAGTAAAGAGGGCTTGACCCCTAGCACACAATTATCTGCTCTGCAGAGTCAGATTTGCTGTGTGTACACATTTAGTAATTGCTCGAAATACACTCCGTAAGTAAATTATCAAATGTGCTTGTTCTTTGCAGTCTTCAGAATCAGATGCGGGTTAAGCGATGTCAAGATATATTATGCAAGGAACATCGGGCCAAGTTAGTACACTTACGAAACTGACCTCACCTATCTGAAGACATATCTTACAGTCTGTTGTGTTAATATTATTATGGTCTCCCAGTAGAGTCATGCTTGGGTTAATACTTAATTATGGTTCTTTTATGGTATGGCCGTAATGGTTAATAACGTTCATAATTCTTGCCTTAATGGTTAATAATGGAAATTTTACAGATTACCAGAGTACACAAATGCGGTTCAAAGTCTAACATTGTTAATATGTTGCTCACGAAACAACTGATGACTCGTGAATTAAATGACAAACATCTAATTAACCGCATGCAAAAATAACTTTAAACATAATTCACAGAACTCTCAAACTTTAGCTTAAAAAAAATTTCTCACTATGTCAAGACCTGAACCCCAACATCTTTTTGTTTCTTAGCTGAGGGGTTAGACAGAGTTAGGGGTGGTTGAGCCCCCAACCCTGACAACGAAAACTGCTCCATCCCCAACAATGGTATATTGCAGTTCATGGTATATTAATTCCATTGTGTTTTCATTTCAGATGTCTAAAACCTGATCTCAACAAATTTTTGCAAGTACGTCTAACTTTCATATTGAAACGGTTTGCCGTTAAGTTTACGGTTTACTCAGACTTTTAATTTTATTATTTAACGAATTAACTTTGTATACGTATTCACAAACATGCCATAATGGTTAATGATGTTCATATTGCATGCCGTAATGGTTAATAATGTTCATAATGTTAATAATATGCATGTCGTAGTGGTTACTCGTTACATTATTTTTTACTATTACTATTATTTTTATTATTGTTAGATGAAGATTTATAAAGAACAAGTTAACAAAACAAATGTGCTCTAATTACTTTCAGAATTGACTTTACATCAGTTCACGCCACTTTACATTACTTTACATAATTTTATATTATTTAACTTTACATTGCTTTACTTTACATCACTTCACACTAGTTTACTTTATGCTACTTGTCATTATTTTACTTTACATTGCTTTACAAAGCTGCTGTCTGTGCAGGATTCGACTAAACTTGCCGACCGACTTCTTGACCTCTGTAATCGTACGGTTGAGGGCAATCTGCTTCAGCTGTCCATCTCCACCCACTTCAAACCGCTTCAGCGACTTCTTGAGGATGCGTATGTTCACCTGCGCCACTGATTTATTTGTAATTATGATCGTAAATTTGTAAACAGCGCTGCTTCGAGATGAAATCTGTCTACAGTTGTAATGGTTATGGTGGCCATCGGCAGACACTTTTGTGGCTGAAATGCAAAGTGTCTGATAATGGAATTGTCAGCATGGCCACATACAGTGTTCCAGAGAGGTACTGAAAGTCGTTATTGCTAATTTATATAGCACCACTTCAAGTGAAAGATGGTCCTTTGCAGTAAAATGAATTAGATAACCATTTGGCTACGAGAGCTTGTGGTCTGAAGTTGATGTTTTAAATTCACCTGATGCAATAATATTGAGTGGAGTGTTGATTGGATAACTGAACCTGGGACTTTTTCTTTGTTAGCGAGATGAGTCCAATTCTTCTTCCGCTGCAATGTCAGATGCTACCCGTATTACCCAGCATGCCCGTTGCACCTTCAAGCCATGTTCCCTTCTCCACAAATCAAGTCTTCATTAAAGGAATTGAAGATACGGTGGGTAATGTGCCTGCCTGTTTTTTTTATTTTCCGCTTAAACTTTTAATTCCTGTTGCTGTTAACTTGTAATTTGATGATTTAAAATAACTTAATTAGGTCTTGGTATTCTAGCTTTACTGAATTTAGTAGACAATACATGTATCTGTGTTTAAATAATTATTTTAAAATTGACTATCAAACTGCTGTCTTTGTATTTATATTTTCAGTTCTTTAGATACACTTAAGAAGTTACTATCCTCCTTTTTACGACTTTCTAAAGGCACTATATGGTTAATATCACTGCAGAAATTCACTGCAGGAACCTAAGAAAATTAACTTGATGGACTTCGAATAGCCTTTGTCACATATAAGCTTCAGATTAAAAGCTTTAATGAGCAAGAAGCATTTTTTATTTTTTATAAAGAAGTTACAGTGAGCAAAGTGTGTTTGGTTTTGTAGAAATAAGCTTTATGAGTGAGATGTGTTCGATTTTTAGTTATTGACGATATTTGTCTTTAATTCTATGCTGTATAGGAGTATGGTCTGACTTGAGTGTTGTTTCCTTTTTCTTGTGTAAAAAGGTCGAGGTCCTTGCTTCACTGCAGAAACCGAAGAAAATTACTTTTCGAGGAAGTGATGGTAAACCTTATATCATGCTGTGCAAGCCAAGGGTAGGTATTTAATTCACTAGTTATGGTTGTGTATGTGTATATGTAAAGATAAGATATGATTAAATTAAGATAAGATAAGATAAGTTAAGTAGAATACTGTAAGGTAAGAAAGCTACTCATTTATTATATTATTCTAACAGCATTAGTCTGCAAAGGCATGATTCCTGTTTTGGAGGGTGTTCTGTCTGCTTAAAGCTCAAACATGTCCAATTTAGCACACAACATGTAAACGCGGGTTTTGAGAGCTCTGTTAAAAAGTTTCTGAAACTCGAGGATGGGCCTCGGACAACCATACTGAGGGATGCTCCTCAAACTAACATACTTGAAGGGTGCTGTATAGTTCCTCTGAATGACTGAGTGATCCTGCGGTTCGTTCTTTTTATGTATGACCTTTGACCTCTGAGGTGTTTATGTGTCTTAGGATGACCTACGAAAAGATGCTCGGCTGATGGAGTTCACTGGTATTGTCAATCGCTGCCTGAAGAGGGACGCCGATTCACGGCGACGGGAATTACACATTCGGACCTTTGTACGTTCTATGCCTTAACGTTAAAATTAATCAGCCACATGTAATTAGTTACTACTGGTACTATTTTATTATCATCATCAAATATTTAGAAAGAATGAAAAGATTGTTGGATGTGGAAGGATTAAAGATGTATGAGATTTTGGTGCCAGATATCAATAAGTGAATTAGAGGCACCGTCAGTCGGTAAGGGAAGGGGAGATGGGCAGCCAAGAGTGGAAACGAAGTTCTCGAATTGATAACATTTCCAGATTGGATTTGCCTCATTCATGTCATTCTTTATTGGCTTCGATCTATGGCTTTGATGATCAATGTTACTGCCAATGGAAGTAGAAGTTATAAAGGGTAACCCTGCCGTCAGAACAATGCTGTTCCGTTTTTGTTTTGCGCGTTGCCACCCGTTAACTGCTATTACAAATTGTAGTGTGAACTTTTCTTTTGGTAATCATTGTTTAACACTTTAATGACGAGCTGCATTGGTTTCCCAGTCGCTTTTAGTACAATCTCGTCGTTAAAGTGTTAAGAAAGGAGCAATTGCTGTTACTTTACTCTTTGTTGTAGACTGTGACTCCGCTGAATGAGGAGTGCGGTCTTCTGGAGTGGGTGTCGAATGTCCAAGGTCTGCGGCCAGTTCTTCTGAAACTGTATCGCGAGAAGGGACTGTCCGTGTCTGGAAAGGAGCTGAAGGTGCTTCAGCTGCCTCCGAATGCGCCTCTCGAGTAACGTTTGCTTTTTCTGCTACATCGACCTCGAATAGCCTTTGTCACATATAAGCTTCGGATTAAGAGCTTTAATGGGCAAAAGCATATGTTATTTTCTTGAAATAAGCTTCAGTGATTAAGATGTCTTTGATTTTGTAGCAATAAGCTTTATGAGAAGGATGTGCTCGGTTTTATGGAATGAAGATTTCGTGAGACAGATGTTAGATATTATTAGTGTTTCCAGTAAGAAGCATTATGGGAAGTGAGAAAGATGTGTTTGATTTTTATAGAATGCAGATTTAGCGAGAAGGATATGTTTTCAGTTTTTCTAGAAAGAAGATTTTTGGGAATGAGAAAAAACAGGTTTTTAACTTTTCTAGAAAGAAACTTCAGATTTACAGAACAAAGTTGATTCCTCGACATCCGGCCATCTTCGGCGAATGGTTCCTTCGAAAGTTTCCCGATCCAACCTCATGGTATGCTCATCAAGTCGCTTTTTTTCTTAGCAAGTCGCAATTAAGATAAGATAAGATAAGTTAAGTAGAATACTGTAAGGTAAGAAAGCTACTCATTTATTATATTATTCTAACAGCATTAGTCTGCAAAGGCATGATTCCTGTTTTGGAGGGTGTTCTGTCTGCTTAAAGCTTAGCAACCAGGTCTAACTGGAACCGTCAGCTATATCAAGAGCTGACGTGAATAATATTTTAGTTCCACGGGCTTGCTTGGCTACTAGACAATGCCGAGCTATCTCAGTTGTAGGCCTCTCCATCTGGAATGATCTCCCGCCAGAGCTGCGTTCATTACTCCTGATCAACCAGCTGGGTTTTATTAGTCACTCAAGATTTCTTATTTAGTCGTGGCTGGACTGGGAGCACTCCTGAATAGGTTTTTTGAAGGGGTGCTATATAAATTCTCATAATGAATTAATGACATTTGTATGCCAGACGTCAATACTTGATTCTGAGACATGGTCAGATGCTGAGGGAGGAGGGGAGATGGGCAGCCGAGGGTCGAGGCCAATGACCGATGGATTCAAAGAAATAGAAAGTTTTGAGCTGCTGCTCGAAGGATGAGACTGTTGGGTATAATATTATTGCATTTCTTATGTATGCAAGGTAAGTAAATCTTAAAATCTGAAATGCAATATGAATACTCGAACAACTTGACGTTGGAGCAAGTTTCCATGTTTTCTTCAGCTGTAATCAGGTCAAGTTAATGGTGTTGATGTTAAAAGTTGTAATTGCTAATTTGTGTATGTTGATGGTGACAGGTACAATGCGCGCCTGGCATACTGTCGAACGACTGCAGTAATGAGTATGGTTGGCTACATACTTGGCTTAGGAGATCGCCATGGAGAGAACATACTCATCGACTCAACCGTTGGAGACTGTCTCCACGTCGACTTCAACTGTCTCTTTAACAAGGTACCGGTACTTGTCCGTTAACGTGGTGCCAGCGAGATTCCTGTCTTTTTGCGAATACCCGTGATATGTTTTGTGGGTTTGACTTATGCCTTTTGCTGAATAGCCAGCAATGAAGAGGTGACTGATAATGGATATTATTGTGTTCATTTTATTTCTTTTATATGGTTTTACTGCTGTAGATAGATGTCAGAATATGTATAATTTGATTACGTATTCACTTAAATAAAAATTAATAATAATAATGTGTTTTTGTGTCAGGGTGAAACATTTGACTTTCCAGAGATCGTGCCATTTCGTCTGACTCACAACATGATTGATGCAATGGTGAGTAAGAAAACCCAGACTTTGGGAAACCTCATCCAATAAAAGGTTTTTAGCCAAGACAACATAATGCTGTGTAACACTATGTTGTATCTTAACCATGACATTGATCATGATTGTAAACTCCAAATTTCTAAAGCACCACTTGAGCACCAGCTTATTCATGAGTGCTGGACATATTCAAGACATATTCAAGTAAGTTTTATTATGTATGTGGTATCCGTATCACAAAATATGGTTTGTAGCGCAACATAGAGTAACCCGTAACTTAAAGTTGTACTGTTTAAAAGCCTGTTAAAGCGTTTAGTAACGGATTGTTTAATAAGATCAATTATTTAGTGTTTTGTGTTTTAATAACTATAGGGATAAGGATCAGTTGTACTAATAAGATTTCTTGAAATGCAGGAATCATTTAAGCAAGCGAGTAAGTAATGCTTTTTAAAAATATGCCTTATGTCCATCAGTTGAGCAAGTAATCATGGGCATAAAAAGCCAATAATGTGCAGGTAGCTGATTAATAAGATAAATTATTCAATTGCTTGCAAAATGATATACCTGTTAGCCAGTGGTGATGACTTCTAACGTTTCGGTTATACTCCCATTTGAGGAGGTGGAGATCTAGTTATGCTTTATACCTCTGCACACACAAGCGCCTATAATACCCCATTGTTATTAAGTACTGTTGCCACTTTAATAAAACAATTAAGATATCGTCGCTGTGTGTGATGAATGTATGTGTGGTTATCCTCTGGGATATGAAGGAATCTTCCGGAGGTCATGCGAGGTGACACTTCGTGTTGTGAGGGATCAGAAAGATCCTCTGATGAGGTCAGTAATCGTAAGAAACCAAATTTGTTTTCTGTAGGAATTCCGGTCTGGGATAGGCGGAATCTTCATGGAGGCACGAGTGAGGTGACACTTCGTGTTATGAGGAAATTCTATTGACCAGAAAGACCCTTTGACCAGGATTTTGCCAATGGTCTGTGAAGTTGCCTCCTTTGAATTTAAGTTTAGGAATTTGGGTCTGTTTAGTTATTCTTGTTGTAACTCGTTTGCAGTTGTGCTATAGTTGATAATGTAAAGAATGTACTTACTTACTTCTTTCTTTTAATAACAATATACTTACTTCTTAAAACACCTTAGATGAATATGAAATAAAGGTCCCGAGTCCCATCGTGGGACTTAGAGCGCTGGAGTGTGTCATTGGCCTTTTCCGTTTATTTCCCAACTCATGCTGGTACCAAAGTTAACTGCTTGGTCACAGAGACATTTGGTAGTTACACGGAGTCGAACCCACAGCTGCATGCTCATTGACCCTGCATGTTACTGATAGACCACCATGTCTGTAGTGCTGCTTATGATGCTTAATTAATTTCAATATTTACATTACAAGCTGAAGGTGATGACAGCGGTAGATAGGAATTGGATGAGCAATTAATTTACGTTACCTTATCTTGCGTTTGAAATTACTGTTTTTCTGGTAGTGTGCTGAAGACTTTCATCTATGACCCTCTGGTGGAGTGGAGCAAGCCGGCTCGTGGACGAAGTAACCCGACAGAGTCAGGAGAGATAAGAAACGAAAAGGTGATTAAGAAACTAGGCTCTGCATTCCTGCACTCTTAACATTGTAAAAGTTCTGTGTAGAACTCACCTCTTTGGAGTTGTCCTGACGGACCCGGGCCACGTCCTGCACCAACTACTACCCCCCAACCAAACCCACCTACTACTCCTTCGTTCCCTGCCCATGACTGAATAATCACCTAGCTGACAGCCTGATGCACAAAAACATTTATTGTTAAGATGCTATATAGGCCTACTTTTAAAACTGTGTTTATTAGATGTCTGTAAACCAAAGTGCGATTAGCAATTGGTTAATAAAAACTATACTTATTTACTTCCATTCACCAATCAACGCATTTCACAGTAACCCAATGCAGCATGCGCAAAGATTTTCCTGTCGTAATTGTAGAAGCCAGACCTTAGAATCATCTTAGTCATTTGTATGTATCTGGATGTTCATAGGGCGCTTTTATAGAACTCCCAATAATAAAAACTTTCTAAAACGAAGTTGAATTAACTTAAAATAGCCTGAGATACGCTAGAAAAGGTTCAGATGTCCAGCAGATGATTGCTGCAAAAAATGGTCCAGTGCACGAGGAGGCTTGCCTGTTTCCTTTGAGGCTTTTGTGACGGGAGTGCCTCCAAGGAGTTTGCTCTGTAAGAGATGTTGGATCAAGGACTAATTATATGATAGAACTGAATGGTTTTCAGTATTTTATGATTTTGAATTGTTTAGGCACAGACACACGTCAACAACATCGAAGATCGTCTCAGAGGAATCCTGAAGACGAAATCGAAGAATCTGGGTCTTCCTCTGTCAGTCGAAGGCCATGTCAGCCATCTCATTAAAGTAAGACCTTCTAATAATAATAATAATAATAATTATAATGATAATAATCTTTGTTTATTACCTCAAACTGACACACCACAGTATGATTCAATTCATAACATGAACGGATGATCAGAAGTTATTAAAGGAGTTGAATTTAACTGTTTGGCAACCATGCAAGGCGCCCATCACGTTCTGCTCATTTTACCAACGCCATCTGACGAATGAAAGGCAGAGTCGACCTTTGGGAGGGTTGTGGGAAGTGATCCAGCATTCGTGCTAATCTTCTGCTCTTCGTGCCAGAGTGTTACCATTACCCAACCCCAACCCCTCCCCAATTGTTTCCTGGCTACGCCATTACGTGCATGTACAATGTACAAGCTTACATACATACTTGAACTCAGATACATTTTTAAACTTGGGTTTGCAACCGGTGGATTACTTTACAGTGTGTAAAATTAAGTACTTGTAACTGCTTTGTAGGAGTCAACGGATGAAAACAATCTCTGCCAGATGTACGTTGGTTGGGCAGCCTACATGTGATCACATGAACAACTGCGCAGCACTTAGCAACGTATAGCTCCGTGAAAATATTGAAACATCTCTTCCTGAACCATTCTGAACATTCACAAGTTGCCTTATTAATTAATTGACATTCTGAAAGTTTATGTTATAAGGTGTTTGGACTTTTGCAAAACCTATGTGGAATATGTTTATGTTTATTATTATGTTTACTGATGAATGACTCTTGTTTAGCAGTTGTTTGAAAAGAAAAGAAATTTAATTGCTATTTTCACTGTCTTTGTTTTATTGAAACATTTCTGCTAAGGCAAACTAAAGCTGTTAAAGTTTAGCCATGTCTCTAAGAAAACTTGCAACTTCTGCACAGGCCCATCACACAAAAACAAAAATAAAATACTTTGACAAAGACCCTACATCTCTGCCATTCTTGCCGTTGAAATCCATACTGTGACACGTAGAGGTCCGTCTGTCAACCTCCCTAACGTTTGTATGTCGAACCGAAACTTATCACAACCATAATTGTAATTATGACGATTCATATAGCAATAAATAGCAAGCTAATTAAATTTTAAGCTGCTTCGCAATTTGAATACTTAATTTAACTGCTGACCTCTGCCTCGCCGATTTGGCTCTAAATAATCCTCTATCCATCACCGCCAAGGCTTTCCACTCGAAACTAGTCTCCTTTTCAAGAACTCTTACCCTGACTCATCTGATCATGTACCTTCCAAAACTCGACCTAAAAGACACCCACTTTAACATCTTCAGTGCCCTCTTTGATCCTCTGGAAACCGGACTCGGACCTCCCTCTTATGGACAACCCCTCTGACTAGACGCAGCCAGTGGCTTCTATCCCCCTAAACAACCGGGCTCAATCCTCCCTTCCCCCTCCCGGGCCGGGCCTCTCTCCCAGATCCCATATTGCCGACGGAGTTTTAGTTCATTTCTGTTCAGATAAATCTGTCTGTAATTCATAGGTATCGTCTGCTAAAATATCATCAATCCAACTTCTATTTATGTGAAGATTTCTTTCATGAATGCTATTCCAGTTAAAATTGACCATTATACAATGGATGCGTATGCAAAATAATGAAAGCACTTGGAGGATTACCAGTAAAGTTGTTCCATTTTTAAGCATGAGTGTCAACGGGTGAGAATTAGCCTAAATAGGCCCTATAGATTAAAATCTCGCATTCGCAATCGCCGAAATGCAACAAATTCATCAATCTACTCAACTTGAGTCAAGTGTTAATGTAGGCCTAGTATGGCAGGGAGAGATCTCGAAGAGTTGCTCACAATTAATGCGATAAGGATCACAGGGTTCAAGTAAGGGTTACAGTTAGTTGGTTACGGACCGTACGCCACGGTACTGGTACCGTTAAGTCGCTAGCCTGGTAAACTTGAAGGCGTGATGCTTTCGACCATCGACATAATTATATTGGGCGACTTAATCGGACGATGTCACCAGTTCACACTAATTTATATAAGAAAAGTGGGTCTTTCACTGGACTGCAGGGGCTTCTATCCCTATACAGGGCGGGCGCAAGTTGAGCCCAGTGAAAAACAGAGGGGAAGTGTTTTTTCAATTTTTATCACACTTTCTCCAAGTTACAGGGTCTTCACTCACAGTTCTGTGAAACACCCACTTTTATTGTATAAATTAGTGTGAACTGGTGACATTGTCCGAATAAGTCGCTCAATTTTGTTAAGACACTGTACTTGGTCTGACAAATGGACAGAATACTGTCAAAAGCATCAAGCCTTCAAGTTTACCAGGTTAGCAACTTAGCTAACTATCACTAGTTAAGTGATAGTTACAGTCCGTAACTAAAAATTTGGAAACTTTTAGTTTAACTAACAAAAATTATTTAGTTAAAACCAAAGTTTAACTAATATTTTTTAGTTTATATTAACAAAAAGTTTAACTAATATTTTTTAGTTATTAGCGAGAAAGTTTAAGTAGGCTAACAAAATCAGCAAAAAGCTTCCACAATGATTGCTATGAGTAACTGGTTTTATCACTCAAGTCAAGTGAACTGCATATTTGCATTTCATCATCGTTTGCTTTAGTAACTTTCTTCATGATTTTCTTGTAGAACTGTACTATGACTATTAGTCGAGTACACATTACACAGTTTGAAAGTGAAATTGTCATTGACGCTATGCATCATTACAGTTCATCATACCTCTGTCATTGTGAAAAAACTTTTTTTTAAAGTTGGAAAAAGTTTAACTAAATATTTTTAGTTTAGTTAACTTATTTACAAAATCAGTTGCCAACTTTTAGTTAATTTTTTTTATTTTAGTTAAAATATAGTTATAGCTTAACTTAAAAAATTAGTTAGTGCCCATCACTGCTATCTGTAACCTTATCCTTATTGCACTGTGAGCAATTCTCCTCTCCATGCCATAATGTATTAATGCTCGACGAGTTTAGTAGATTGATGAATTTGTTGCATTTCGGGCGAAAGCGGATGCGAGATTTTAATCTACTTAATTCACACCTGTTGATTCGCATGCTTAAACATTGAACAACTTTACCTATAACCCGTCATTTTTGGTGCTTTAATTATTTTTGCATTGGTATCCATTGTATAATTATGGTAAATTTAAAATGAAGCTGGATTGATAAAAAAAAATCTTTGCCTCAATGAAAGCTGGATTGACGAAAGAAATCTTCGCATAAATAGAAGTTGGATTGGTGATATTCTAGCAGACGAAACCGATGAATTACAGACACATTCATCTAATCAGAAATGAGCTAAAACTCAAGTCGACAATAATTGTGGGTTCTAGGAGAGAGGGGATGCCCGGCCGAGTAGGGGGGAAGAGGAGGGCTTGAGCCCGGTTGCTTAGGGGGGATAGAAGCCACTGCTGGACTGTGAGTGAAGACTCTTTAACTTGTAGAAAGTGTGATAAAAATTGAAAAGAAACACTTCCCCCCCTGTTTTCCACTGGGCTCAACTTGCGCCCGCCCTGTATAGCGATAGAAGCCCCTGGACGCAGCGCTCGTGAATAAGCTGGCGCCCTGCGCTTGGCTCTCGAGTGGCGCTTTAGAAGTTTGACTATTACGATTAAGATCTGCTGTGAAAAGCTGGTTCCAGCGACTTCGCTGTTTAAGGTCTCTTGAATAAGCTGTTGCTTTGCGCTTAACTTTAGCGTAGCGCTTTAGAAATTTGAAGTTTACGATTACGAAGCGCGGAAGGATCCTAAACTTACGGCCAAGCATTAGCTTACGACTTACTGACTTCATTGATCTGGATACCTTAATACTATGCCTTCTTTGAATTTGCCGACCGGAAGTCCCGAGTGTCAATATGGATACATGCGTGATTTACTAACTAACTTAAACTCGTCTAAGTTTACAAAGGTACGCTGTACTTGTAGTTCTAATTTAATGCATTCGTTTTATTTTTGACCCTAAATGATCAGAGATGTATATAAACTATTGGTATATTGTCATTCAGTATCTTCGAGCATTGCGGACTCTGCATGTGTGAACGTGCATGTTCAATAACTCATAGTGACCTCATTAGTTGAGACCCTTTAAGTATTTGATATTTAGGCCTGCCATCATTATTCTGACTGTTGTACAAAAATCAACCGGCAAACTATTAGAGCAGTTAATCGACACAAGAAATTGGGGACTTGTTATTCGAGTAGTCTCTATTATCGCTCACACAACGTGCGTGGGTCTACCCGAATTCCCCAAACCCAACTTCTTGAAAGTGATACAAATGCAAAAATTTCGAAAACAGTTTTTCTGCCAAAGCATTTTAAATTCTGAAAACTAGTATGGACTAGACCAGTCTCCTGCATATCATATGCGAAAAATATTCCGAAAAGTGAGTTTTTCGCAAGGCACTGGCTACGGTACCGTCCGGACGGTACCGTTATTTCTTTTCTACGGTACCGTCCGCAAATAATCTATGGCCGATTGCACATATCTATGGCGTGAAAGCCTAACCATCAATAGCGCAGTAGTTAAGAGATGAACGAAACTAACCCTAACCCTGACCCTAACCGACCCTCACGACGCCTAATTTGACACTAAACGACCACACGAATACTAACCTGGCCCTAACCGACCCTCAAGTTGTCGGCCATAGAAAAATTCGACGCGAAGACAACAACTTAACGTGACAGGCTTTTGCCAATATTTATTTCAACCGGATGTACACGCCATAGATATGTGCAATCGCCCATAGATTATTTGCGGACGGTACCGTAGAAAAGAAATAACGGTACCGTCCGGACGGTACCGTAGCCAGTTCGTTTTCGCAAATAATTTTATTTTCCCTTTGAAATTATTTTTCGGATAACTTGATATATTAAAATTGTTCAATTAACACTTGAAAACATGAAATAGAAGCACTGTAAAGTACTGCTGCACTTATGATGTAGCACTCAAGCTATCATTGAATATTATAACCTACCAACACACCTATTTACAACCTATATAAAATTTGTACCTAGTTATACCAAGTATGTACGTGAGATTAGATAAACGAGGGAGTGAGCAGCAGGTTGTGTTACTGAAGAAAAATTTACTTCTGAAAATTCTAATTTACAAGCTGAACTGGAATAAAAAGAATGCACTTGATGCTGCGATTGTAAACAAGGTGTGATAAACTGTATTATGTCAAAATTTATGCTTTCCTGCTTGATTTGAATTTATGTTTGTTTTCCTTAAATTTGAAGCCTTGCAGTTAAAGCGACAATGGACGATGAATCACGGAAGCCTCACAGGAAGCGACAGGCTGGGAGGAAAGCCGACAAGAAAAAGAAGAAAACTAATACAGGACAAGCCAACCCAAAAGCTTTTGCTTACAATTCAGCCAAAAGTGCGGAAAAGGCTTTTCACAGGTATGACCTTTTCACAACTCTAGTTGTTATTTTTAAGAAAACTTGTCATGTGCACGAGGTCACATAGAAATGTGACTCTACGTATGTATGTTTGTATTTATGTGTTTATTTATGTAATTATTCATATATCTATGTATGTATCAATATATCTATGTATCTATCTATGAAAAGAATTAAACAGCAGCTTCATGCATCTCTTTTCATTGCCACGGCATCTCCATGTAGCACTTTATACCCACGGTTGTCTCTTCTTAGTGTTAACTTCAGGCTTTGTCCTTCTTTACCCTTTGTTGGTTGGTCCACGTGTGTTCATGGGCACACCACTGGTGACACTTCTATGGGAGTTTACTATGCATTGTTTTACTAAACCGATGTATTTAGTGTCGTTCAAGATAAAATTTGATTTCATATAGGCTAGCGTAAAGAGCGCCTCTGTTTTGTTTTACAAATTACAATTTTATACAAAGGTGTCTAGAGCATTGTTTTACCTTCACCTTCCTGTTTTTGTTAATTTTTCTAGGACTGCAGACGTACTTGAAAAGAAACACCATCCACTCGTCGTCGACCGGAAGAGTGAACTACCGCCTCCAGTTGTGGTTGTAGTGGTTGGTCCCCCAAAAGTTGGAAAAACAACCCTCATCCAGGCACTCGTTAAACACTATGCAAAGAAAAGGATCAGCAAAGTCCAAGGCCCAATTACCGTGATATCAGGTAAGTGCTCATTAGAAAGGGTCAAGTAAGTGCTCATTAGAAAGGGTCAGGTAAGTGCTCATTAGAAAGGGTCAGGTAAGTGCTCATTAGAAAGGGTCAAGTAAGTGCTCATTAGAAAGGGTCAAGTAAGTGCTCATTAGAAAGGGTCAGGCAGGGGCGCCGTTAGGCGTACGCACTTACGCAAATGCGTACAGCGTTGAAAGGCTAAGAAGTGAAAAATTGCAAATGAAAAAAGTGAAATCTCTATTGTTGGTATTGGCGCCCAAATACCTAGCCACGCCGCTCAATATAATGTCAAGAATGATTTTACCCACCATATAGGTCTGTACTTGGCTGAGTAACTGTAATATGTACCTGTTCTTATGCATATTTTTGGCAATGATTTAAAAAAAATTAATCCCGGATGTTGAAGAATTAAAAAAACTAAAAAATTAATATTCTTAATATTCGTTGGCCAGTTTTAATATTCGTCAATATTAGTCAATTTCTAAAAATCTTAATATTCGTAATATTCGCATACTCGTTCTATGCCTCACTCCCTTCCAGGTGCACTAAATCACTTACTCAACATCATCACTCAGATTTCAGCCTGGATGACCGCTAACCTGCTATATCTTAACCGTTCAAAAACAGAATTCCTCATTATTGGCCTCCGCGAGCAATTAAACAAACTAGCCTATCCTCCGACCTTTGTCCAACAGATCTCACTTCTCCCGTACCTTAGGCTACTGTTCTCTAGTAGGCCTATGAGAATTGTAGAAAAAAGACTGGGGGGGTCAGTCATTGATCCACTTGGAGTTGGGGTGTGCAATGAAGACTTAATAATGGGGTATTAAGAAAGACTAAGGGTTTTGTGGGCGCTGAGAAATTTTCGAAGATTGCATTTAGTGAATTAGTTGTAGTAGGCTAAGAAAACTATACTAACTTACTAAGCATAGTAGTGCAAACAACGTCAGTAACGTCATTATTTACAACAGGTCGTTTCCGATAATTTTTCAAAAAGGCCTATGAAAATCTATCGACTTAGATTATTTTCTAAGTCGACTTAGAAAATAATTAGAAAATAGTCTATCGACTTAGAAAATAATTAGAAAATAGTCTATCGACTTAGAAAATAATTAGAAAATATGACTTAGAAATAATTAGAAAATATGACTTAGAAAATAATTAGAAAATATGACTATGACTTAGAAAATAATTAGAAAATATGACTTAGAAAATATGATTAGAAAATAATTAGAAAATATGACTTAGAAAATAATTAGAAAATAAGACTTAGAAAATAATTATAAAATATGACTTAGAAAATATGACTTAGAAAATATGACTTAGAAAATAATTAGAAAATATGACTTAGAAAATAATTAGAAAATATGACTTAGAAAATAATTAGAAAATATTAGAAAATAATTAGAAAATATGACTTAGAAAATAATTAGAAAATATGACTTAGAAAATAATTAGAAAATATGACTTAGAAAATATGACTTAGAAAATATGACTTAGAAAATAATTAGAAAATATGACTTAGAAAATAATTAGAAAATATGACTTAGAAAATATGACTTAGAAAATATGACTTAGAAAATATGACTTAGAAAATATGACTTAGAAAATATGACTTAGAAAATAATTAGAAAATATGACTTAGAAAATAATTAGAAAATATGACTTAGAAAAATAATTAGAAAAATATGACTTAGAAAATAATTAGAAAATATGACTTAGAAAATAATTAGAAAATATGACTTAGAAAATAATTAGAAAATATGACTTAGAAAATAATTAGAAAATATGACTTAGAAAATAATTAGAAAATATGACTTAGAAAATAATTAGAAAATATGACTTAGAAAATAATTAGAAAATATGACTTAGAAAATAATTAGAAAATATGACTTAGAAAATAATTAGAAAATATGACTTAGAAAATAATTAGAAAATATGACTTAGAAAATAATTAGAAAATATGACTTAGAAAATAATTAGAAAATATGACTTAGAAAATAATTAGAAAATATGACTTAGAAAATAATTAGAAAATATGACTTAGAAAATAATTAGAAAATATGACTTAGAAAATAATTAGAAAATATGACTTAGAAAATAATTAGAAAATATGACTTAGAAAATAATTAGAAAATATGACTTAGAAAATAATTAGAAAATATGACTTAGAAAATAATTAGAAAATATGACTTAGAAAATAATTAGAAAATATGACTTAGAAAATAATTTAGAAAATATGACTTAGAAAATAATTAGAAAATATGACTTAGAAAATAATTAGAAAATATGACTTAGAAAATATAATTAGAAAATATGACTTAGAAAATAATTAGAAAATATGACTTGAGAAAATAATTAGAAAATATGACTTAGAAAAATTAGAAAATATGACTTAGAAAATAATTAGAAAATATGACTTAGAAAATAATTAGAAAATATGACTTAGAAAATAATTAGAAAATATGACTTAGAAAATAATTAGAAAATATGACTTAGAAAATAATTAGAAAATATGACTTAGAAAATAATTAGAAAATATGACTTAGAAAATAATTAGAAAATATGACTTAGAAAATAATTAGAAAATATGACTTAGAAAATAATTAGAAAATATGACTTAGAAAATATGACTTAGAAAATAATTAGAAAATATGACTTAGAAAATAATTAGAAAATATGACTTAGAAAATAATTAGAAAATATGACTTAGAAAATAATTAGAAAATATGACTTAGAAAATAATTAGAAAATATGACTTAGAAAATAATTAGAAAATATGACTTAGAAAATAATTAGAAAATATGACTTAGAAAATAATTAGAAAATATGACTTAGAAAATAATTAGAAAATATGACTTAGAAAATAATTAGAAAATATGACTTAGAAAATAATTAGAAAATATGACTTAGAAAATAATTAGAAAATATGACTTAGAAAATAATTAGAAAATATGACTTAGAAAATAATTAGAAAATATGACTTAGAAAATAATTAGAAAATATGACTTAGAAAATAATTAGAAAATATGACTTAGAAAATAATTAGAAAATATGACTTAGAAAATAATTAGAAAATATGACTTAGAAAATAATTAGAAAATATGACTTAGAAAATATGACTTAGAAAATATGACTTAGAAAATAATTAGAAAATATGACTTAGAAAATAATTAGAAAATATGACTTAGAAAATATGACTTAGAAAATATGACTTAGAAAATATGACTTAGAAAATATGACTTAGAAAATAATTAGAAAATATGACTTAGAAAATAATTAGAAAATATGACTTAGAAAATAATTAGAAAATATGACTTAGAAAATAATTAGAAAATATGACTTAGAAAATATGACTTAGAAAATATGACTTAGAAAATAATGAGAAAAAAATATGACTTAGAAAATAATTAGAAAATATGACTTAGAAAATAATTAGAAAATATGACTTAGAAAATAACTTAGAAAATATGACTTAGAAAATAATTAGAAAATATGACTTAGAAAATAATTAGAAAATATGACTTAGAAAATAATTAGAAAATATGACTTAGAAAATAATTAGAAAATATGACTTAGAAAATAATTAGAAAATATGACTTAGAAAATAATTAGAAAATATGACTTAGAAAATAATTAGAAAATATGACTTAGAAAATATGACTTAGAAAATAATTAGAAAATATGACTTAGAAAATAATTAGAAAATATGACTTAGAAAATATGACTTAGAAAATAATTAGAAAATATGACTTAGAAAATATGATTAGAAAATATGACTTAGAAAATATGACTTAGAAAATAATTAGACTTAGAAAATATGACTTAGAAAATATGACTTAGAAAATATGACTTAGAAAATAATTAGAAAATATGACTTAGAAAATATGACTTAGAAAAATATGACTTAGAAAATATGACTTAGAAAATAATTAGAAAATATGACTTAGAAAATAATTAGAAAATATGACTTAGAAAATAATTAGAAAATATGACTTAGAAAATATGACTTAGAAAATATGACTTAGAAAATATGACTTAGAAAATATGACTTAGAAAATAATTAGAAAATATGACTTAGAAAATATGACTTAGAAAATAATTAGAAAATATGACTTAGAAAATAATTAGAAAATATGACTTAGAAAATAAGACTTAGAAAATATGACTTAGAAAATAATTAGAAAATATGACTTAGAAAATAATTAGAAAATATGACTAAGAAAATAATTAGAAAATATGACTTAGAAAATAATTAGAAAATATGACTTAGAAAATAATTAGAAAATATGACTTAGAAAATAATTAGAAAATATGACTTAGAAAATAATTAGAAAATATGACTTAGAAAATATGACTTAGAAAATAATTAGAAAATATGACTTAGAAAATAATTAGAAAATATGACTTAGAAAATAATTAGAAAATATGACTTAGAAAATAAGACTTAGAAAATAATTAGAAAATATGACTTAGAAAATAATTAGAAAATATGACTAAGAAAATAATTAGAAAATATGACTTAGAAAATAATTAGAAAATATGACTTAGAAAATAATTAGAAAATATGACTTAGAAAATAATTAGAAAATATGACTTAGAAAATAATTAGAAAATATGACTTAGAAAATAATTAGAAAATATGACTTAGAAAATAATTAGAAAATATGACTTAGAAAATATGACTTAGAAAATAATTAGAAAATATGACTTAGAAAATAATTAGAAAATATGACTTAGAAAATAATTAGAAAATATGACTTAGAAAATAATTAGAAAATAATTAGAAAATATGACTTAGAAAATATGACTTAGAAAATATGACTTAGAAAATATGACTTAGAAAATATTAGAAAATATGACTTAGAAAATATGACTTAGAAAATATGACTTAGAAAATAATTAGAAAATATGACTTAGAAAATAATTAGAAAATATGACTTAGAAAATAATTAGAAAATATGACTTAGAAAATATGACTTAGAAAATAATTAGAAAATATGACTTAGAAAATAATTAGAAAATATGACTTAGAAAATAATTAGAAAATATGACTTAGAAAATAATTAGAAAATATGACTTAGAAAATAATTAGAAAATATGACTAAGAAAATAATTAGAAAATATGACTTAGAAAATAATTAGAAAATATGACTTAGAAAATAATTAGAAAATATGACTTAGAAAATAATTAGAAAATATGACTTAGAAAATAATTAGAAAATATGACTTAGAAAATAATTAGAAAATATGACTTAGAAAATAATTAGAAAATATGACTTAGAAAATAATTAGAAAATATGACTTAGAAAATAATTAGAAAATATGACTTAGAAAATAATTAGAAAATATGACTTAGAAAATAATTAGAAAATATGACTTAGAAAATAATTAGAAAATATGACTTAGAAAATAATTAGAAAATATGACTTAGAAAATAATTAGAAAATATGTCTTAGAAAATAATTAGAAAATATGATTTAGAAAATAATTAGAAAATATGAATTAGAAAATAATTAGAAAATAAGTCTATCGACTTAGAAAATAAGTCTATCGACTTTGAAAATTAGTCTATCGACTTAGAAAATAATCTACCGACTTAAAAAATAATCTATTGATATTATATGGTATAATGACATTATTTACTATTATAAAATATGATACTATCATATAATAATGAGTATAATCTACTGTTGAAATGATATGTGTACAAATATTATATTTGTACACCTAAATGGCTTTTCTCGAGTGCTATCTGTCAAATTTCAAGATATCAAATTTCAAAATGTTGTGCTCCTTGAACATTTAGTGAAACTACATCGTTATGGCTTCACGATTCGGTAGTTGAATCCTTCTCGTTTGGATTGTGTACCATTTATAAACTATTTATGCTAATTATGTCTGGTCAGCAATATGTTTACCTTAAGGCTTATAGCGCTCTTAGAAATTGAACGTATTTTCTAGTTTTTATATTAAATTCAATAAGTGTCTGGTTTGCTAGTATTGTCTGCAGTCAAACGCGACTCAAACTACATCTTAGCAATGAGTGACATCTGGTTCCAACAAGCATTGAAATGATGAAGCAATTTTGTTCCGATGACTGCTTAAAATTACAGTGTGGAAATTCAAAAAGTTTTAAGTGAGGAGGGGCACATCCCCTCCCCAAACCGTTCCCCTGCTCGGCGCTGCAGGCCATAGCGATCGTCCTTCGGACGCCCGTTCATCGTATCCCTCCACTGACCTTCGTGCCCCGGCCTACGTGTCGTCTCCGGGTTATTGTGTGTACACAGTTAAAATCCTGGCGGTGCCGCTGGGGTCAGGTAAGTGCTCATTAGAAAGGGTCAAGTAAGTGCTCATTAGAAAGGCTCAGGTAAGTGCTCATTAGAAAGGGCATATGTGGTTCTCATTAGAAAGGGCATACATGGTGCTCATTAGAAAGGGCATACATGGTGCTCATTAGAAAGGGCATTATGGTGCTCATTAAGGGCATTTCTGTTGTCAACTCGGGATAGAAAACCATCGTTTTGGCTCTGTGAGTGTGTGGAATCCCTCCAGATGTGACATGGTAGCCGATTACTTAAAGCGCTCACCGTGTTGCATGGAAATTAAAGGTTCGAGATTTCCCTGAGATGGTTTGTGTGTAGTTAATATTTTTGAGTTTGCTTCTCTTGGTCAATGATTAAAAGATGTCTAGTTTCAAATTGAGGGTTTGTTTTATCTTTTTAGGAAAGGGCGAAAACAAAACCACAAAACGTCTTACATTTATCGAATCTTCGTGTGATGTTCACTGCATGATTGACGTTGCAAAAGTGGCCGATCTCGTACGTAGTGTTACCTGATCTGCTTTCATACGACCCTTTTTACCAATCAGAGTACTGTGTGGTGAAATGTTGCAACAACTACTCTTGATACTCGTTATAATGCAACCTTTAACGCCAACATTTTTCCACCTACACCCTGACGACCGCACATTTCTGTCAAAAACGACCAAAGAATACTTTTTTTAACTTGTTATATCTCAGTCAGTTTTTAACATAGACATAAGATAAACACCATACTTCAAGATTTTATCCCTCCTTCTATCTGTCTGTCCAGTTTTTTAAAGTAATTTTTGAAGTACCCACAGTTGCCCTAAACTGTACTTCTTGCCTAGTACCATTCACTACCATCCGGTTGTTAAGGAGTTAAAAGCCCTAACAAGAACTGCTGTGTAACATGACTGCTATAATCAGTATAATTTCTACACCTAAATAAATTAAGGATTTTGACATCCAGGTTCATTAGATTTTGTGTTACAGTGAAGAATATCATGAGAAGTCTCTGGAGTTCTAATTAGTAGGTACTTCTCTCTGCTTTTCTGGCAACCTGTGATTCGTGAGTAGGCTGTTGCCCTGTGCTTAACTACTAAATACAGCGTTAAAAATTTTTGAGTTTACGTTTGTGATTACAGTATGTTTATTTTGCAGGTTATTTTGATGATGAATGCCGAGAAGAAACATCAGATGGAGACATTTGAGTTTCTCACTTTGTGTCGTGCACATAACTTCACAAAAATTCTCGGCATTGTAACGCACCTCGACCAAATGAAGACGAACAAGTTAAAGAAGAAGAAAAAGAAGATGCTTAAGACACGATTTTGGACAGAAGTCTGCCAGGTTAGCTCTTCCTGTTCTACAGTTCCTTTTCTAAAGTTCCTTCTCTATGGTTCCTGTTCTTGCTTCTGATCGTGCTCTAAATTTTCTGTTCTGCAGTTCCTGTTTCTATAACTGTTCAAAAATCTTTGTTAAACACAAGTCCAATTGAAAAATAAATCGTGCTTATTTGTGTGAGATATGTACTGCTCTGCCTTGTACAGCTTGGGGAACGTTCTCCACTTATTCATTCATGTCTGGCAACTTGTACTGTCAGCATATGATTAATTAATTCATGGGCAGAATATGTTCTTATCAAGTTTCATCAAAGGTAGCAGAGGGGCACAATAAGCTAGTCTGAGTTTCTGCTCTTCATTAGAACATTTGCATTGGAAATATTTAAAAAATGCTCCATACCCAGAGCTTTATTAAGTAATTGTCTAAGAAAGCGACTGGTGCTAGTTAAAACTTTGTAGGTGTTCAGATTAATGGTTTGGGATTTGTTAAACTGCCTGGTTGGCAGAGCTTTGAAAGGATCTTAATAATGAGTAATAATAATAAGTAAGAGCAATTACTGGAGAAGTTTGTTTGATCGACATTGCATAAAGTGTTGACATATTTTCTTTACTGTTTTTTTTCATCACAGGGAGCAAAGATGCACTTCTTGGATGGTTTTGACAAGGCATCGTACATGAAAAATCAAGTACGACTGCTTAGCCACTCAATCAATCGGGTGAAATATGCACCAAGGACGTGGCTTATGACCCATCCATACATCATTGCCGACAGGTTTGTTGTTAACATACATTTGTGACATAGATTGAAAATAACACCTTGGCTAATAGCAGTAGAAATTTATTGAACATTCTTCCATTCTGCTGGTGCGCCAGTTAGGTACCCTCTTTTATATTTTATTCCTTTTCTAATAAATATATAAAGGGAGTAAATATTAGCAGAAATTGAAAATTCTAGAATCGTAACTCCTTGCAAAAATGAATGCACTCCTTATTACATAAATTCTGATATAAAATGTTTGTGAATGCAGATCCCAAAATTTATTTAGGTGTTGTAAAGAAAAGAACCTCATTTTAGCAGTCTTATTATAATGCTAGACTTGTTACGACTCTCTAAAGGCAGTATTATAACAAGTGCACAGTACACTGCATTATGACAAGTACACTGGCCGTTGCAAGAAACTGACCAGGGTAGACTTAAAAAACAGTTTGAAACCTAATTACTATGTAATTCTTAACATTTTCACTGACTTAACATAACTACTTTGACTATATCTTTTGTGCAACAGGATGGAAGACATCACAAATCCAGACGAGCTCCGGAAGAATCCAGTGATTGAGCGAACGGTTTGCTTGTACGGATATGTCCGAGGAACGCTCTTCAACAGTCAGACAATCCATATTCCAGGTCAGTTTGCTCACTGTCTTATTCCATAAGTCTGCTACATTGTAGAACTGTAAGTACGATATAGCATAGTCGATAGCAGGCTACTTCTAGTGCTTTACACAGACTGTCTACTGCCACCCCCTCTGTTTTGGCCTGGTAGCGACAATGTCTTACAATGCCCAAATTACGTCACAAAATATTGCTTTGATTGGTTGATGTGAAAATGTGGCATGCATGGTCAATTTATGTTAAAAATCAAATCGTATTTGAACATTTTGATTTATGCTTCAATTAAAATGTATTTGAGATCATGGAAATTTCCAGGAGCAAAATGGTGTGAAATTTCTTTCTCTGTTTGCCTGTTTTAGTTTCTCAATAATTTAGTGAGTTCTTGCTATAAATATTTTTGTCCATTAAAATTTAAATTCAAATATAAAATCCCTCCATCATCCACTGTACTCATTTCCGTTCACATTCTGTAGGATGTGGTGATTATATCATCCAGAACATCAGTAGCATTGCTGATCCATGTCCTCCATTGGATCAGATCAAGAAGCGATCTCTTAATGATCGAGAACGGCGTCTGTATGCTCCGATGTCTGGGGTCGGTGGAATCCTCTATGATCGAGATGCCATCTACATGGACATTGGTGGAAGCCATGCACTGCGCAATGAAACCAAGGTATTGTTTGACCTGTAAATAGTGTAATGTAAATTAAATTTGTATAGGACCATTATCATAATGTCGAATACATCAGTCGATGGTTTATTTTAAGTGAAATTGCAATTAGCAATCTTGTTCCATTGGAGAAGCCAGATCGAAATCCGATTGACCAAAGAAAACAGAAGATTGGCGATATGCAAGTTTGAAAGAGATAAGTCTTAAGTTAAGATCTCACCAACTTCAAAGAATTAATCAAATGCTTGAAGTCTGGGAAGCGAAATCCACTGCTTTGGATCCGATATCGAGTAAGCTCAAGACTTTAGACTTGTATCTTTGCGATCATTCATTAAATCATGTCCTTCGTGCATATATCAACTGATTGATTGAGTAGCCAAGGAGCCACACAACTGGTTTTCCATGTGCGAGGCTCGGTGCTATTCCGATTTTCCAAGTGAGACCACTTAAACTTTTCAGACTATCTTAGATCATGAAATCATGTTAATATAGAAATCTGTTACAAGTATGTTTTATTGTTTCAGCGTGAGGGTGAGATGGGAGAACTGATCACATCACTGAAAGGTGTGGGGAACACCATCGATGAGAAAATCGCATCTAGTCTTCTTGGCATGGAACAAGACTTCTCCGATGATGAAGGTGATAGCGACGACGAAGAAGGAGCTTCCGATATGGACGTCGATAACGATGATGACGACGACGATGATGATGACAGTGAAGATGATGATGAAGATGACACTGATTTTGATGATGATGATGAAGAAAACGAAGGAGACAGTGGCGTTGAAGATGAACTTGGTAATGGAGGAACTTCAAAGAAAAGAAAGCGGGTATGTAAAATGAACCTTTCTCATATTAGGAACTTTGAATTGGATCTCAAGGTTATGGTGCCTTCGTTATTTTTTTCAGCTGGTCACCTCTTGGAATTTGCTGTGTGGTAGGTGCTTCATGGTCTAACACTGAGTTTCCACTCGCGTTATATCACAAGAACAAATCTAAGATCAGGATCCTGTGTTGGTTCGGTCTTACGAAGGAAAGGCACATGGTTCCTATCCTTTTGACATGGCGGTCCACCGCATGGAACTTGGTACCACTAGCCTTGAAGGACCCTTCTCTGCCTCATTCATTAAACAGTTGAATGTATATTTTCCCATCTATCGAGTGCTTTTAAGGATAATTCATAAATTGGCATAATATAAATATTTATATTAATTAATTAATACCTTGGTACTAAAAGTAAACTTTTAGGTTAGGAATTCCGATTTAATTACATTTCATATTGGGCTCTTGTGTTTACTAATACGGGTTTTTTGGGCAATATTTCAAATAGTTCTATCGTTCTAGTTCACCTACATGTTCTCTTATGGGTTCTATATTCTCTTTGGACCACTTTCTGGACTCTTGTGGCAGTTTTGTGCCAATTTTGTGATAGTTTAAGTATATTTTATTGACCCTGTTAAATTGGTGCCTTTATTTTTATGGCAATTCAAAGTATTTTCGTGGCAATTTCTTCTGTGTGTCCACAGGCAAATGGAATGAAAGATCTGGTTCCTACGAAGAAACGAAAGCAGGTCTGGATGAGTATTTTCTAGTGATAAACTAAAGCAAATTATTTCAATTCGTACAAACTGCAATCTTCAGTCAGTAGTTTTTTGTTCTATCAGTACAGTGAATTTTCTGTTAAAATTATTATTATATTACATTCTGTGCTACAATTCAGAGATTTTTAGTGTGTAAAACAGGCAAGAAACTGAGAAAGATCTGGAGACGAAAGATACCTGACTATCTGTTGTATGCTTAATGTTGCAGGGTGTTGATGATAAAGATGATGGAGAGGAGGAGAGTGATGAAGATAACAATGATGAAAGTCTTGCAGATGGTAATGAAATTGTACCATTGGTGCCTTAATATTCCTGCTTATACTCATACTCTACATTTTCTTTTCTTTGTTGTTAAATATAATTGTTTATATTTATTAATTATAAATTAAAAGTGTATGATCACAGATTACATGTAATGAGACTGTCTTGTACTCTGAGAGAAACATTTCAGGATCCACTTTGTAATGAGATTGGGTTGTAACATGGCCGCTGGACTAAATGTGGGATCAATGCCCCGACCATGTTGTATCAGGATCTGTGTTGTACAAAGGCGTGTTATAAGGTCCAGTGTATTTCTGGAAAGAATGCATTGAAGCTCTAAAAAGGTTCTTTTTATTTATGTATCTTTTTATGTCTACCATATGCTCTAAAGGCAAAGTATATATTTTGAGATCTTATTTTTCAACCAGTTTTTGTTATTTTATTACCTCATTATCTTTCACAGTGTATACTTTAAATGCTGAGTCTATATTTTAAGAGTTTTGAACGAATTTGTGTTCAGTGTAATTCGAATGTAATACTTGAGCGAATTTGCAGACTTAAAATTGAAGAGGTATAATTTTATACCAACAGTGGCATGGAAAAAGGATCTACGGGAGAAAGGAATAGAAGCATTCCATGGACGCCGGGGTCGTCTGACGATGGAAGCAATCATCTACAATCCACGTAAGTTGTGTATTCCTCTTTTAGAATTAATTAGAAATAAGTAAAAATAATTTTAGAAATTTACATTTATGTGTCCGTTTGCAAAGAAGTGTGCCCAGTAGCTAGCGATTGGCATGCTGGGTTGGTCGGCATAAAGATCGAGAGTTCAGATAGATATTAAAAGATCTGTGTTACACTAGCTCCCCTTGATGAAACATCTATTAATTAACTATAATGACTGTATGTTGTTGGTGCGAAGATTATGCGCTTAATAAATGCATAAAAATAATGGTGGTAATATCAGATTTAAATCAATTGACCTAAAATATTAATGCATAAAAATAATAGTAATACTATCAGATTTAAAATCAAATTGACCGAAAATATAGTTCCCTGGTTGCATGATTATCTTTTTCCAGCGGAGAACATTCTTCCGTTATCGGACGAAGAGGCAGACAGCAGCAATGATGAATGGGGTGGGGGTCTTCTCCGTCCGCTCGGCAAGAAACATCGTTCGGCAAAGAAATGCTGGATTGATGACGAGGAATGCACGACTGTGATGACTTCAGTTACGAAAGAGGAAGCAGATGATGAAGTATTTAATTATTTTAAATTTAATTCAAAACCTTTTATTGTTAGCAAGTATAAATGCTGGCTACAAGATACATCGATGAACAGGTATCAAAGGATGATACAAAAAGAAGGAGCAATAATGTTCCCAGCCTCCATATTTTGTTACAGTAACATCAATGTTTTGTAGTCCATCATTAGCAGGTACATTACATTGTGTAAGATACTACATTATGTTAAGATACTGCATTATGTTAAAATACTATGTTACGTTAAGATACTACGTTACATTAAAGATGCTATGCTACATTAAGATACTACGTTACGTTAAGATACCTAGCAACTTCTATGGCCTCTGTGTGTATAATGCAGCATTAACTGACGGCACACTAACATCAAGATGCGTAGATAGATACATATGTATTATGTATTATTTAATACATTTTGGTGCCAGTGCTGATGAATTGATCTTTCTTCTGTAGTTGGTATCGAAGATTCGAGACTGTTTTGTGACAGGGAAGTTTGCCAAAGGGGAAGACGCAACGAGTGCCCTGGAGAACGATGGTAAGATCATTTTCTGCTTAAATGTTAACTCTTTATTTATTTAAAGCATTCATTATGTATAAATAAATACCCGGAAAATGCACCAGCATCCTCAGGGTGCAGCCGAGCAAGGGGTGTTCAAGAAAAATTCTGTTTCAATTGATTGGGCAGCAGGGGTACTTCAGTGAAATGTTCGTTCTTTTGCCTTTACGATACACTTTTGCTAGTGGATTTTTTACTGAGTTTTGCCAACTGTTTTAATTTGCAGATGAAATGTATGGGGACATTAAAGACCTCGAAAGAGATGATGAAGATGATGATCGCAATGGTGATGCCAGTGGTGACGAAGACAATGATTCAGATGATTACTATGGAAGTGAAGATGATGATGATGAAGATAAAGATTCTGAGGATGGTGATGAAAAAGGTTTGATTCAAAAATTTCTTGATTTTTAAATAATTTCTGGATTTAACATTATTACTAGTGTTGATTATTATTTTAATCAGTATTATTATTATACCATGAGATAGGTTTTTACTTTTATTGTGCATTGATTGTGACTTTCTGGCTCTTGACAGTTTGTGACTTTTCTGGGTCTTGACAGTTTGTGACTTTTCTGGCTTATGACAGTTTGTGACTTTTCTGGCTTATGACAGTTTGTGACTTTTCTGGCTTTTGACAATTTGTGACTTTTCTGGCTCTTGACAGTTGTGACTTATCTGGTTTCTGACAGTTTGTGACTTGTATTCCTGCAGCCAATTCCACGAGGCCCCCGGCAGATGAAACTCCGGAGGAAAGACGGGAGCGTAGGATGAAGGCAAAGCTTTTGGCGAAGAAGAAGCGCCAGAAGGCATTGTTCAACAGTGGAGGATTAGACAGCACAAAGGAGGAGAAGACGTATTACGAGACGCAGAGAGAAGAGATGCAGAAACAGGCAGAGGTCAGAGAACCTGTCATACATTAAGACTCTTATTTTGTCTAAAGACTTTATCACATGAAAATCCAGCCCAAAGAGCACTTTATAAATATATAGATATAATACAGTGCAATAATATTGAAATGTTTTCTTAATCTTGTGTAAATGGCTGGACAAACTGTAACCGTTTTGACATGTTGTTAACAGCTGAATCGATCGGAGTTTAAGAATCTAGATGAAGAGACGAGAATCAAGATTGAAGGCTTTAGACCCGGTCTGTACGTTCGCGTGGAACTAAAGATCGACTGCGAATTCGTAAAGTACTTCGATCCAACGTATCCGATAATCTTGGGTGGAATTTTACCAAAAGAAGACGAACTTGGCTTTGTCACGGTAAGTTTAGTGCATGATCTCACTGGTCATTCTCTGCCTCTTTTTTCTTAAGCGCTTGAAAATCATTCTGTTTGGTCGTAGTCTTACAATTACAGTTTGGAAGACAGTAGCTAATTATGGAACACGGTAACTGATTATTTATGGAACATGGTAACTCATTGGTTAGAGCACTCTCCTTGAGACACAGAGTACGGGTTCGAACCTCCTCTGAGACAGTTACTTTGTAGGACTTACGTATTTTTCTCACGATTGCTCCACACCATCGATTAATTGTTAGTCGGTAGATAGTGGTGCTTAATAAATGCTTATTAATGAAAATGTAATTATTTAATAATTTTTCACTATGCACGGATTCATATTTCTGACATAACTACAGGTTTTACCTTTAAAACTTCAACCTCTCATGACAGTCGCTGTTGCATTCTGTAGGCTAAAATTCAAGTTCATCGCTATCAGAAGATACCTCTGAGGGATCGAGATCCGTCGATGATTTCACTCGGTTGGAGGCGAATGGAGAGCACGCTGCTATTCTCAATGCAGCAAGACAATTTAGTGTACAAGACGCTGAAAATGGCACGACCCTGTGTCTCATGTACAGCCACGTTTTGGGGTATGTCTGTAGTCTCAAGCACAGTCTTTGCTAACATTGGCAACGATGGTTTAATCTACTTGGCAACTATTTTTTTAATCTAATTTTTATATTCAGCTTTAATTCATAAAAATTAGATTAGAAATTATTTTAAATGAAATTTCTCATGGAACCCTTGTTTTCACCTCGGAGTTTGGTTTATAATTTTTAAAAACTAGGGCTGCAGATTTTAACCATTAATTAATTGATTAATCGTTAAAAATTTTAATCGATTACTTTCGGCTTGTTCGATTAATTTTCGATTAATTTTCTTACTTATTTTATGACGTCAACCGACCTATTTCCGGAATAAACAATATTGCGAACAGTAATAATGAAAAGCATTTGAATGGAAAATTAGGCGATCACTTTGCATTTAAGGTAAATGCTGAGGGAAAATGTCGAAATTATTGAAGATTTGTTTAGATCTAGGTAGATACTACTGATTATATGTCTCAGTTTGATAATTTGAACTTTAGCATGTCGAATGATTGAAGGATTTTTGCAGTTTACAGCCTAAACAGTTTTTCACACTTTATTTAAAATGGAACCCTTTAATTTTAATCGATTAATCTCGATTAAATTTTGGAGATTCGATTTATTTTAATCAGTACCAGCCCTAAAAAACACATTAAAACAACACTTTTATCCAGTTTCCTCAAAGACCCTTTTACTTTTACTTTGTCTTCCCCCTCATGAAACTCTTTTGGGAAATACTGGTCTAGTGGTTAGCATGCTTGACTTTCGACTGTGAAGTCAGTGTTCAAATCCCTGCCAGGGCAATTTTTTAAGAGATTTATACTCCACCTGTGACCTGTGCCCTTATCCAACTCAGCTATAATGAGTACTCTGATCGTACACGTAGATAGGAAGGTGAGATGAGGAGGGAGAGGACTGGCTGATATGCCAAGGCCAAGAAAATGAAGCTGCTAACACTTCATACCCATGACTACGTGTTATGCTAGCTTAAGAATTAAATCCAGTTTTATGTAATGTTTGCTTTACTTGTGTGAATTTGTTGTTTCTGAAGGGCCTATGACACCTCAGGGCACCAGCATTCTGATGTTTTCGACTGATGCGGTAACTAAATTAGTTTTATATTTGTTTGTTGCTTGGTTGTTCTTGTGTTGTTATGTGTCACGCAGGGTAAACGTTGGGTGAAATTTGGTGGAACAAATTTGCTAATAAATTTTTATTTGCATTTTAGTTTATAATGTAAGTTTCAAATTGGGTCTGATAGTTAATAATAATAATAATAATAGAGATTGAGTGCCGTAGTTTGTGAGCAGTCGATGACTCGAAGCAACGATTCAGAAGCTTATTCAAGTTTATGTTAAGTGTTAACGCTGGCCAGCTACAATGCTTAAAATCAGTTCTTAATCCCTAGATTTATCATCATTCAACCGACTGCTTTATAAAACATGTAAAATGGCATTTGCTGTGCACTGCCAATTTAAGTAGCCCCTTTAAGTGAATGGTTTTAAGAACAGTATAAGATTTAAGTTGCAGCACTCACTTGTTAAAGTGATATTTTTGATGTGACATGTGAATTCATAAAATTTGGAAAGCTATGAAATGTTTTTGTTTAAAAGAACTGTAGCTTTGAAATGCTTGTTTCGCACGATAACCTGAATTTTATATTTTAGGTGAGGAAGTTCAGAATAACCGCTGTTGGATCAGTTTCCAAGCAAGACAAATCGATAGACATCACGAAGAAAGTGCCGCTGATCGGATATCCATATAAAATATTTAATAAAACGGCTTTCATTAAGGTAAATTTTTGATAATTCCACTGACAGTATGTATTGTGAGAGAATTTCTTTCTACGGGAAACTATCTCTTCCTTTAAGAAATGCCTCAGAACTCACTATATCTCACTGGTTTTAAAATATCTGAAGATTGAACTGCTCTTCACCTGGCAATTGCCTAACCTCACCTCAGATTTGCATTTCTATGTGACTGCTTGTGTTTAAAATTTGTAATAATAATAATTGTAATAATAATAATAATGTTTTAAAAGTCATTGGATTAGGTTAAATAAAACGAAATAAAATTGACTGGCAACTGGCTGAATTTGCTGATTTCTTCTCGAGACACAAGTAGAACTAAAAAGCGGTTGTGCTATTTCATCTGTAGGATATGTTCAGTTCTTCACTGGAGATTGCAAAGTTTGAAAATGCCGCTGTTCAAACTGTCAGTGGGATTCGTGGCACAATTAAAAAAGTGGCCGGCGAAGGACCACCGGGAACATTCAGAGCCACATTTGAAGATAAGATTCTTAAGAGTGGTAAGTTTACTGTAGATTTATAACCCCTGAGTTGCATTGTTAAATTCAAAAGTGTAACCTGACGCTGTTAAGTCAGTAAGAAATCTTTATTTTTAGTGCTTAATGAATGCAATTATTTGCAATATTAAAATAATATATAATAATTTAAATTCAAGCAATAATTTTGGCTTCCTTAAGGGTTGTTTCTTTTCTTCACGTTTCTCATAAAATGAGCAAAACTGAAGAAACTGATTGTTTTTTAGACATAATTATTCTGAAAGCTACTACCATGATGGATCTGGACGTTAATAAATACTGGCAAACGGTGCCCACTCATCTTCTTCCGGTCGAGGAAAGAAACAAATGGGTCGGAATGAAATCGAGGTATCAACTGGAACAAGAGAGAAACACAAAACGGAAATTCAATCCAGATTCTGCATATAAGGTGAGATCAGCCAAAATAGGAAAAAAGTCTGTCTTAAATAGGTGAAGGTAGGCTAAGATGAGCGAGTTAAAGTACAATAAGTAGAAAGTTAGTCAAGGTAAAATACTAAGTTTAGCCAAAGTATGCTAAGTGGAGGGTAAGTCAAAGTAAGGTTATTATAAACTCCAAATTTCTAAAGCGCTACTCTAAACAGTCTAAAGCAAAGCACAAGCGCTGGAAGGTATGCTAAAGGCAAGTAGAATGTACTGATGAACATTTTGTTCTTGGTGACTTTAACATCAGTTTGGTTGGCATAGGCAACGCTTTTATGAGTTAATTGATAGGGACTACCTATACTGGGTACTATACTGAGTGTCCACATGCATCTATATACCACATTATTTATCTATTTCATTGACATTGTTTTGTTTGTTGTGTTTAGCCAATCAATCGCCCGGAAAAGGTCTTCCGTCCGTTGGCTATTCCACGTGAATTGCAGAAAGAACTGCCATACAAAGACAAGCCAAAGATTGACGTCCAGCGTAAAGATGTGGTCCAGAGTGGCCGTATAGCCGTAATCAAAGAGCCACTTGAAAGAAGGGTAAGAATTTCGTTCCGTCCATTTGCATGGCTTATATTCCAACGAGTTCATATAATATCACAACATTCAGGTTAAGCAGGTTTTCAAGGGACAGGTAGATATTAAAAGTCTCCATAACCGAAAATTAATTATTTCACTTATAGAAACTCAACTCAATATGACCACTTTATTTGGTTCTTCTTGATTCTGCTTTCAAATACAGCATTATAACAAGTTTCTTGCATACATTAAAATTGTGAGTTTTGCACTTCATTTTCTTAGTTAACTTTAATACCACTGTTAAGTTACATAAGTCCTGTGTTATGGTAGGGGCCTACATAACAATCCTGTGTTACATTTCATAAACTGAGAAAGTTTGTTGACTTCTCCAACGGATTCTGATATTTGATTGCAGTAAGATTAGATTAGCTATAGAAGTCATTACATTAGATTAACTATGGACGTCATTTTATTAGATTAATTATAGAATTTATTAGATTAGATTAAATTTACTATAGAAGTGATTAGATTTGATTAGATTAACTATGGAAGTCAGTAGATTTGATAACTATGATGGTCATCGTGTTTGTCCATTGTTTAGCGTGATGAGCTGATGAAGAAGATCATGATGGTGGAGCAGCAGAAGCGCTCAGAGGAGCGAGTTAAGATGAGAAGCAGAGCAGCCGCTCATTCGAAGAAGATGGGAGAGATAGACGCAAAGAAGCAAGCGAAGGCAAAGATTACCATGAAGAAGGCATACGCAAAAGCCGGTCAACAAGCGAACAAAAAGAAATCGGATTAACAAAAACCGAAATAAGAACATGTCACAATGTGGTTGCTGTTTTCAACTTGACAGACTGCAAAAGACCAGCTTAGGGAATGTTTTATGGTGTTGTCTTGGTTTGATGGACAGAAACTGATGTAAATAAATTGTAAGACAGAAAGATTGTCTTATAAGTGATATTTCTGTTTCCTTTTTTGGCTGCAATAAAGATATTGTAAAGGAGCCCTCACCGGTATATGCGAGCCCAGAGACAAGGAGTCGGAAGGACGGACGATGAAGGACATCGACGCTCGGAGATGGTGTCTCGCTAAAAACACCGAGAGGAAGGCAACGGGAAACCACCTCTCTAATTTCCCAAGAAACACTTGCAATGACGAGGTGCTACAGGTTGTTGATGGGGAGCGATCGCTGGTGGCAGCAGTGGGGGAGGGACGGAGGAGCTGGGTGGGGCACGTGTTGGGGGTACTCCCTTCTGGGGGTCATGGAGGGGAGAGTGGAGGGGAGGGGGCCGGGTGATGCTGGGGTGGATGGCCGACGGATGCAGCGAGTTGGGGGAGGGGCAGAGCACGGAAGTGGCGTCATTGGAGGTTGGAACCTGCCGAAAGGCAGAGAACTCAAAGAAGAAGAAAAAGGTAAAAGGCAAAATTGATGCACATTTATACATGTATGTCTCTGTAGAGATTCATTAGAAGCGTGGTGCTGGGGTTGAAGCATTCAACTGCAGGACATTGATCTCCTCGGGGCAAATGACAAATTCCCCTCGATCATTGAAAAGTACTGCTGTTCTTACAGCGACTGGCAGACTGATTGCAAGGAGATGGACAGTTTAGAAGGGGCACTTCATTCATGCAAAGCTCACAAGCCGTGCAATGTTTTTAGGACACTTGGTCAGAGAGGGAATTAAAGAACAATTCCGGTAATCAAAATTTGTGATGACATTTTTAGTCTTGGCAATTTTAGACTACTCTAACTGGTGTCCCATAAACCTACCAGGCCAACCACAGTGGAAAGTTGAAGTTGTTACCAATGTCAAAATTGGGGTTTATTGGAAAGCCCTTGTTGCTATGAGTGAATTTAAATGTCGCATTGACTGCCCTGTTAGTATTTACGGATGGAAGGGGGGTTAACCCAAATGCATGCTTGCGGATGGGGGACGCATGGGGGAAACGGTGAGGGGACCTCGATAATAATTTTTCTATTATTGGCCTTCAAATGAGCCATCAAACAAGTGTTACTGTGGGAGAGGTGTAACTTGTATGCAACTATTGTTTCTAGGTAGATTAAAGACAGACCTTCCTATAAGAATCGTGAAGGTGCGTCGTAGCGTACGCACGCAGGTGGGGGGGGGGGAGTGAAAAAGTATGGGAGAGGCCAATTTTCCGCATTTTTGCGTACGTACTAAATGGCCGACCCATTGTGCCGTAAGCCCAGATCTCCCTATACACTCCTCGATCCAACGCCTTAAATTCTATTCAACCCTTCTCTTATTCTGCCTTGATCCACCCTCAGCCACCCCAGCACATTAAAATGCGTCATGGACCCATGATCAAATCGCATGCCACACGGATCATTATGACATAAATATACGGTACATTATTTGCTCTCGCTAAATACACAAAAACGAGATGCATCCCATGACTTTACACTGCCTGCTTAATAAACTAGTTTCTTACTTGACATATTCTTGCTAACTTATTTATTTACATACTTATACCAAAGATGTTAGAGCCGTAGGCTAAGATATGACACTCCATGCATCTGAATGTACACCTCACCTACCTTGGGATGTGTGGCGCCACCAACCGAATGGCGTGGGTTTTAGCGTTGGTCGTAAACAAGTTGCATTGATGAAACGAATTCTTGCTAAATAGAAGTCGGATAGATGAAAATAATTTTTCCTTAAATCGAAGTGGGGCTGATGAAAAGAATCTTGCTTAAATAGAAGCTGGATTGATGGAAAATAATTATTAATGAAATAAAAGTTGTATTGATGAAAAATAATTCCTGCTTAAATAGAAGCTGGACTGATGAAACGAATTTTTGCGTAATGGAAGCTGGATCGATGAAAATGATTCTCGCCAAAGTAGAAGTTGGACTGATGAAAAACAACAGTGCTACAACGGGCGAATAATTTAGGACGCTAAACTACACGTTTACCCTAAATGCTTGCCGAGTGATGTTTGTGCACTGTGCAGTGATCAAATGCTTAGGCCTAATTCTGATGCAAGCTTAAAATGTAACTTTATGTTCCAATTTTTTGGACACCGCATCGTTGTTGGCTGTATATTGTTATGCCTGATTATCAGGACTAGCAGAGATTCTAAGATTGACTAGTAACTTCTGAGTGGTAGGCTTCTGATTCTGAATGACCAATTTTGAGCATTGTACTAAATAATCATAATTTTGAGGTGTGGGTTGTCACACCACGCTAAATTCAGTCAGAGCTGCTAATGTGGCACGGTGGCCGACTGGTTAGAGTGGTTAACCTGTAACGTGGAGAATACGGGTTCGATCCTCATCCAGGCGGTTATTGTGTATACATATGGACCATGAGCAAGTCCTTCGCGCACAATTGCTCTGCTTCATCGTCTGCTAAACCTGGCTATACATAAATAAATTTGCTTATAACATGCACTGCAAAATTCTATGATACGAATTGCTTAGTTATATGCTGTTATTGTTTTATTATGTGAGAACAGGTGTAAGAAGTGGAGAGTTAACAAACGGCGTTCAGATCTGGACTGCACAAGCGTTGAAGTGGACACACAACTTTTATCTTCATGTGACGTGGATTTCAACAGATTTGACAATGATGATATATCCAGAAGCACATTATCTAAATCATTTGCACAATTACGTCCAGAATTATCAACAAACAGCTTAGTGACAGCGATATATCTAAAACTGGAACGAAATTTTGTGACATCAGGATTGTCCCTGTGTCCTCCACAACCACGGATCATTGAAAAAATTCTCTATGCATGATTTTAAGCAAATGTGGGGGATCATAAATCACATATACTTTTTGCAACCATGGAAAAGAAACGGTTCTAATGTTTCCAAATATTATAATTATGTAACTATGTTTTTGAATTATATAAACTGAATGAACCTTTGGTCATGGAAATGGACTTCTGAGTCGCAATTGTTGACAATGTTTCTTTACTAATGATTACGGTAATAAATATTATGTGAAACTGTGTAATACTGGTCAACTGCATGCATGTAGTTCAATGTTAATATGCAAATATGTATATTTGAATTATGTAATACAATACAATAGAAATTTATAACGCGCTTTAACAAAACAAGTCTGCACGAGAGCGTGTTGCGCTGTGTTCTTAGCCATAGTGTATATAAACTGAATGATCTTTATTTGCAATAAAAATATATTATCTTTATTTCAAGAAATTCTAACCAATCGGCTACACTATGGGTTCATTTGGAGCATTAATACTGCATTAATACTGCACCCCTCAAAGCTATCTAATCAGAGGCTCTTCAAGTCCAGCCTCAGCAAAAGAACAGTTTTCAAGTGCTTGTGAAGGGTCCTGCAAAGTCCGTGATTGAACAAATTATATATTAATGTATTTAAGTTTATTCCGTACGTTCTCTGTGGCTGGTCCTTTGACCTGGAATGGCCTCCCTCTGGCACTCCGCTTCCTTCCTATAACCCATTCGCAGGCATTCCTCTGTCAACTTTAAATGGTCCTATTCGGCCGTGCTGGGGTTGGGAGCGCCTATGAGTAGCTCCCTTGAAGAGGCGCTATACAAATTCAAGTAATGAATGAATGGATTGCAAGGATGCGCAGATCTATTGGTATGCCGTTCGAGATGGATGGTGAATCGTGGTGCAACCACTAAAGGCACGACGTAGCGTTTGCACTGTCGAAGTGCCTGTAAAAGCAGCACGCATTATACGCATAAAACTTATAATAAAACACATTACTATATAATTTGTATTCATTATTACTATAATATTTAATATACTGTTTAAATGTGTTAGTTTACGGCAGCTACAGTTATAACTTATCCAGTATTTGTCGTAGTGATGTACCGCGTCTATCTTTGCTAAGAAGTTGGTCAGCCAGTCGCTAGTGGCGCCACGGGTTTGTGTACTTTTGACCACCACCCAAACCGAATACACAGAGGAGATAGGAAGTGTCATATCTTAGCCTACGGCTCTAACATCTTTGGTTTAACGTCGTCTTATGATTTTCGTTAACTACCGGTTTAATTGGCTTTTATTGGGGGGCCCGTGGCGCTTTGGATAACAGCTGGCACAGAGACCGAGAGGTACCGAGTTCGAGCCCCCGTTGGGCGGATTTGCTTTGTAGGCTGCTATTAGCGCCGTTGTATTACATGGCTGTCTGTTCTGTTAGTAGTTAAGATTTAAATTGCATAACATGTAAAATGTACAGCGCAGTGCGTTTGTCAGGCGCTTAATAAAGAAAAGATTATTATTATTATTATTATTATTACAACATAGGGTGTTTAGAGCTTATAACCGGAATCTGCTGAAGGTGCTTGTCAACTCATACTCCAGCGCGAACCGAGTACTCTCCTAGCACAACGACCTCTTATATATAGCGTATACTCGATGTGTACTCGGAGACAACTTTGAATGCGCCCGAAGACGGTAGCCATGGAAACAATGACGCAAGCAAAGACGCTAGACGTCGTTACGTAACAGAGGCACATGATAGGCCTACGTTTTGTTTTGATTTTGAGGCCAAATTTCAGTTGAATTTTATTTTTCAGAAATCTATCTAAGAAAATTATCGATTTCTGTGATGGCTTCGAATAATAATAATTCCAACTGTGTGTGCGATAATTCGCCCTCAGAGTCGGCTACTACGTCTGGGTTGGGAAAATCGGACGAAGACTTCAAACAGATCTGGGAAGAATTCCACAGACTCCGATTGGATGGTGACTGTTACCGATTTTATTTGAATTCACAAAATTGTGTGACTAATATTATAAATTTAATCCAGGAAAAAATCCACGTTATTTATCTAATCAAGCAGGCCTAATCATATATGATTTATATTGGGCCAGTTTTGAGTTCGCCCAAATGCGCGAGTACTGTAGACTGTAGTCTGTAGCTGGTAAGGATGAGTCCTTATTCACAAAAGTGGAAACAGGACGGTTATGTAATGCTGGATGTTGTGAATTCAAGAGGTATGAGGTGAACCAGTATATGAAAAAGAAGCCAGGAAACTTTTTTGTAAGTTTGATCTGGTAGGATGATAAGTGGCAAATTAGCAAGGTGTTTGAATTGTAACACGCTGGAACGAAGATCAGAAGGACGCGGGTTAGATACCCACTATAGCCCCACAAGGTTGACTCAGCCTTCCACTCCCTAGCGGCGACTGTAAAATGAGCAGGAGGACAGGTGGGCGCCTTGCAGGCTGCCATATAGCTAAATTCGACTCCTATTAAACTTGTTATCATCTGTTACTATTATAATTATCATGTAACCTTACTGCATAGTTGTCAATTTGAATTAATTAACGAATATTATTAAGGTCATAACATTTGATGCACAACCACAATCATAATTTTTCTTTTGATTCTTAGGACAGCTGTGTGACGTTGTACTAGTTGCTGGTGACACACAATTCCGAGTTCATCGAGCCATTCTGGCTGCAAACAGCCCTTACTTCAGAGCGCTTTTCACAAACGGAATGAAAGAGACCGACGAAGAAACGATCGAACTACCAGGAGTTGATCCATCGATTTTAGAAATGGTCTTGAACTACATGTATATGAGATCGATTGTGATAAATCTCGATAACGTTTTCACTTTGCTCACGCATGCAGACAACTTCTTCGTGAGCGGTTTGGTTGAAAAATGCTCAGAGTTCCTTCGCTCTAATCTCTCATCGACCAACTGCGTCAGCATTCTGAAGTTCGCTCAGTCTTACTACAAAAGCGATGTTGAAGCTGCTGCTCGAGGTTAGCCAGTGATTATGACAAGATATATAAAAATGCACTGGAGTTTAACCAATCCAGAAACCTTTTAATCTCAGGATCAAACAAATAATTATGAATTGTTATTAATTATCATTTTTACCCCAAGGTATGTAATCCTAAGAAGTTAAAATTATATGGAGCTTGTTAATGACATCTGAAATGGCTATGTATTACCTGTATTACCTTATTATTCTTGTTATTGTTGCTGTTGTTATAGTTATTGGTATTGTTATTATTACTAGTATTAGCAACTTGGTCCAGAGACTCAAAACATTCATGCCATCTTCACTTCTTCAGCAGTCGATGGGAATCCTTTGGTTGGGTGTGCAATTGTGCATGGGCCCAACACTGGTGACTCTTTCAGCTTAAGTACTGTGCATTGATTGTAATATATTTGTTTGTAATGGCATTTAACATCATATAGGCTAGCACAGAGAGTGTCTCTGAGTAGATATCTTGAAGGGGTGCTATATAAATGTTCAATTACATTACATTATTATTATTATTTACTTTCTATTTGTAAATTATTATTATTATTATCATTACAGTATATGAGTATAATGTGGAAAATTAAGCAGTGCTTACAAATAAGCCAGTGCCTTGTGCTTAGCCTTCAAAGAACGGTTTAGGAATTTAGAGTTTACGATTTGAATTAATACAGTATTTTACCTTAAAATCTAAGAGTGTGGATGATATTGTTGTATTCATAGCATACCTGCTGAAGCACTTTGTCCAGGTGGCCAGACGCAGCCACGAGTTCCTGACAGTATTGGACGCTGATGACCTCTGCAACCTTATCAGCGACAACGCCCTCAACGTCAAGTCCGAGGACCAGACATTCGAAACACTCGTGCGCTGGATCGATTACAGCAACAGTACTCGTATCCAGCACATGCCCGTATTCCTGCAGCGCATGCGCCTTGGGCTCATGTCGACGAGTTACTTCCTGGAAAAGGTGTCCAGCCATCCGTACGTCGTCCAGAATTTCAACAGATGTGAGGCGGTCATCAAGGAAGCCTGGAATGTTCTGTACTATCTCGAGAAGCATGGCAGTCAAGGTCTAAGTCTGAACAACATCTATATTCAGCCGAGGATACCACACAGCGCGCTGTTTGCGCTTGGTGGATGGAGTGGTAAGCAGTGCTTTTGTTCAACTTTATTTGATAAGAAAATTTAATAAAATTTTTATGATATTATTCAAGATTAATTATCGTTGATTCTAAATTACACTTTGCAGAATTATTTCAGATTAGGCCTATAGTTGATCAGTTGTATGTAGCAGATAAGTTTGCTTATTCAGCCTGATTTTGTTTGGCTATGAATTAGTACCAAACAAGGCAACTTGGGGACACAGTTATAAATTATTTAACAAGCCGAAAGGTCCATTAGGGCACAGATTCTTTAGTGCAACAAGAGTTGTGGACTTGTGGAATGGGCTCGGATGATAGTACTATCTCAGTGGACACTATCACAACTTTTAAGTGGAAGCTCAGAAAATTAGGCTATTAAGCATGTTTCAGGATAATTTGCGGTGGTTCTAACATGAACTTCTGAACCACTTCAAACCCTTGTTATATTATCAGTTGATGCCTGGTCCTGTAGGCAGTGGTGGCACATGTAAGCCCTTAGATTACATTACATTAGAATACATCAAATTAGATTAGATTAAAATAAAAAAATCAAATTGGGTTGAAAGGGATTAGATTACAGATTAGAATGAAGACCAGATTATCATAATATAAATTGGATTAAGTTACTTCAGATCTTTTATACCCTTAGATGTTATTCACTTAACGATACTTATGTACATACAATAAGTCTGGAAAGAAGTCAATGCAACCTGACTTGGATGTCCACTTGATATCTGTGCCAATTTCCTCTGACACAAGGCAAGGCTCACGAATAAGCTGGTACCCTGTGCTTGGCTTTTAAATGGTGCTTTATAAATGTTGAGATTACAATTAAGATCTTGAATAAGTGGCCCCAACTTGTTAAATTCAGCAGTGGAAAGGTATCACGGAAACCAGTATTAGATCAAAGATTAGGTCAAAGATTAGATCTAAGATTAGATCAAAGATTGGATCGAAGATTGGATTGATCTTGTCACATCAAAGATTAGGTCAACTATTAAGATTAGATCGAAGATCAGATCAAAGATTAGATGAAAGATTCGATCAGTTTGGATTTGTGTTTGGGTTTTGATTTCAGGTGGTAGTCCGATAGCGTACATCGAAACGTACGACATTCGTGCCGCTCGCTGGTACAGTCACGCAACACTAGAGGACACTGCTCCACGAGCATATCACGGACTCGCAGCCCTCGGTGAGGTCATGTACATAATCGGAGGATTTGACGGATCGCAGTACTACAACAACGTCAAATGCTTTAATGCACGGACAAAAGTCTGGAAGGATGTGGCACCGATGTATACACAGAGGTGTTACGTGAGCACGGCGGTGGCAAATGGGTTGATATACGCATGCGGTGGCTATGATGGCAGGTACCGCTTGGCATCAGCCGAAAGGTACGATGCACAGAGGAACCAATGGAGTCAGATTGAGTCAATGCACGAAAGGAGAAGCGATGCCGGTGCCGACGTACTGCACGGTATGTTTGCAATACAATCCGTCGTACAATGACACACAGTGCAAGCCATCTGAGTCACTCGTTAAAACTCCACCTCTTGCTATCTCTGCACTGGTCTTCTATTCAAAACTAAAAATATTTCTAGATTATTTAATACCTAGCATCCCACCGTATTTTCATGGTATCCACCTGATTCACAGGCAGTGGCGGCGCCAGCATGGGGCTAGGGTGGGCTGAAGCCCCCCTATCGGCGGCTCAGCCCCCAAACAAAAGTGGGAAATCACTGCCAATGCCAGAGAGAAGGGGAGAAAGAGAAGGAATTGGAGTTTTAGCCCCCCAAACCTGAAATCCTGGCGCCGCTACTGTTCACAGGGCAGTGCCTACTTTGCAGGGTATCCAACCTGATTTACAAGGGGCAGGCATAATTTGCAAGATATTCCATCCAATTCACATTGCACTCACCTAATTCATAAAGCCGTTCACTTTAAAGCACAAGGTATCCCACCTATTTCACAAGCTGGACAACCATCGAATTCACAAGACACCGACATATCAACACAACAGACATAACTCGCCTATAACCCAAGCACCTTACCGTTATACATGTATGTGTATTGTGTAACTGGAAGAAATTGTCTTGCATGCAGGTGATATTTACATTGCTGGTGGCTTCAACGGAGAGCACTGCCTGTCGTCAGTTGAAATGTACAGTCCGTCGGTCAGACAGTGGACTCTTATAACGAACCTCAACGTATCACGAAGTGGCGTTGCAATAATAGCCTTCAAGGACTACATCTATGCCCTGGGAGGCTTTGACGGAGACCAGAGACTATCTTCATGTGAGTTCATACATTCTGTATGATGGAGTTGTGGGATCTTTGTCCAACATAAGGATGTTGGTCTCAGTGGTTGAGACCTTCCTTATGTTGGGATGTACCTTTGGCATTCATCTGGTCATTCACATAAAGTCCTTAGAGGGAGAACAGCAATCACATAAGCTAGCTGCCTAGCCAAGAGGCAGCCATGGGTATGTAGTGTTAGCGACTTAATTTTCTTAGCTTCGGCATATGAGGATGGGTGGCCATCTCATCTTCCCACCGACAGTGTGCAGTCAGTGTACTCGTTATAGCTGATTTGGCTAGCAGTGCAGGTGGTGCAGAAATCTCAAACCAGATTTCTGCCCTGGTGCAGATTTGAACCCCCGACCTCTCGATTGACAGTCAAGCACGCTAACCACTATACTGTCGAGCACCCTCTCTCAAAGGCACTGTATTCAGATTTAATTATTATGTGTATGTAAGATGTCAACTATTGAAAATCTCCAATAGTATGCAAAGTAGTGTAGATATTTCACTGTAGGCCTAACAGAAAAATAAACAAAGTTCTGTTGCTTATAGTATTCAGCTAAAATGCAAGAAACTAAGACAGGAATTGTTCTGAAAGAAAATCAGCAGGATTTATGTCATCTGAATCTTTGAGTTACAAATCTATTCAATAGGCCCTATGCACTGACAGTTTCTTAGTTGTGGACCTGTGTGAGATTCTAATTCAATGTAATCCACATTTTGACAACTTGTTTGGGAATGTTGTCTAAGACAGAGGTCATGAACCAAAAATTCCGTAAAACTCCAGGTGAGTTCAGTGGGGTAGAAAGGCAAGATTCTGGGGATATGCCCGTTAGCCAATCCAAGGTCTAGTTGCGAATGATTTCAATAATTTCTTTGCTTGATAACACAGGTGAAAGATACTGTCCGATAACAAAGCACTGGGAGCTAGTAGCTGACATGTTGGCAGCAAGAAGCAACTTTGCTGTCGGTGCGAATTGCTGATTGATGATGTCCTGTTTGCCATTGGAGGATTTAATGGTCAGTGCTGTGATTCAGCTTTCTTTTATTATTATGAAACTGAGATTTTCAAGTAACAATTGAAGGATTGAATTGTCAATAGTTTGGCATGTGTCTGCTTGGGAAAACTATATTTTGCAAGCACTGATTTTGAGAATATCTGAGGAGTTTGTATTTTCTGTTACTATTTGAAACAGACATTTGCTTGGTTGACTAATCGGGAGGCGAGCAGACAGTTAGGTTTGACTGTTTCAGACTGCTTTCATTTCCAGTCTTATCAAACCTACTACTTGAGTTGAATGCACTGCTGCTAATGTGCCACTGGTCAATGCCTTGTGCACCATACTGGCACTGTGCATCATGGCACTGTAGAAGTTATGATTGGATTTACATACGAAGTTCTCAGTATATAATATATACCGTACTATGGTAATGTACTGTTCTTCTTTGGTTCTTTGACTTTTAGGCAGGTTCGTACTTCTTCTTTGGTGTGGCCATTCTTCTCATTGTAATGAATGAATGAATGAATGTCCAACCCTCTCCAGTAGCTTCATGTAACCTCCTTCATTATCCAGTCCATTAGCTTCACTCTTGGTCTTCGTCTGGACTTTTCCCCTCCTCCAATCTTCCCTTGATTATAGTTTTTAGGAGAGAATCTCCCCTCATTATATGACCCAACCACTTTACCAAACCAATATTCTCACTAGAACCATACCATTACTTATTCATGCTGCAGTATGTATATGTTTGATCTTACCTTCTTAACAGGGTCATTCACAATTCCACATGTGGAGTGCTACACAAGTGAAGCCAATGAGTGGGTTGTCACGACCGACATGAACATAAACAGATCGGCGCTAAAGGCCTGCGTTATCGATGACTTACCAAACATACGTGACTACACCTTCTATGGCCACCTGGTGGATCAGGGAGACACTCAGACCTCCGAGCTATTCCCCCGCAACGAGACTTCGATGGATGACTGACTTCTTGTGGCTATTAAATGTGCATAGCTGTTGATTTAGTGTTCAAAATAGATGCAGACTTGGTACGTGTTGTGAAGACCAGGTGTTGTGGCAGTCCTTACAGAAAACAAATAGCTCTGTAGAAATTTTCAAAGATTTTCTGATTTTTACTAAACTATTTCTTAAGATACTATTTACAGCGTATGTTGCAGTTTAGCTTTGGATATATTGAGTAGTTTGAAGAGCTCTGCAGCTTATTTTGTGCAGCATCGTAACTGAATGCTTTAGGAAATGTTTTTGGTGATTTATACCAAGCATGACAGTCATATTGCACACTGTAGATGTCAAAAGTAGCACAACAAATATTCTACTGCATTTTGCTAGTTATTTATTGGAAGTAAAGTTATTTAAAATGACGATGTTATTCATTTTTTAACCCCGTATTGGTCTAATTAGCAAACGTCAAAGCAAAACTGATGACTGTACAGTAATGATAAGCAAGTATTAATAACAATTAAAATAATATTAACAGGCAGAATAATAATAATAAACAATGCTAGAAATAATAATAATTTTAAAAATTCTGTGCAGTTACAATGAATAGTGTATTAAAAATTAAGTGCAATTACTTCATCAGCATAATATTCCTACACAGAAACATGTGATTACTATAACAGCTGACTACAACGAGTGCCATAGTAACATACGTAAATCTGGTGCCACAGTGACTCAACATCTAATTTGGAACTAACAACTACAGAGCATTGAACCAGTCTTGCTTAACGTTAAAAGATTCTGGTCTTTAGACTAGTGAAGACGATAATTTACAAGAGTTTTCTCGTTGCTGACAAGTGTGATACCTGTAACAAAAATCACCAACGATATCAAGAATTGCAGCAACTCTTGGCCAGAACACGTTAACTAGGTAAAGGTCGGATAAGGTAATTAAGGTACTCATTTTCAGCCAGATATTGTTAATCCTCTCTCTGTTCTAATGGGAATTGAACCTCTGAGTGCTGAGCTTCCAGATGAGCAGCTCACTGCAAGACTACAGTACCACCTTTGTCAATGTATGAAAGCCATTTTCCAGCACCCCAAGAGTTTCTTAAAACAACGGTACCACATTTTAGTACACGCTCGTACATAGAGCTCAAATGACATACGTAAAGACATACATAAGGGGTGTATATGCATACCAAGTACAAGTAGAGTACAGTAAACTCAATTACAACATGCATTCTGTTGACAGTAGTTCAGAAGAAGTATTGCTTCAAAATTTTGGCTGAAATCCTAGAGTGTTTGCCTTGTAACAATGCGGAGAGTATGTGTTTGAGCTTCTCTGGGATGGTTACTGAGTAGAGACCTTCGCTCACAATTTCTCAGTGTCATCGATTGATGCTTAGCCATGAGATAGTGGCGCTTAACAAATAATAATAATAATAATAATAAATAATAATATACACATTTAATACAGCACCTTTTAAGTAACTTTCAAAAGTGCTCTTAGAACCTGCTAGCATAAGTGCTAAAAAGTTCATTCAGAACAAGTTCATCTACTTGATAAGGAAATGATACTCAGATAATAGGAAGGAAAAGCTGCTAATTTACTACATGCTTCTATCAAGTCCTTTACTGTCTGCAACAAATGTACTTAAAGGAATGTTGCTGATTGGCTAGAGTGCTCGGTTTGCAAAGTGGGGAGTACTGGATTGAGCCTGATCCAAGGCAGTTACTGTGTAGGGACCTAAAGCAAGTCCTTCACTCACAATTACTCTGCACCATTGATATAACATTGTCGTATGGTCATGTGTGCACTTCTGAACTTTAGAAGGAGGGTAATATCAAATACAGTTGTATTGATTGTATTGTATTGTTCCACAACAACTGTATTCAGAGTCTCAGACCATTTCTGCCATTTACAGCAAACCAACCACTGAACAACATTTCTACATAGTTTGGCCACATAGCTTGGAGCTATAGTTTAAGTTCACATGGACCAGGATTGAAATTCCAAGCACATATTACTTGAAGGGGTGCTATATAAATCTTCGACAAACACCTTAGCAATATGTCTCAATTCAGTACATACCAATTTGCCTCGAATATTGCCTCCTTGATGCTGTCATCTGCTAACAGTGATTGGTGGGTTGAGGTCAGCCGGACCAATTCCTCCGGCCAAAGGTCCTTGAAGCGAATGCACGACATGACGCTTCTCGAATACTTTCTCCGTTTATCCCGGTCGAAGTTGAGCCAGCGCACGGCTGCCTTGGCCACGTCCATCTCCGAGTCGATGGTCAGATCGTCGCGACATAGAAGCCTCTGGATGCAGTCCGAACTGAGGTTCAGGAACTGATCGGTCTTCGTAATCACTCGGAAGTTCCGAGCAACTTGCTGCCACTGTGTAATGAGAAACGAGGGTAGGAACGTAAGTAGGGTATATGGTAATAATAATGGTAAAAATCACTGGAAATCCCTCTGACTTGAAGTAAGTCACTAAGTAAGTCCCTCTTGAGCTGAACGTGTTCCCTAGATCACTCTCTGACACATTCTATAAGCGCTTGAAAACTGTTCTCTTTGACCATGCTGGAGTGAGGAGCCACCTCTGAGTAGTTTCCATGCAGAGGTGCTATATAAATACTTGACTGCAAGTATATCCGTTATTAACCAATTGCTAATCGCACTTTAGTGTACAGACATCTAGTAAACAGAGATAAAAACAATACTCATCAAAAATTAAGAATCTGGATAAATGCATAACACATAATAACAGAATGCCTGAGTTAGCTACATTGGTTAGAGCATAGGCTGCGTCCCAATACTCCTCTGTGTACGAGAGCATGCAGAATGCAGATCACGGGCAGCATCGGTGAAGGATCTCATCCAATCAATTCATTGAAAACTGAGCAAGGTCAATCAATCAATCAATCAATTTCGTTTATTCACAACACCAAGCTGACAGGTCGCAACTTGTTACAGGTAACAGATAGGAAAAAATTGTCTAAGCTCTGACAGTTAGTTATTAAATGGGTTGAGATAGCAAATATTATCTCTGCTCTAACTAAGGAAGAATTATAGGCTGGTGGCAATGTTAGTTAGGGCAACCAATATGGTATAGACCGGAGATAATGTATTTAGGTCTAGGCCATAAGGTCGCTATATAAAATACTGTACATGTACATTTACTTACCTGTTTCTCTAACTGATGCGATTTGCTTGATTTACTGCCCTCTTTAAATCCGTTGCTGAGTAAGCGCTCGCAGCGAACTTTCAGACTGTTAATCTCCAGAAAATCGGCCGCTGTAAAGATCTTCGCCAAATTGCCCCGGTCGATCTGGATTTCTGCCATTCACAGAAATCAACCAAGGTGAGATGAAAACAAAAATAAAAAGAACCAATAGTAAAAACAAAGTTTTTTACTATATCCATCTAGTATCCTATAATCCGTCATATTAAGCAGTTACCTCTACAAATATATAGTCCGCGTTCATTTTACAACATAGCGTCCTAAGAATAGGTATAGGATAGCGTCCGTTTAATCAAGCACCACAATCACCCGTTTCTGTTGCAGCCAATGGCAACGCTGGCCAATCACAACGCTCCGTGTCGGAAAAGGGGATTCCCCGATTCGAAAAGTTGAGTCCCCGATTCTATAAGCTAGCCTTTTTGGGGAGCTGAAATTTTGATAGAATGAAGTGTGTGCGAGGGCGAGTCTGTCTGCCAAGTTTCACGACGATTGAATGATTGTAAGTGATCGAACTAGTCGTCGCAAGATTTGACTTTTTAGCTGTGGCTCAAGCAAAGCAAACATTCAAGCAAGCAAACATTCAAGATTTCCGCAAGTTAAACTAGATGGATAATAAGCCATCAATAAGCCATTTAAAAAATTGCCTAGTGTTTTCTAAGCGAAAAAGCATCGATCTATGTGCATTGATTGATTGATTGATTGATTGATTGACTGGTTTATAGACACAAATATCATATCAGCACCAACATTTACAAAGTATAACATTAACTTAAGTTTGCATGCATGTCTGTATGCATGTAAGTATCGACTATGCATGCATGTACGTATGCAAGCATGTATCCTTGCTGACTCTAACGACCACACACACACACACACTCCTCTCTCTCTCTCTCTCTCTCTCTCTCTCTCTCTCTCTCTCTCTCTCTCTCTCTCTCTCTCTCTAACTCTTTTCAATAACTAACTCTTTTCAATAACTCTTTTCAATAACTCTTTTCAATAACTCTTTTCAACTCTTTTCAATAACTCTTTTCAATAACTCTTTTCAATAACTCTTTTCAATAACTCTTTTCAATAACTCTTTTTCAATAAGTCTTTTCAATAACTCTTTTCAATAACTCTTTTCAATAACTCTTTTCAATAACTCTTTTCAATAACTCTTTCAATAACTCTTTTCAATAACTCTTTTCAATAACTCTTTTCAATAACTCTTTTCAATAACTCTTTTCAATAAGTCTTTTCAATAACTCTTTTCAATAAGTCTTTTCAATAACTCTTTTCAATAACTAACTTTTCAATAACTCTTTTCAATAACTCTTTTCAATAACTCTTTTCAATAACTCTCTTTCAATAACTCTTTTCAATAACTCTTTTCAATAAGTCTTTTCAATAACTCTTTTCAATAACTCTTTTCAATAACTAATTTCAATAACTCTTTTCAATAACTTTCTTCAATAACTCTTTTCAATAACTCTTTTCAATAACTAACTCTTTTCAATAACTCTTTTCAATAACTCTTTTCAATAACTCTTTTCAATAACTCTTTTCAATAACTCTTCTCTTCAATAACTCTTTTCAATAACTCTTTTCAATAACTCTTTTCAATAACTCTTTTCAATAACTAACTCTTCAATAACTCTTTTCAATAACTCTTTTCAATAACTCTTTTCAATAACTCTCTTTCAATAACTCTTTTCAATACCTCTTTTCAATAACTCTTTTCAATAACTAACTCTCTTCAATAACTCTTTTCAATAACTCATTTCAATAACTCTTTTCAATAACTCTTTTCAATAACTTATTTCAATAACTCATTTCAATAACTCTTTTCAATAACTAACTCTTTCAATAACTCTTTTCAATAACTCTTTTCAATAAGTCTTTTCAATAACTAACTTTTCAATAACTCTTTTCAATAACTCTTTTCAATAACTCTTTTTCAATAACTCTTTTCAATAACTCTTTTCAATAACTCTTTTCAATAACTCTTTTCAATAACTCTTTTCAATAACTCTTTTCAATAACTCTTTTCAATAACTCTTTTCAATAACTCTTTTCAATAACTCTTTTCAATAACTCTTTTCAATAACTCTTTTCAATAACTCTTTTCAATAACTCTTTTCAATAACTCTTTTCAATAACTCTTTTCAATAACTCTTTTCAATAACTCTTTTCAATAAGTCTTTTCAATAACTCTTTTCAATAAGTCTTTTCAATAACTCTTTTCAATAAGTCTTTTCAATAACTCTTTTCAATAAGTCTTTTCAGTAACTCTTTTCAATAACTAACTCTCTTCAATAACTCTTTCAATAACTCATTTCAATAACTCTTTTCAATAACTAACTCTCTTCAATAACTCTTTTCAATAACTCTTTTCAATAACTCTTTTCAATAAGTCTTTTCAATAACTCTTTTGAATAGGCCTAACTCTTTTCAATAACTCTTTTCAATAACTTTCTTCAATAACTCATTTCAATAACTCTTTTCAATAACTAACTCTCTTCAATAACTCTTTTCAATAACTCTTTTCAATAACTCTTTTCGATAACTCTTTTCAATAACTCTTTTCAATAACTCTTTTCAATAACTCTTTTCAATAACTCTTTTCAATAACTCTTTTCAATAACTAACTCTCTTCAATAACTCTTTTCAATAACTCTTTTCAATAACTCTTTTCAATAACTCTTTTCAATAACTCATTTCAATAACTCTTTTCAATAACTCTCTTCAATAACTCTTTTCAATAACTCTTTTCAATAACTCTTTTCAATAACTCTTTTCAATAACTCTTTTCAATAACTAACTTTTCAATAACTCTTTTCAATAACTCTTTTCAATAACTCTTTTCAATAACTAACTCTCTTCAATAACTCTTTTCAATAACTCTTTTCAATAACTCTTTTCAATAACTCTTTTCAATAACTCTTTTCAATAACTCTTTTCAATAACTCTTTTCAATAACTCTTTTCAATAACTCTTTTCAATAACTCTTTTCAATAACTCTCTTTCAATAACTCTTTTCAATAACTCTTTTCAATAACTCTTTTTCAATAACTCTTTTCAATAACTCTTTTCAATAACTCTTTTTCAATAACTCTTTTCAATAACTCTTTTCAATAACTCTTTTCAATAACTCTTTTCAATAACTCTTTTCAATAACTCTTTTCAATAACTCTTTTCAATAACTCTTTTCAATAACTCTTTTCAATAACTCTTTTCAATAACTCTTTTCAATAACTCTCTTTCAATAACTCTTTTCAATAACTCTTTTCAATAACTCTTTTCAATAACTCTTTTCAATAACTCTTTTCAATAACTCTTTTCAATAACTCTTTTCAATAACTAACTCTCTTCAATAACTCTTTTCAATAACTCTTTTCAATAACTCTTTCAATAACTCAATAACTCTTTTCAATAACTCTTTTCAATAACTCTTTTCAATAACTCTCTTTCAATAACTCTTTTCAATAACTCTTTTCAATAACTCTCTTTCAATAACTCTTTCAATAACTCTTTTCAATAACTCTTTTCAATAACTCTTTTCAATAACTCTTTTCAATAACTCTTTTCTTCAATAACTCTTTTCAATAACTCTTTTCAATAACTAACTCTTTTCAATAACTCTTTTCAATAACTCTTTTCAATAACTAACTTTTCAATAACTCTTTTCAATAACTCTTTTCAATAACTCTTTTCAATAACTCATTTCAATAACTCTTTTCAATAACTAACTCTCTTCAATAACTCTTTTCAATAACTCTTTTCAATAACTCTTTTCAATAACTCTTTTCAATAACTCTTTTCAATAACTAACTCTCTTCAATAACTCTTTTCAATAACTCTTTTCAATAACTCTTTTCAATAACTCTTTTTCAATAACTCTCTTCAATAACTCTTTTCAATAACTCTTTTCAATAACTCTTTTCAATAACTCTTTTCAATAACTCTTTTCAATAACTCTTTTCAATAACTCTTTTCAATAACTCTTTTCAATAACTCTTTTCAATAACTCTTTTCTTCAATAACTCTTTTCAATAACTCATTTCAATAACTCTTTTCAATAACTTATTTCAATAACTCATTTCAATAACTCTTTTCAATAACTAACTCTCTTCAATAACTCTTTTCAATAACTCATTTCAATAACTCTTTTCAATAACTTATTTCAATAACTCATTTCAATAACTCTTTTCAATAACTAACTCTCTTCAATAACTCTTTTCAATAAGTCTTTTCAATAACTCTTTTCAATAAGTCTTTTCAATAAGTCTTTTCAATAACTAACTCTCTTCAATAACTCTTTTCAATAACTCTTTTCAATAACTCTTTTCAAAAACTAACTCTCTTCAATAATTCTTTTCAATAACTCTTTTCAGTAACTCTTTTCAATAACTCTTTTCAATAACTCTTTTCAATAACTCTCTTTCAATAACTCTTTTCAATAACTCTTTTCAATAACTCTTTTCAATAACTCTTTTCAATAACTCTTTTCAATAACTCTTTTCAATAACTCTTTTCAATAACTCTTTTCAATAACTCTTTTCAATAACTCTTTTCAATAACTCTTTTCAATAACTCTTTGCAATAACTCTTTTCAATAAGTCTTTTCAATAACTCTTTTCAATAACTCTTTTCAATAACTCTTTTTCAATAACTCTTTTCAGTAACTCTTTTCAGTAAGTCTTTTCAATAACTCTTTTCAATAACTCTTTTCAATAACTCTTTTCAATAACTCTTTTCAATAACTCTTTTCAATAACTCTTTTCAATAACTCTTTTCAAATAACTCTTTTCAATAACTCTCTTCAATAAGTCTTTTCAATAAGTCTTTTCAATAACTCTTTTCAATAACTCTTTTCAATAACTCTTTTCAATAACTCTTTTCAATAACTCTTTTCAGTAACTCTTTTCAATAAGTGTTTTCAATAACTCTTTTCAATAACTTTTTCAATAACTCTTTCAATAACTCTTTTCAATAACTCGTTTCAATAACTCTTTCAATAACTAACTCTCTTCAATAACTCTTTTCAATAACCCTTTTCAATAACTCTTTCAGTAAGTCTTCTTGCCTTTCAACCAGACTCACCCTGGAATTTTGCATAGGAGTGACCATCGACCGATACCTTGAGCTGCCTGATGCCTTCATTTACATTGGCGCAATAAAAGTTCTTAGATTAGATTAGATGTATTTTCATATCTATGTTCATAAAGTGCCTTCCAAGACCTCAGTAGAGAAAAGTATTTACCTGCAATACTACAAAATTATTATTATTATTATTATTACAGTGAATTTATATAGCGCCCCTTCAAGTATGCCTACTCAGAAGCGCTCCAAGCCCAACCTTGGTTGAAATTAAGAGGCATCAGGTGAAAGAGTGGGACTGAGACCATTTTGGGGCCTTGCCATTTCAGTCGTACAAGGACTCCAAGCTCTGGGAGTTTCCATATTTAGAATATTTGTGCATTGACAAATAATTAATTCCTTTTACCCCTAGAGGCCCTGCACCCTAAAACCAGAGGGCCCGTGTGCCATGCACACGGGCACGTAGTCCGCCAGCCAGGTGAGGACAGTCAAACACTGTCTAGTATTTGTTTGTCCCTATAGCCCGTGCATGGGGAGACTAGAACAAATTAATGTTCTAATCTATACACTCGAGTATGCATAGGCGGAGACTTGGTCTTGGGTTTGGGGGGACTGGTGAAGGAGCGGCCGAAGGACGATCGGCGAGGCGCGAAGCACCGAGCAGGGGGGGTTTGGGGAGGGGATGTGCCCCCTCCCCATCTAAAATTTTTTCAATTTCCACACTGTAATGGTAGCATTTTAAGCTGTCATCTGAACAAAATTGCTGTATAATATGAGTGCTGATATGAACCAGCTGTCACTCATAGCTTACATGTAGATTGAGTCGTGTTTGAGTTTGGGAGGGGTTTGGGGAGGGGAGTGCCCCTCCCCATTTAAATTTTTGAATTTCCACACTGTAATGGTAGGTTTTTAAGCTGTCATCTGAACAAAATTGCTCTATTATTTGAGTGCTGATAAGAACCAGCTGTCACTCGTAGCTATTATTATTATATTCATGAAATATTTCAGAAATATTGGGGGATATAAGCAGCTCCGTCCCCCCCCACCTCAAGTTTTGGAGGGGACCGTCCCCCCTGTCCCCCCCTAAGTCTCCGCCCCTGCGAGTATGTATCACAACTTCATGCTCACTTTATGGGTGATATTGTGATACAATTCTTTGTGAAACTCAGAACGAAAAATGATTTGCATAATTATGATCAGATGATTATTGGATGATGATGATTATATTGGATTGCTGCTGCAATCTTTGCACTGCTAAAGTGAAAATATCATTCAGCCCTCACACACTGGACACCCAGTCCTCAGAAGATAGACATGTGGAAAGGGCAATGTAACTTGCTCAACAACCATGATGTGATTTGTGTAATACTGGAAGGGAAACTCTGATTTGACCACCTCAGACTGAACAGTGAACATACATTTTCTTCATATATTTCGCTCTTTTCACCTGCTGACTGCCTCCAACCACACACTAACAGTTACACTAATTACCTTGTCCTACCTTAAACAACTTAAAATACCATAGCAACTGACCTCCAGTGTACATGAAATCGAGAATGGAAGAGAAGGTTTTCGCCGAGATGTTGTTCTCCAGCATGATTATATTTTTCAGTGGGCAACAGCTTTTCTGTATAAGACGAGAGGCAAAGTACTTGCTGTAGCACGAAAGTACGATGCGATGAGCATTGAAGCAACTACAGCCCACCTGAATGGTGATGTCAGTCAGCTCTCTCTGACAGTACCTGTTATGACAAATGCACAAGACTATTAGCACCACATGTATACCTGAAAATAAACGATGCATCACACACTGTAATTGTTTATACAAGTGCTTATTGATATAGAGCCTCCGAAAGAAAAACTCATCGGAGGTGCTCCCGACCTGATTACACAGGATCGAACAGAATGGTTTTCAGCCGCTTGCAAACAGGAGGCAAGGAAAGTAGAGGCCAATGTTGCAGATTGCATGGAAGCCAGTTCCCGAATGTTCCACCAACATTACCAGTTTATGATGTGTCATGCTAGTTCCACGTGAGTGTGCAGCACATCTTATGACCAACTCACAAACAGCACCACATGAGTGCTGGGACTCGCAGCACATGTTGTGACTAGTATATCTTTAGAATTGGAGTTATTATGGTGTACATTTTATAACAGATATTTATGCACAGAACAGAGAGATTTATACCTCGGGCTATTGCAGTTCACAAACAGGAACCTTAAACAGCAAGGCACCCAATCAAATGGGCAGTGATGGTGAATGATTTGTATATACATCTGAGCATTGCAACAGCACCCTTCAAGGACTTAAGAGTCATCTTCCTTCCTCGGCTTGCTTACCCTCAGTAGGTAAACACTGTAACGACAAGTTGCATTGGTTTCCCAGTCACTTTTGTTTCTCTACTCATCCGATTTCGACCACACTTCTTAAATGGACAATGACTCTGGATGTTGTTTCACTTGGAGGAACCATCAATTGACGCCTTGTGCATTACAAAAACCACTCTATAAAAGTCATTAGAATAAATTACATTATAATGGTGTTGGTCCAATATAAATTTATTATCTGGGTTTTTGACACAGAAAGAACAATTCTGGATTGTTTTCTGTGGTGTCAAACTAAACAATAGCAACAACAAACGGGGCAGTGCAGAAACAAGGTCAAACAATTCTGATATAATTACAAGCTGCGGAGGAATTTCATCATCTTGGCCTGATGCCTGTCACAGGTCGAGGAAGAACCAGTCGTCGCAGCCATTGATGACGTTCGCTTATTCGGTTGAGTTTTCAATCGAGGGAAAGACAGCATGGGGTGATAATCCACGTTATTAAGAACAAATTCATCCAGTTCGCTTGACTCAACCTTCGGGAGGGATTTTCCGCTTTTCTTGTTCAGAGGAGTAGTCGAGCTGCTGTATTTGCTCGACTTGGAAAATGAGCTCGACCGCGTTGTCTTGGAACGCAACTGCGACTGAAGCGACTCGAGCACGGCCGACTTGATATTTTCAGAGCTGTACGCGTCCTTTGCTACATCGCACTCCTCTAAATCGGAATATCCATCGTTTACTATATCCTCAAGAATTTCCGGATCTATATCCTGATTATTAATTGATTCGCTGCTCCCATTGTCTTTCATAGAACCGACATTGTTCTCATTCTCATTAAGTTCGTCATCAGTCAGGTCGTCGTGATTCGCCGTAACCGTCGTCTCCTCGTCGCATGGATCCAAACATTCTTTCGACTTTGTCGAGCGTGATGACCGAGTCTGGGTTTCCGTAGGTTCAGTGGTGGTTCGACTTTGCGACGTCGTGTTGGAGCTACGAGTGTAGCTGCTGCGAGTTCTTGAGCTACTTGGCTCAGAAAGCTCAGTGCTCTTTGAGTGCTCAGTGCTCTTTGAGTACGACGTGCTGCCACCGCTGCGACGACGTCTTAAGCTCGGTCTGCTCGAGCTCGAGTTTAAAAGACGACTGGGGAGCGAATATCTTGAGAAGGAGTCACTGCTCCAACTAGGACAGCACTCCGGTGGTTCCTCGACTTTCTTGCAAAAGGAGTCGAGGTCGAGCGGATTTGGATTGTTGCCTGGAGGACAGCAGAGCAGCCCAGTCTCAGGATAAGTCTTGATGTCAATTATCTGGTACTGGTACCCAAGCCCACAGTCGCTGGGTCTGGCAACTGCCCGACAAGATACGTTGACCATAGTTTTGGAACAAGAACTTCCTGACGACTCCAAACCGTCGCACTCACAGTCAAGCGAATCGCCCAACTGACAACAGCCATCACCGTAACGACATACATTGGAACAGTCTGCCTCAAAGGCAGGTATGGATTGCCTGAAGCGAGGGCAGAGCTGCTTATAAAAGTCAGTAGTATCCATCAATGAGGAGGATTCATCATATCTGTAAGCTGCATCGTCATTGACATCGTTATTGTTATTTACGTTCTCCGATTCTACGTCTGAGCTGAATAACAAACCACTTTCAGCAGCTTTTATATTAGGCATATTCCACAGAATGGTCTCTACCAGAGAAAGAACGAAATGCTACTTCAGTAGATTCTTTCTGTCAATGTCTTCTGTTCTAAACTCTTGCAAGCAACAGATTAAAAAATTACAGCTTCTCGTGTTTTGTCTTTCATTTACGGAATTTGTTGCTAGCTTCTTTGTTTATAGGAATCTAAAGATTTCATAAAAGTTCCATGATATAAACATTGACATCTTTGATAGTCTATTAACTTTTCCTGTATGCAGCATTTCAGTATAATATATAAACTGATCAACTGATCAAGTGTCGGAGATATAGGCCTAAATGTGGTCAACCGATGCAATGAATTTGGGATGCAATATAGACATAGACACTAGAGCGTTGAAAATTTTGCAGTGCTCATACATTAAATCACCCTTAGCTCAGTCTAAAGCAAAATATAGCAAATTTTACATTACACAACCATGCAATTATAATAATCTGGTTGTTCGCATACAGAATAAGGCGCTATAACATTCATTTAGGCCTACTCACACTTTATCAGGATTCAAGTATGGTCGATACATAAACAATGTAGTCCCTACAAGGGCCTACATTTACATTTCGCACCTTCACTAGACTATAGTATGCCACTAGCCGAGTGCGTCAACATCACGTATAACTGCTTGAATAACTGCTTTTATATTATCAAATGCCTACCTTTGAAGACCTTATCGTTGTAATAATTTTAAAGTTAATACATTATTATTTCTTGTCGTTTTCGGGGAAAATAATTAAACGAGTTTTTGTTGTTGCATTTTACCTATGACATCAGCTCTACTACGTCACCTATATAGGCCCATCGATATCTATATTTAGTCTAAATATAGATATCGATGTATAGGCCTAGTAACATCCAATTTTACGTCAGAAATTTAGCTACGTAAGTAAAAAAATAGGTTTTGAAAGTCTATGATTTTCTGAAAAATTGGTAAATTCAGCATCATTCGTTGAGTTTACCCTACTATTTATATCGCGCGTGAATCTTCTGTAACCAACTCAAAAGAGTTTTTGTTTACATTTTTATAAATAACTCATTTACCACAGCAGCTTCTCCTCTCGCTTTTGTCCAAGAGGAAACCGATACAATTTAATTTCTTCATCGTTTTTATGTCTGTTCGTACAATCTTTCACACAAGTCGACGGCATTTTAAAATCTGTTTTGACTTACGTAAACATTGTCACGTGATCCAGGAGATTACCGAAAAGTTCGGTTTTTCCCCGTATGTTCAAAGACTTTGCATTCGGGCCAAGCAATCTCTCTATGCCCATCGTATTTTGATCTCACATGGGCTTTCAGGGGTCAGGCTTCATGATGTGGTCAGGGCTACCACTATCAACCGCATGCTATACTGTTCCCAAGTATGGTGGGGCTTCGCCAGTAAACAGGAACTTGACTCTCTGAGCGCACTGGTCCGCAAGTTGGTACGCCTGGGTTTCCTACCTAAATCTTTCCCCACGTTTGAGGAGCTTTGCAAAAAAGCTGATATAGACCTATTTAGAAACATCTTAACAAATACTAGCCACACCCTCCACGACCTTCTCCCCCCTGTCAATTGCACTGGTCATGACCTGCGCCCACGCTTACATAACCGTGTTATCCCTAGATTTGATTCCCTTACCAGGCGTGGCTTCTTAGCTAGGATGTTGTACAGTTAGACATATGTTTTCTAGTTGACGTAATTTTCTTCTAATTATTGTTTTCTTTGTACATATTATATCTGACTGTGTATGTAAAGCGCTGAGCGTTTGCTTGCGTTCAATAAAGAACATTCTTACTTACTTACTTTTAAACACTCACTCTGACATGTCTATGCAATTCACTGAATATGCAGGAATTCAGTGAGTAACGTAGCCGGATTCAGTGAGTTCGATTGCCTTTGTTCTGTAAATGGCATCACCGCCTTTGAATGATCTGCCAGAACGTTCGAGTTTATCAACAGGTGATTTGAATGCTTTAAATAATTCACTGTGGACAGCAGCAGCTGTAGATCATATTGTCAAGCTGCTGGTCTAACTTTCGAGAATTCACTCCCCACTGTTGCTATCCAGCTGGATCCTTGAAGTCATATTTGCTCGTGAATAAGCTGGTGCCCTGCGCTTGGCTTTCGAGTGGCGCTTTAGAAGTTTGGAGATTACGATTACGATTTGATATCAACTGTTTTAACCATAACACAGTATAAATAATTATAATTATTTATACTGTGACCATAATTATGCTCTTCCAGCTCAGGAATTAACTTTATGCAGATAAACCTGGCTTTTGGTTGTGTTTCAATGCAGTTCTGTACATGTATGATTGTTCGGTACAGGCCCTTGTGCTTAATTAGACAACATCTCCACATAAGTTGTATAATTATATTAGCAACATTGATTAAAACATAGGCCTACGATTATACTTACTTACTTGTTTTTACTGCGCTATAAAATTTGTCACGTGATGAAAATCACCGAAGGCTCCTGATTGGCTGCCTTGCTGATGGCGGAAGTAAAGAGCGAAACAAGAAGGGATTTAAATTTGAGATCAGTTGAGCGAAAGCTGTTACTCTGAAAAGGTCAGTTGGAATATTGTTGCTTTCTGAATAAAACGAAAGTTAAGTTAAAAGGAAATAACTTTGTGATGATTCTTTATTTGAGTGGAGAAAGGAGTAATAATAATAATAATTATAAGAATAACGATAATTTTTATGGCGCCATAACACAACCATGCCGACCAACGCTGACTCGCCATGCAATGGCGAGTCATTTACGACGGTAAACTACACGCTTTCTTTGTCAATCCAGCTTCTATTTTAGCAAATAACTAGTTTCATCAATCCAACTTCAATTGCGGCAGACAATTATTTTATCAGTCCAGCTTTTACCGTTTCATTACAGTAGTAATCTTGTCTGATTTCTTTTCGCTAGCATGGGTCATTGTTGCGGTGATACCTCTTGGCACACAGTCACTTTGAATATAGCCATGTGCCAGAAAATCGGGACCCCAAGGAATCTATATAATATTGTCGGGACCCCTAAAGCGCAAGTTTACCGAAATTTCTTTTATCAATCCAACTTCAATATCAATCCATATTATTATTATTATTACATGATGGAACTTCCACCTATTTCAGATAGTCTCACGGTCTCACCGCCGTATTTATAAGTACCGACTGCAGTCTGTCCAGAAGTAGCTTTGGCTCCCCCGCAAGCAGACTGTTGACCTGCGAGGTGACGAAGCAAACGACAACTGTTCTGGCTGCCTTATACGGGAGGGACTTGACGCAGCTCCTGGTGAGACGGAAGTAACGGATGGCCATCAGACCCACATACTGCGCTTCATAGACATGTGAGATTCGAGCTCTTCGATTCGAGATATCGTTTTAGAGTCCTCAGTTATTCCACTATTATCCCATCCCCAGTGATGGGCAAAAATTAACTAAAAAGTTGGAAACTTTTAGTTTAAAGTTTTTAGTTAAGGCAGTTCTAAGTTTAACTAAATAAAAATTGTTTAGTTAAAACCAAAGTTTTAGCTAATTTTTTTTGTTATTAGCTAGAAAGTTTAAGTAAAAAAATCAGCAATGATTGTTATGAGTAACTGATTTTATTAGTCAAGTCAAGTGAACTGCATTGCACGATGCATCATCGTTTGCATTATTAATAGCAACTTTCTTCATGATTTTCTTGCAGAACTGTACTAAGACTGTTTCATGTAGTCTAGTACACATTGCATAGTTTGAAAGTGAAATTGTCATTGACGCTGTGCTTTATTACAGTTCACTTAGCCTCTGTCATCGTGAAAATGTTTGTGAAAAAGTTTGTTAAAAGTTGGACAAAGTTTAGCCAAATATTTTTAGTTTAGTTAACTTATTTGCAAAATCAGTTGCCAACTTTTAGTTAAACTTTTTTATTTTAGTTGAAAAATAGTTATAGTTTAACTTTAAAAAATTTAGTTAGTGCCCATTCCTTCCCACTCTCCCTCGCTCCTGTTCTTCTCACCATCTGCCCCTTCATCTCTTCCTGTCCTCTAATTCACTCCCTTACTTCCTCTCTCCTGCTGCCTCTCTCGGTGCAAATTACTTCATCCTTATACATTAGCGAAATGGCTCAGGCTTTATTCTCATGTGTGGAATTGTTTTGTTTAGGATGGGTCAAGTCCTCTGTCGAAGGCGACACAGAAAGATCATGAAGAGGTCATTCGACGTCTCCTCGGTCACTCGCCGGAACTCGGAATCTTAACAAGTTAGTAAATCCTCTTTACATGCACCAACTTCTCTGCTGTATTACGTTCACTTCCTAGGTGGAAAGTTTAAAGCCGTGTTTCTTAGAAGTACTTAAAGGCAGTGCCGTCTTAAGGCTTGGGCATGCTGGGCAGTCGCCAGGGGCTGCAAATAAAAAGACCAGAAAAATTACTGCATAGTGGGGCAGCAGCGTTTGAACTGGCTTTCACCCATGTGCATTGAAAATGACATCCTAAAGACCATTGGCTTTAAGCCAATTTTAAGTCCATTCTGTGCAAAGAAATTTTGCAAACGTTTGTGTTGATTAAGTATAAGTAACTCATACTTTACCAGATCTCTATGAGACTCTCTGGTTATCATTTTTTATGTTGAAATATTTTTGTTTCTCAAGGCTTACGTTACATTGTTCATTAGTTTGTGTTGATTAATCTGTGCTTTACAATATGTTTCTTTATGTTTGAACATTCATTTCATTACAAAGTGAATGTTGAAAGTACCAATGCATCTATGGACTTGATTTCATTGACCATTTAAATTTGTATGCCCGTGGGTGGACAGAGGCCCCAAGTGCATTGCTTTGCCCAGGGCCTACAATGGTGTTAAGACGGCACTGCTTAGAAGTACATAAAAAAGTACATTTATATTTTCTTTAAAATGTGCATAAATATTGGACCAAACGTTCTGAAATTTTTGGCCTGATTTTCTGGTGGTATAAGCTTTTAGGGGTCATTGCATAATTACGCAACGCCAAAATGACCGTTTTTGACGCACCCCCTATAACGCTTCGTAACGTTTTCCTAGACCCACCAACCCAGTGTTACGTATTTATTGTTAAAAAAGTCATTTTAGATTTACTATGCGAATGGGCAAATAATTCATATTTTATTGCAAATTTAATATAGTATGTGAATTAGAATTGACAGTAAGCCTAAAATATACATAACGTTTTATTTATGTAAATGACAGTCATGTTTGAAACACAATCTTGTTTTTTAAAGTTCTACGTTAAGAGTAACCTGTTTTACATGCTGCTGAAAAGTGTCATGGACTAAATTGCTTAATAATAAGTAATCAAAATTAAGATGAACTAATTATGTGCTTAGTCTTAGCAAACGCTCAGTTTTTGTTGGGCATCAATTTAAATGTTTGAAATTCGTGACCACGAAGTAAAATATGCTTTAAAATGGTTCTTCGAGGTCATGAATCCAAGGAGAATTACCACGTTGTTCCGACGGTAAAACTATAAAAGATCCAAACAATTAGAGCAGCGCTTTCCAGTTTACGCAAACGGGAGCACAGATTATGTGACAGATATGTTGATCTGAACTTTTGCTGGTGTCTGCTTAGTGTTGATTTATACTATTGCGTGTTTTTAGTTAACTTTTAAATCAATGGCACGAAGTTTGAACTTCGATCACATCGTGTCTGAGGTGTCATTCGATGTTAATTTAAAATTAATCTATAACTTAACTGTTGGTAAAAGTGTTACGCAACGTTCGGCTCCACTCACCCACCTAACGTTTCGTAATGTTTCAAACCCGCCCTGGAGCGTTTTGTAATTATGCAATGACCCCTTATGGAAACTGTTAATAAGTCCATTTCCGACAAGTCCCTTTCTTGACCAAGGTCACACACACATACATACATACATATTATATATATATATATATATATATTATAAAAAGACAAACCGACAGACAAACACACAGATACATACATATATATATATATATATATATATATATATATAAATATATATATAAAGACAAACTGACATTATAAACAGAAAGAGATGGATAGAAAGAAAGAAAGATAGAGACATACAGACAGAGAAAGAGAGCAAGAGATGGACAGACAAGAAGAGATAGAGATACTCTGTACCGTATGCTGTGATGATTACGATGATGATGATAATGAAAGTGATGACGAACATGATGATCATGACCAATATGTTGTCGCAGCAGAGGATGGCCACATTTCTGATGATTTGCACAATTATTTAAGTAAGTACTGTCAAAAGATATCACGGCATTCTGGTAAACACGGGAAGGGAAGTTTAAAAGTAAACGCAAACTTTCTGTTGCAGTGAACGACTTTGCTGAACCCAGTAAAATTGCCATCAATTTTAAAAATGCATGCTTCTCCAATAATTAATTAAAAACACAACCAAGAACTGGGAAATAAACTTCTTGCTAGGTTCAGCATGTGAATACAGCACAGTATGTGTAGAGGTGGCTGACTAGTGCAGCTGTAAAATGAAATGTATTAAAGCTCCAGATAGAGGCAGAGCATGCTCATCCTATAGACTGCATGCTTTCTGTCCCTTAGAACTATTGTTCAACCAGATGAGTGCATGGCAATGTATCTACTGTATGCCCATCTTTCTATAGTTATTTTGCCTTGTCGTATGTGTCTGAAGAAAGTAACCTCATTACACAAAGTAGAGTCATGTTCACATAGACACCAGACATTTTGTAGTTTTGTTAATTATATTAAAGTTCAAGCAACAAAGACAATCAATTCCTAACTGCATATGAGCAGTATTTTTTATCTAAGATGTATATTATTTGAATCAACTTATCTGATGCCTTGTTACAGATGATCCGCGATGATAATCTCTTGTCGCTTGCGAAGAAAGAGGAATAAACTGTGCGTTCGCATTCACTCGTCATCTACCAAACAGTCTATAGTTGTGAATCGTCGAGTGGTTCAAAGATTGCTCGTATCGAAGAGAATGTTATCGGCGTCATGGAGAATCGACGATTGGCGCGAAGAATGAAATAAGTTAAATTCATTATAGTCTTCCTGTAGCTCGTCACGAAACAACATGTACAATCCATCTCGTATTTCAAACGTTCACCATTACAACGTGTCGAAAATAACTGATCACGTGTCTCATCAGTTATTCAGCATCAGGCCTTCAGTTTGGTTTCAAACATGGCTCTCACTGTTCTTATGCATTGCTTGCTGTCAGATCAGTAGTTGATTACGTTTATTAATATAATCTGTGTTGAAGAACTAGAATATTGACATGAAATTAAATGTAAATAAATCTCTGGTTAAGTGATTACGAGTTTTTCGACAGTAGTTAATTTGTACACTATTTACACTAATAAGTGTAAATAGTGTTCAAATTAACTACTGTCGAAAAACTCGAATATTTATTTGGTCTGTTCTTGTTTCTGCCAAATCATTTAAAGTTTGTTTGCATGAAATCATTGAAATGAGTGTCTAGTTCTAAAAGTCTTTCAACCTTTTGTATAGCAAATGTTGCAAAGTATTAACTGCTTCTTGTTTTGCACACTGCAAACCATTCTTGCTGTACGGAATGGAGGCTGTGAACCTCCGTAACAGTGAACTGAACACGCTGAACAACACCTACACCAATGGCATGCAAAATCTTCAAGGTCAGCCACTGCCGTGTCTACATAGGAACCTAACTAACATCAAGGGTTGCTGGCTGTTAAGAAGAATGAGACTCTTTCGAAATTTTTAGGGAACACTGTTGTAAACTTTGTGTGTGATCTCCTTTGCACATGTATAATTGTATTACGTAAACTGTTATATTTTTAGGTCTACTGTCCTGAGAATGTTGTATCCCTGTTTTTTTCTCTTGTTACTGTGCTACCATATTTGGTGAAGGAAAGATTATTATTATTTATATATTTTCTTTACCCGAGGTATCTATAATCCCTCAGGTATTATTATTATTATAAGAGGCAAATATAAATGTCTGGAGACCGTTAATAACGGCTACATACCGTCCAATTGTGGCAGTATTATTTTTGCCCCAGGTACTATGTTGTGTTCATGTTTCTGCCAAATCAATAATTATTATCAAGTCGCCACAGTCCGCCAAGTGACCACAGTCTAAGTCTCGAAGGCACGCGGAGTTTTAGCGCCTTCAGTTTTCTCGACCTCGGCATACAAAACGCCTTCAGTTTTCTCGACCTCTGCATTCAAAATTTTAGCGCCTTCAGTTTTCTCGGCCTCGGCATACAAAGCGCCTTCAGTTTTCTCGACCTCGGCATTCAAAATTTTAGCGCCTTCAGTTTTCTCGGCCTCAGCATACAAAAGCGCCTTCAGTTTTCTCGACCTCGGCATTCAAAGCGCCTTCAGTTTTCTCGGCCTCGGCATACAAAGCGCCTTCAGTTTTCTCGGCCTCGGCATACAAAACGCCTTCAGTTTTCTCGGCCTCGGCATACAAAGCGCCTTCAGTTTTCTCGACCTCGGCATTCAAAATTTTAGCGCCTTCAGTTTTCTCGGCCTCAGCATACAAAGCGCCTTCAGTTTTCTCGACCTCGGCATTCAAAGCGCCTTCAGTTTTCTCGGCCTCGGCATACAAAGCGCCTTCAGTTTTCGACCTCGGCATTCAAAGCGCCTTCGATTTTCTCGACCTCGGCATTCAACGCGCCTTCAGTTTTCTCGGCCTCAGCATACAAAGCGCTTTCAGTTTTCTCGACCTCGGCATTCAAAAGCGCCTTCGGTTTTCTCGGCACTCGTCATTTTAGCGCCTTCAGTTTTCTCGACCTCGGCATTCGAAGCGCCTTCAGTTTTCTCGACCTCGGCATTCAAAGCGCCTTCAGTTTTCTCGACCTCGGCATACGAAAGCGCCTTCAGTTTTTCTCGACCTCAGCATTCAACGCGCCTTCAGTTTTCTCGGCCTCGGCATACAAAATTTTAGCGTCTTCAGTTTTCTCGGCCTCGGCATACAAAGCGCCTTCAGTTTTCTCGGCCTCGGCATTCAAAGCGCCTTCAGTTTTCTCGACCTCGGCATTCAACGCGCCTTCAGTTTTCTCGGCCTCGGCATTCAACGCGCCTTCAGTTTTCTCGGCCTCGGCATACAAAAATTTAGCGTCTTCAGTTTTCTCGGCCTCGGCATACAAAATTTTAGCGCCTTCAGTTGCCTCGGCATACAAAGCGCCTTCAGTTTTCTCGGCCTCGGCATACAAAAATTTAGCGTCTTCCAGTTTTCTCGGCCTCGGCATACAAAATTTTAGCGCCTTCAGTTGCCTCGGCATACAAAGCGCCTTCAGTTTTCTCGGCCTCGGCATTCAAAGCGCCTTCAGTTTTCTCGACCTCGGCATTCAACGCGCCTTCAGTTTTCTCGGCCTCGGCATACAAAAAAATTTAGCGTCTTCAGTTTTCTCGGCCTCGGCATACAAAATTTTAGCGCCTTCAGTTTTCTCGGCCTCGGCATTCAAAGCGCCTTCAGTTTTCTCGGCCTCGGCATTCAAAGCGCCTTCAGTTTTCTCGACCTCGGCATTCGAAGCGCCTTCAGTTTTCTCGACCTCGGCATTCAACGCGCCTTCAGTTTTCTCGGCCTCGGCATGCAAAATGTTAGCGTCTTCAGTTTTCTCGGCCTCGGCATACAAAGCGCCTTTCTCGACCACGGCATTCAAAGCGCCCTCAGTTTTCTCGGCCTCGGCACACAAAATTTTAAGCGCCTTCAGATTTCACGGCCTCGGCATATAAAGCGTCTTCGGTTTCTCTCGGCCTCGGCGTACAAAGCGCCTTCAGTTTCTCGACCTCGGCAGTCAAAATTTTAGCGCCTTCAGTTTTCTCGACCTCGGCATTCAAAATTTTAGCGCCTTCAGTTTTCTCGACCTCGGCATTCAAAATTTTAGCGCCTTCAGTTTTCTCGGCCTCGGCATACAAAATTTTAGCGTCTTCAGTTTTCTCGGCCTCGGCATACAAAGCGCCTTTCTCGACCTCGGCATTCAAAGCGCCCTCAGTTTTCTCGGCCTCGGCACACACAATTTTAGCGCCTTCAGATTTCACGGCCTCGGCATATAAAGCGCCTTCGGTTTTCTCGGCCTCGGCATTCAAAATTTTAGCGCCTTGTACGCCAGAGTTCCGCCCTCGACCTAGTTTGGCCCTATATATATATATATATATATATATATATATATATATATATATATATATATAATTATTATGCATGCCAGAGGTTCTGCATTAGCGTAGGCAGTATTGATCTCCAGTTGTAGGTTCTATAATAGACATTACTCTAGTTAAGTACTTTCAAATTGTCAATCCTGGTGTAAGGTTACTGTACGACGTGTACGTGTCTACTACGTGAAGCAGTATTCCAGTTTCAACACTAAAATACTATTCGCAGTTTTGCACCGCTTACGTTTAGCGTCATCTAGCAGTTGTTAATATGCAAAACTTTAGCTTCCAAATTATATATTGTGGCAGAGTAAATCTGTGTTATTGTTTCAAATAAACTACTGATTAAGAACGCTTTGTTTCCACATCTCTTTCTGTGATTAAAAATCAACAATTTAATTTAAATAATTATTAAATTTGGTCCGTATACAGTGGCGCTCTCTGTTCGCCAACACTCTTTAAATAACATGTAATCTGTGCTTAAAGTTTTGGGGTGTGGTTATTGCAAAATAATTATAAATTGAAAGTTTTATTTTAAAAATAATTGATTTTTAGCATTTGGATTTGATTTTGCTACACCTGGTCATTGGTTAATGGCTGCGATACGATAGTTAACTGATCTTTATAGGCAGAACTGTTGTTTTGCTCGTTTCCGTGGCAAAGTTGACACGTTGCAACGTAGACAGTGTGTATGTGGGTTAATTCGTCAGTTAGGGTTTGCGTGTCTTTATGTATCGGAAGAATATTTTCTTCGTACCTGATCGTCAGCAATGAATAAAGGTCTTATTGGAACAGGTAAAGGAAAACGTTTATGTATAATAATTTGATGTAAGTGGAAGTGTAACTTAAAATGTTATTTTAGCAGTTTTTGAGTATGCTTAAATCTCGTTTTTCGTCCGTTTTCTTAGTTAGGTCTATTACTGTTAAGTCGTAATATTGTTTCTGTTGCATAACATTAGTTAAGATTTGAACAGCTTATTTTGAAACTATTAAGCTAATAGTTTGTTTTAAATTTTGCAATCTTACTATTTTAAATTTATCAGGGATTTTGATTAAAACAACTTTTGCAACACTGTGTGTGTGTATTTATGTTTATTTGTGGACAGTTGTATAGTTTTTGAGTATAGCACCATAAAAGAATCTCTCAGAAACAAGTGTAATTTTGTGGTAACTTGCAAATTCATCTGACCCTGTTCATGGAACATCTTTAGGACAAAATGGAAAGTAAAGAGGAAGCTTCATGTTCTAAGCATTTAGAACACTCCGGTGATGAACCAAAACATAATATTGTGACTAGTCAATCCGCTGAACGAATACCTGGTAAATACAAATATTTATTTTGTGACCATTCTGCCCGTTCTTGTTGATGCGTGTTTTGCCTTGAATTAACGTAGGTGTGACACTAATTTGTCGTTTTTGGACATGATTGATTTGCATGGTCATTCGATGTGGCAACTGAATTTCAACTTGCTCATTACATCGAATGATATTCGTCGGTTGTGATGCCAAACTAATAACTGTGAACAATCTGTCATTTGAATAAACTCTGTGTATGCCATCCAAGTTAATATATAAGTCATAAATAGTTAATATATAATAATAAATATTGTAAGATTTAAATCACAAGTTATAGGTAGCTGTATACATAGCATATGTGCAACTAGTAGCTCAGCATTGTCGGACGACTTGAGCAAGGAAGTCTCTCCTGAGACTGCGATGAAGGTTCTGGGTAGTGCATTCCAGACTATTAGGCTAGATGTGGTTTTGGATGGCATTGCTTTATGTTAGATCATGTCAACCATTGCTGTAACATAACATAACTGTTATAACAGCTTCTATGTCTCCCCTCTCTGTGCTGTTCTAGAATAAGATGCATGTAAAGAAATTTTGAGTTTATGATGAAGTCTTGCTGTCAGTTAAAATTTATTTTGTTTCTTTGGCTCTTCAACATAGACCTCAATTTCACTGCTTTCTCTGGATATCAAGAGAAATTACTTAAGAATTTTAGCTGCAAAGATGTTTCTAAACTTGAGCGCAGGTTAGCACTGGACTTACACCCATATACTTAATTACACCCATATACTTGATTACTCCCATATACTTATTTACACCCTGGAACACCATATACTTAATTGATTACACCAATATACTTAATTACACCCATATACTTACTTATTTGCACCCATATTCTTAATTGATTACACTCATATACTTAATTGATTACACCCATATACTTAATTGCCTGATTATGGCTTGGGTTAAATGCCTGATTATGGCACAGTTGGCGGATGTTTTTGTGAATGAGACACTGGTGCTATAGAAGTTACTACTTAAAAATGATTACTGATGTCCAGTCTAACATTTTGTCTGAGCCTAACATCACTGTGCTTCCTAGTTTCAATTTCAATATGGTTTCTTCCAGTGATGTTTGATATATAGTTATATACATATGTCTGCAGAGTAGAACTCAGTAGATTCTATTGTTTGGGCACGATTAACCTTGAGGACTTTCGGAAGAAGTTAGTTTCCATAGCTTAATATTTCCTGCTGCTGTTCTCGACTTGTTAACCAAGTCTCTGGGACTTTGTGGATCATGACTAGTTTTGTCCAAGGGATTAGAACAGGGGTGTCAAAAGAACGGCCCGCAGGCCATTTCTGACCCGCCAACAATGTTTTTCTGGCCCACAGAGCCTTGCCTAAAATCTATACAATTTGAGAATAAAAGTTCAAATTTGTCATTTTTAAGACTTAGTGAGTTTTATGTGATGTTCATGACATATAACGAAGATCAAAATTAAGATTTTCTAATCATATGATTTGACTGTTTGTGTGCTAAAATTGTACTATATAAGATAAATTTAGTTTCGCAAAAATTGTTTAGGGACGGGCTCACCGAGCCCACTCCTAGATCCCCACCTTATTTCACTCAGATGCCTTTTGCACCCTGACCAGCCACTTGCTGGAAAATATTGCCACTGGCCTGCCATTAAAAAAAGGTTTGACACCTCTGGATTAGAATGTAGTGAATTGCTAGTAGCAGCCAGTGATTGATGTCTTGTGCTGACCAGCTTGCTTCTACTGATTGTGGAACACTGTAACCGATTTCATATTAAAAGCACCCGACTCTTGTGATGCAGAGTTCAACCCTCCCCTCAGATAGTTTTAATGTTTAGGGACCTTGAGCAAGTCCTTCACTCACAACTGCACAGTGCCATTGATTGATGCTTGGTTGTTAGATAGTGGTGCTTAATGAATAAATACATAATAAATAAAGAAGATAATATTGAGCTGCATTAGAATGGGCTATGGAAGTTTTGAGGTTAGGTTAGGTATTAAAAAGTAGTAGTAGTAATCACTTGATTGATCACCAAAGGCTTCAAAAATATACAGACATTCAATTTCACATCAGCAGGTGTAAAGGGAAACTCAAAAGGAACCACATAAGTCTCGCTATGCAGCATCACCATAATACAGAGGTGTAAAAAAGGTGGCCTTTCTGGCCCGTTGACGATGTTTTTCTGGCCTGTGGAGGCTGCAGAGCCTTGCCTAAAGACTACACAATTTAAGAATAAAAGTTGTGATGTTCATGACTGATAATGAAAATAAAATACAGCCCGTAAAAACAAAGTTTTTTTACTATATCCATCTAGTATCCTATAATGCGTCTTATGAAGCAGTTACCTCTACAAATATATAGTCCGCTGTTCATTTTACGACTGCGGCCAATCACAACGCTGGCCAATCACAACGCTCCGTGATCGGAAGGGGAATCCCCGATTCGAAAAGTTGAGTCCCCGATTCTATAAGCTAGCCTTTTTGGGGAGCTGAAATTTTGATAGAATGAAGTGTTGCGAGGGCGAGTCTATCTGCCAAGTTTCATGACGATTGAATGATTGTAAGTGATCGAATTAGTCGTCGCAAGATTTGACTTTTTAGCCTGTGGCTCAAGCAATCAAGCAAGCAATCAAGCAAGATTTCCGCAAGTTAAACTAGATGGATAAAAATAAGCCTAATTTAACTGTTTGTATGCTAAAATTGCATCATTTAAGATTTAATTTTGTAAAATGTCTGGGTATTGGCTCAACATGCCCCTCCCAGACACCTGTCCCATTTTGCTCAGGCTCCTTTGACACCCTTGCCTCAACATACTGGAAAATATTGCCACTGGCCCACCACTAAACGAGATTTGACACCTTTGCCCTAATACAATGTAAAGTTATACAATGCTAGGTTAATACTTTGGATACACTGCAGAGGGCGGGGCATTGTAAAATGCTAATGTGTTCATTAAAGTCTGAACACATCTGATTGCTTACGTTCAACAGATGGCTCTGATGAAACAAAAATTGATATATCGACTCGAACTTCCATCAATTCTAGCTCCGTCAGTTCTAGCGGTAAATATCTATCTATCTGTCTATGAAATATGTGCTGTTGACCTCGGTGTATTCACCAACGTTGCATGTTCTTTGTTGTTCACGAGTGTTAATTTTATGGGATTTTGTTTGCCTACTTCGATTTATTTCACTGCACCGCATGTTAGTTTTTTAAATTGCATTGTGCTTGCTTGACACTCCTGTCGATTTTTGAGTAAATACAGAATTTATGCTGAAATCCGGCTTATCAATCGTTGAAATAAATTTGTCACAGTTCTTCAATTTCAATATCTGAAACATATTCAAGCTAAAATATTTTGCTATCTTCATGGAAAACTGAAATGGAAATTTGCGGTACACTATAAGTTTAGAATTAGAGGATTCTGGGTGAAACAGCACTGCTCTGTCTCCAAATTACCTAGGAATTGCCAAAAGGGATGCAATATTTTTTCTTTAAATTTGATCCACAATTTTATTTAAGGATATTGTACCGTAAATTCTGGTAAAATTTTCACAGTGGCTTTTATTGCAAAGAATTCTGGGTTATGAAAGTTTCAGTTGTGAACTCGAAGAACGTTGACTGCAGGTTGTTTTTTTAGAGTTCGACTTTCCTAGTTGTTTGTAGGGGAAATAACTTTTATTCTGCCCAGCAGAACTTTGTTTTATAGCTGGTGTTAGATTGCTGTTGTTGGGTCTATGTCATAGCCAATTTATTTTCAATATCTTATTATTATATGCAAGCCAGGTCAGTATATCTATATCTGAGGTGGAAAGCAAATTTTGTGAGTGAAAGACTTGTGATCACTACACAGTAGCCGTGTGAGGTGAGGCTCAAATTCGTACTCTCCGCATTACAAGCAGAGCGTTCTAACAAATCAGCTACTCTGCCCCAATTTTGATATTTTACGAGAGAACCCCTTTCAGGAATCAACTGGAATGACACAGCTTAAATTTCAGAATAAATAATTAGTTAAGTTTTGTATTAGAATCGTTTTGGTTCCAGCAGTGTAATTTTTCTAAGCTGATGTTTTAGCTCTGATGTGATTTTGATTCTTGTTTTGATTCAGGTATCTTAATTAAAATTTGTATTCTCATTTTCTTATTACCAGACGTGTAAAACCAAAGAGTCTAAACTGATTAGTTATTTTGGTCCTTAAAAATTCCAGTTATTAGTTATGTTCAGTTCAGTCACCACTGGCACAACTATGGGCATAGAATTGTGGGCTTTGGACCTTACTCTGCCAAAGCAGGAGTTTGAGAAAGCACACCATGACCTATGTCAATAACCTTGAAAGGAAAGGTCGTAACATGAAATTATGCAAACGTTAACGAAGCTTAGTTATTATTTAATCACAATTCTTCAGTTATTTTTCATTTCTTTTTAAGTTTTGATGTCAGAGCAAAGTGTGTGTGACCTCTTGGTTCTTTTTCTGTTCGTGTTTCATAATTAATTTCCAAGCTCCATGATACTGAGTTTGATCATACTTCACTTTGTTGTAAACATCCTGGTGTTTGATCTGTTATGTTACAGTTTAACATATCACCTGTCACATGGTGTTATACCTGGAATTGGTGTTATACCTGGAATTGACTATCGGTAGTTTAACTAGGCCACAAGCTTACCAATCATACATAACATAAACGAAAATTTATAAACCTCAAGGAAAGACTCATCAGTAGCGTTCCAAACCCGACAAGGAGAACCCTCGTTGAAACAGAATAGACTTCAAGAGCTTGGGGAACAGAAAAGGAGACAGGGCGACTATATAGCTCAGCTCTGGTTTTGTAAGGATGGTTGTTCCAGGCCACCATTTGACCCTCCCAGCCAAAGCCTATAATCTTACCAATGTCCGACGCCCGCAGTCGTACCATTGACCCTCACAGCCAGAGCCCACAGTCATAACAATGACTGTGAATGAGGTGCTAATTCAATGTTGATTATATTATGATATGCACTCAATTACTGGGAACCTGATAAGAATCAAGACAGATCTACAATGGTGAAGGGTTGGAGTTTCATTCAGGGTCTTCAGCCCATCTTGACTCAAAAAATTCCCACCAGGGTAGAAATTTGGTTTGAGATTTCTGCTCCACCTGTGCCCCTATTCAACTCAGCTATAATGTGTACACTGGCGGTGGGAAGATGGCGAGGGAGAGGACTGGCCACCCGCCCTCATATGCCGGGGCTAACAAAATGAAGTCGCTAACACTTCATGCCCATGGCTGCCTCAGGGCTAGCTTAAGGGACTGCTCTTCTTTTTTGGTTACTGAAGGTTTAATAGGAACGTTAAAAAGAGAGGTTGTTTTACTGGTATGGTTGGCTCAAAGTCGTAAGGTCTGGTTTTTAGACGTCTTACAAGTGACTGGCTAATTGTTTCTACTGTTTGAAAGTTGAGCACAAGTGATTTACCTACACATCCATACCAAGCTGATTTTTATTAGAACATATCGTTTGTTTAGAGGCAGTGCTGGGAAAAGTAGATTGTTCACACAAGCTTCAAAGCTTTGCACCAACACCAATAACCATTCACCACCATTGAAGCAGATGTCTGCTTAAAACAGCCACCAATGTTTCACTTTGACAGACAACACTGTCATCTAATCAGTGCCTCTAATCAACCTCAGTTTGTTATGTTTTTACCCAAGCAAATTTCACCAATTGGGGATTTGAACCTCTGGCCTTTCGATTGTTAGTCCTGCATGCTAATTGTCATGTTGAGAGATTGGCATTGTACAATGTATGTTGAATGTTTTCTTTCCAGCTGCTACCCCGATGGCAGCACTCTACCTATGATCACTCTACTGATTATTGGATTATTATTGTTATTGTCATTATTGGTTTTAGGTCAATTTATGAATCCTTATAAAAATATGCACTGTATATATGCTACATTTTTTTAGCTCTCCCTAAAGCTAGTCCTGAGGCAGCCATGTGTATGAAGTGTTGGAGACTTCATTTTCTTAGCCTTGGCATGTGAGTGATGGTGCCCAGTCCTCTCCCTCGCCGTCTCATCTTCCCACTGACATTGTGCGGTCAGTGTAATCATTATAGAGAGTTGGCTTGGGGACACAGTTGGAGCAGAAATCTCAGACCAAATTTCTGCCCTGGCAGGAATTTTTGGAGCCAAGATGGGCTGAAATCGCAAACCAAATTTCTGCCTTTGCAGGGATTGAACCCCCAGCCGCTCAATTGATAGTCCAGCACGCTACCTCTAGCCTATAGCATAAATTAGCCATGGATAAATAAGACGATATGAAGAGATACAACTGTATTGTTAAAAGACTTGCAATTTAAAAGTGGTGACGTATCAAAGCATAGCCATCTGCATAGCAATATTTCACCAACCACCAGCAACAGGTGCCACCTGTCAACTGACAATCAGTGCAGAAGCATGATGTATATGCCATTCTATTGTGCACAGCATTGGTAGAGTGACTATTTAACACAGGAATTGTCTGTTGGAAGTCCACATGACTGTGCACAAGTCACAACCGTTTTGAAAGTGCTATCGCTGCCCTACAAAAAATAAAAAGCTCTGGGTGTGTACATGTATCTGTGTGTGTGTGTGTTGTGTGTGTGTGTCTGTGTGCACATTTAGTCTATTGACTTCTGTACTGCCGTGATCGTAATGCCCAAGACTTCAGTTAATGGATCATGCTTTGACTGAGATGGCAGTAGAAAGAATAACGATCAAAGAGGCCAGACTGAAATGTGATAGAGAAACGAGAAGCGAGGCTACGGTTGGTAAGCAAGTTGAAAGAGAGGAGTCTTGCGTTTAGATGTGAATGACTCAAAGAATTGACAGATCATACTGAATGACATCAAGGAATTGTTAGCAGAACGAACTGAATTAAACGGTGAATTCTAAAGCTTTGAACCAGTGTCCATGAAAGCCCAACAACACTGTTCATGTGCAGAGCACACGAAGTATCACGACATGCATCGATCGAGTGCATTAGTAAACAAGTGCTTTCCAGCTCACTGAGTTGTAGAATGTCAACTTCTGACTATAAAATCTTGTGATTTATTGAGAAAAATATGCAAAAAGTTGATATGTCATTTATATAAATCTCTATGGTGCACAGCAGCTGGGCTATGTTTCTTCGGTGATGTCTGGGTCATCTAGGTTAGTTGAACCCAGAGCTGGGTACCAGTTGACATGGCTGGCACACCCACAAGCCCGTTGTGGGGCTCATTAAAAGGGGGCTGACTGGGTGAGAGTGAGACAAGCTGGGTACCAGTTCACACCAGTGGCACAGTGCAGACCCGTTATGGACACGAGCAAGGGGGCTGACTGGATGAGAGTGATAGGATGGGGTCTCTTGTATTGGACAGTCCTGGAACAGTCCCCCATTACGTTTACGTACTGCTGCCTTGACTGTGCATCAGATATTTGCTAACTGTCTTAAACTTGTTTGGATCTGTTAATATGATTGTCATTCTTGATATGTATGGTGTACTGCCAAGTACATGAATCTAACTTATCTAAGTGTGTGAGGTTGAACGGATTTGGAAAAGTCTCTGTAGAAATGTTTCTGAAACATTGGCTTGATCAGATTTAAGAAATCTCCCAATGGCTTCATTTGTCATTGGTGTGTTCCTTGGAGTCTGCAAATCAGTGTGAATTCAGCCACTTTCATGTCATTTAAGTCATCGTGTTTCACTGTTTCAGCAGTCCTGGTCGACATTTTTTTTTAAATTGTCCCTCTTGTATGTTTCAGAATAAGTTGTAACATCTGCCTGAATTCAGCTACTTACTAACTTGTACAAACTGTTGAAAAAAAGATCCTTTCTGTCAGGGCTTTTTAAAGGAATTTTTAGAATTGCACAACCTCCTTCTCTCTTTTTCAACAAGCCATGGTAAATTATTCCCAAAGGGATGACAATGACCTTTTTAGCTATTTTTAACTGCACAAAAATGCTTTTACAGCTGCACAAATTCATTTAGAACTGCATTTTTGTGTAGAACTGCACACTAAAAAAGCTTTCTGTGAAGTTTGACATTCAAAATCAGTCAGATATTTGATTATGTCAATCACATCACCAAGCCAACAAAGAAGCTTATGCCTACACATTTTGCTTTGCTTGCCAAGAAAGATTATCATAGGCATGCACCAGCCATTTAGCATTAGAGCTTCCTGTCGCTTGAATTATGGGGAGTTTTCAAGGCTGTGCTGTTGGAAACAGTGGAATTGTTAGTACTGTGTGTATGTTATTCATAATATTATCGGACTTTAACAAAATTCAACGTATGGAAATGAGCTGGATCCTGGCCTGTGTGCTGTATAGTGGACATGCCTTATCTACACCCTTTCTCATGCGTCGTTGTTTCTTCAAGTCCTGAAGATTCATTGCTACATTGTCAATAGTAATAATATACTACTACTACTACTACTACTACTACTACTAATAATAATAATAATTGAATAGTAATTAAGATAATAAGACAATGAAACTTTTATGTAATGCCACAACTTAACTGAAAGAAAAGGAAAGAGAGTTGGTATACATAGGCGTACTTTTTGGGTATACAAGGAGTACCCGTACCCCCATATTTTGGACTGGAGTGTACTGTACCCTCCACTTTTCATATCCAGAAGAAACAATGCCCACTGTTATTTTCTCAGAGGAAGGTCTTCTTTTGAGCCCTCAAAACTCAAAACAAGTACAGATCACCATCATCATCACCTTCATTGTTTTAATTATTATGCATGGCACGTAAATGGTGCCATGATAATTATTTAACAGTTGCAAAGGGGAAACAATGCCCCCACTTTTTACACCAAATCTACATTCCTGGTTCTAGAGGTCAATTGAAACTGATGTGAGCTACGATTTAAAAACTTCCTTTGATATTTCAGAAAGCCCATCATCGCCGCACACCATTCGCTATGTCAGCCTCTTCGTGCTTATGGTCCAGAACGCGGCGCAGACACTCGTCATGCGCTACGTCCGCATTCGAGAGGGCGACATGTTTGTATCAACGACGGCCGTCGTTATGTCGGAGCTGATCAAATGCCTTACGTGTCTCGGGATCATCTTCTACGAGGAGGGATTCAGCGCCCTGAGATGGTGGATCCACCTGCGCGACAACATCTTCCGTCAGCCGCTCGACTGTCTTAAGATTTCGGTTCCGGCCATTGTCTACATGCTCCAGAACAATCTGCTTTATGTCGCCGCCTCCAATCTTGAGGCAGCCACCTATCAGGTTAGATGGATTAGTTGTGGCTTCGTAATGGGTCTGCTTCGGATGTCTGTAGGTGGTAAACGTTTCAATTTCTGTTGCGATTTCGGAGTGTCTCTTGAAAGTGTCTGATGATGTTTGTATGTTCCTTGTGTCTGTAGTTTTAGAGAGTATCTGTTTATTATATTTATTTCAATTCATGTGCTTTTATTTATCACCAAAACAAGAGTTCATAGGACAATCTTGCTGTAGTAGTTCGTGGGTGATAATGAGTTAACTCGAAAGAAAAAGCATTGTTACACTGGCAGGGTCACTCAGATTTTTACATCTGTATGTAGTAACATTGACCATCAAAGCATGAACTGAAGCCATTAAAGAAATGCACCAGGTTCAGAAACGTGCAAGGCGGTGCAGTGCTTGTGTACGCACAGATCTATGAATTAGACATACATTAACCATTCACTAAGTGTTAACACTTCTATAAATACCCAGTATGTGTACATGTATTTATCAAGACAGTTACATATAGTATTATAGTGCTCTGATAGACAATTTATGCAATCCGGTTTTGTTTATTTCTCAGGTAACATACCAGTTGAAGATCCTAACAACGGCTTTGTTTAGCGTCATCATGCTTCGTAAGGAGCTGAGTCGGCTGCAGTGGGTCTCGCTTCTGATTCTCTTCGTCGGAGTGGCGCTCGTCCAGATCGACCCAAACGCAACCAAAAAGGTTTCCCACGTCGAACAGAACCCCATTGTCGGTCTTGTCGCAGTCATCGTCGCCTGCCTCATGTCGGGCTTTGCCGGCGTCTACTTCGAGAAGTTACTTAAGAACACTCCGCAGTCTGTCTTCGTACGTAACGTCCAGCTCGGGTTCATCGGCGTCATCTTCGGACTTGTGACGGTCGAGGTTAAGGATGGCACCAAGGTCCATGACAAGGGTTTCTTCTTTGGTTACGACTTTGCCGTCTGGTCGGTTATACTGCTCATGTCGGTCGGCGGTCTGGTTGTTGCTGTAGTTGTGAAATACGCTGATAACATTCTCAAGGGTTTCGCAACGTCTGGGTCGATCATACTCGCGTGCATTGCGTCGGTCTTCTGCTTCGAGTTCCAGTTGTCTTTGAACTTCTGTTTTGGTACGGTGCTCGTAATTATGTCCGTGTTTATGTATGCGAAGTATGTACCCACGACCAAAGTTCAGAAGACGCTTGTGCATGCGTGAAGAATGTTTGAGTTAGGTGGTGGAATTGTCGAGGAAAGTGTGCTTAGGTTTCTAGTTGTGACTGACTTGGTCTTGGTGTGTGTAATTTACAAGACTTACAGGACTAATGAACTCGGAATCAATGTAGAAGACAGAGGCGATTGGATTTCTTTGAAGACAGACTTGATTTGTGCCATCTTGTGATATTAGGTATGCGCATAGATTATGATTATATGGTTTATGGTTATGATTATGTTCGAATTTTGGGGGTTCCCAATGCCAGCCTCTTTCTTGGTGGTGTTATATAAAGGAGTTGAATTTCCTGTCACCCAGGGCTCAAAGTTTTTTTATTGTTTATGGAGGAAAATATCCATTGTCGAAAACTTGGAATTCACGATAATTTCTGAGTTTATTTTAATCATGCTCATCATATCGGAACTTATAAAGCGCTACTTAAAAGCTGAAAGTGCAAGGCACCAGCCTCTCAAGTGCTGTGTCAAGTCAGAGGTGTTGTGCAAAGGAACCCAGTGAAAAACTAATTCCTACTGCCGGCAGGCCAGGGAGCGAAAGAATAGAGGAGCAGTTTTCAGTGCCTAGAATAATAATAATGGTAATAATAATTATTATGGTAATAGCAATAATAATTTTAAGTAGTACTTTTGAGGGACCGGACTCGGATGATATAAGCCATTCCAAAACTGCAACAATATTCTTCTCCCGTGGATTTTGTCATTTGGATTAAAAATAATAGTGATAACGTCGAGGACAAGGACAGTCTAGCTTATCTTTCTTGCTTCTATCCTAGTTTCATGTTCCTGAGGAGCATATGGGTAAAATGTGATACTAGTGAAAGACCTGTGTCATGTTGTACTTATAGTGTTTGCCCATAAGGATCTTTTGACCTGGGGCCATGCCTCAAAGAAGTTTTTATGGAGACAATTGCTTGACGTGTGCTATTACAAATAATTATAATTATTTACTAATAATTAAATAATCATAAGAATTATGAAATAATGCAAATGAAGAATGTTGACAAGTAAATAGAATTTTTTGCAACGTTTGTTTTCATCTGGTAGTCTTGAAGATGCTTTGCTATTGAACCGCACAGTGTGAATTTCTTATGTACATTAAACTGCATTACGCTCGCAGAACAAATAAATAACTCAATCTGATTACTTAGAAACGTTTAAATTTAATTTTATAAGTTTCTTGCAGTTCGTGAAAGGGATTGGATCCCTACAGGCCCCTATTAGTGCTTTTCAACCTGCATTCCTGGGCAGCCAAGGATGCCATGAACCTGCTCTATGGGTGCCGTAGTTGGATGTTAAAAGGGCAGAACCTAAAAGCTTTCTGTCAAAAATGCAAACACTACTGATTATCACTACTGCTGACATACATGTGGGACTGTAACGTTTTTAAAACATAAAGTAGTGTAGAAATAGTTGCAATACTGCTGTTGAATACAAGGAATGTTGCTTGTCATTAAAATAAAAACTGGAAGAAAAAAATAAATGAAATTAAGGCCAGGTGCCATTGACTGAATGACTTTTAGTAAGGGTGCCTTGCTCGGAAAAAGGTTTGGAACCATTGCCCTGTTTGCAGTTAGCACTTAACAACAAGCTGCATTGGTTCCCAGTTGCTTTTAGTAAACTCTCGCCTTGAAAGTGTTGAAACTTAAATTGAGTCTGGACTTCTGTATAGTTAGAATGCAAGATTTTTTGTTAGTATTATACAGAAGTCCATGCATAGTTAGACATTCTCAATAATATTTAAGTTTCAAAACTTTAAAGAGTTTAGTAGTCGGTTCCATTACTTAGCAGCATCCAAATGGAATGCACGAGAGCCCATGACAGTGTTACGTCTAGGATCAACAGAAAAGACCCACACCCAAAGATCTCAGACTACATGACGGAATATAAGGAGAGAGGTGTGCTCATTTGTGAGGTTTCTATAGGTAGGACAACCAGTTTAGATCTTATTCTGAATTCCACAGGAATCCAATGCAGCTGACTGTGCCGAGTTAATGAGCTTGAATGAGAAGATGATGCAGAACCTCGCGAGCAAGAGAACTTTGAATGCATTGAAGCCTCTTGACTTTGAGACCTAATAATTATGTCTGCAAAGTTGCATAATTGAGACAAGAGAGCAGAGCCTGGTCTGTGACACTTGGTTAGACCATATCATGATGAGGCATGCTACTAGGAAGTTCTGCCAATGACAAGTAGGCTAGCGCAGAGAGCGCCTGTGAGTAGAAATCTTGAAGGGGCGCTATATAAATGTTCCAATTACATTACATAATGTATATATATATGTAAAAGTAATTTAACAATGTCCAGGCTTTCAGACCATGAGCCTAGTTGCCCAATAGAAGTGAATTAACAGTCAAGTGTTGGACCAGCAGTTCTCTGTTATATCTTAGGTGCAAGAAAATTCAGTGAATTTGCTGGCCAGGGCTCTGAGATGTGATTACCGAAAAAATACAGAACTTGTGATCATAGCTATATAATCTAACGACCTCTGACAGTGGTATTTATTGCGTAAGACATCAAACGAAGATGCAAGACAAAAAAAATATGGCAGCCAATTACTTTGCTTCAGTCAGGTAGGTGGCCTAATACCTGTTGTATTGGACACATTGGTTAGAGCATTCGCCGTGTAACGTGGAGAGTACGGGTTTGAGTCTCCTCTGAGGCGGTTACTGTGGAGGGACCTCGAGCAAGTCTTTGACACGCAATTGCTCAGCACCATCGATTGATGATTGGTCATTAAATAATGGTGCTTAATAAATTCGTAGTAATAATACCTGTTATATCTGACAGCCTGTTATATCTGACCTGAGAGTACTTGTTATGTGGGATCTGTGACAGCCTATATACCGGTACTGGTAGCTATTGTTTTTAGGTGGCCTATGACAATCTGTATCCTGTACTTGTGTGTGAGGCCAGTGTTAGCCTAAATATATCCGATCTAATAACTTCTTCCGATCTATTAGCTTCTTCCGATCTAATAACTTCTAAGGTGCCATTATGGCAGTGCTCAATGCATTGATTGTCACTTCAAAGCGAAACTGCGTTCAAAAATTGTAAACTGTTTAGGAAGACCGGCTAAGATCCAATAAGTCGGGAAAACCAGAAGTACTGTTATGCTGTTGCCTTTTACATATAAGTGAATAAGTATATTCTTTATTAACCAATTGCTAATCGCAATTTGGTGTACAGACATCCGTATATGTCGGTGAAAAAGGCCTATGAAGTTCATATACCTGCTATGTGTGAGTCTTGTGAGAGTTCAGTGCTTTTATTAGTCATATTACATGGCAGGCTTGTGAAGTCTGTATATGTTGTGTGTGGTAGCTTTTGATGTTTACATACCTGTTGAGCACAGGGTTAACTGGTAACACCAGTTGAGGCACAAGGTTAACTGGTAACACCAGTTAAGGCACAGTGTTAACTGGTAACACCAGTTGAGGCACTGGGTTAACTGGTAACACCAGTTAAGGCACAAGGTTAACTGGTAACACCAGTTAAGGCAGTGTTAACTGGTAACACCAGTTGAGGCACAGGGTTAACTGGTAACACCAGTTGAGGCACAGGGTTAACTGGTCACTCTTTCTTGGCATTCAAATTTTTGGGAGAGGTTTTTTGTTCTGTTGTCAGTCTGTTGGTGTAATCTTGATGTTGCTTATTGCTATGAGACTAGGATTTTGGTTGTCGTTGGGGTCAGTTGTTGACCTTTGGTTGTCGTTGGTGTCAGTTGGTGACCGTTGGTTGTTGTTGTTGTTGGGGTCAGTTGTTAACCTTTCGTTGTCACGTTGTCTTTGTTGGTTTCGGCATTACATTGAAAATTTGTCTTTTTGTGTTTTTTGGAATGTGCACAGAGTATTTATGGAAAGACTCACAAACGTGCTGATGTTGTGTATATGTTGCATATTTAATAAGAGCATAATTAATAGACAGTGATTATATTGATATCCATGGACCATGGTTATGGTACGATACCATTTATGAACATACCAGTGTAAGTGCATTTATGTATTTTATACTAGTAATTATGCCGGGTATATAGCAGCTTATCTGTGGAACGTTTCAGATATGCTCTAGTATACGAGTGTGTTAAATATATGTGTACTTGAATGGTTATGTAAGTCATGTTGTTGATTTTATTCGGTTTTCAGATGAACTTGCGAGATTGAAACTGCTGGCTGCTTTGTTAGAAATAAATCAACTGCAGTGTGATGTTGTAGTGAGAAAATGAATCAGGGTGAGATTTGTAAGGGGAAAATTGGTGACAGTAGTGAGAAGGAATTGTCAGCACTTGCTACTGTACTTCCAACTACAAGTGGGCAGGCAGGCGGGGAGAGCAAGCATGACCAGAAAATTTCTGACAGTCATTTTTTAGTTATCAGACTTTTCACGACTATTCTCCAGATTTTCTGGTAATTTTTCGAACTTTTCTTAGTTATACAGTTTTTTACATGTGCTTATATTTTTTTAATTTTCCAATAAATTTTCATGATCTGTTCATTGTAGACTACCCTCACAACTCGGTAGCACCTCGAAATTAACGATTACAGCATTACTCTGTCTTTGTATGCTCTGAGAATGCCTTTTGATTTTTACACTTTTGGAAGGTTTTGATTAATAATAATAATAATAATAATAATATTTTCGTTTATTGAAACAATCCGGTTGACAAACCGCAACCGGTTACAGTGTACAGTTGCACTATCTTTGACATCAAACAGGCACAATGGTTGCAAACTTGAAAAAATTGCAACAGTATGTTGTGCAATGGTAGGTGAGGCTTGTAGGCTTGTTAAGATTTCGTAGCAGAGTTTATATCATGTAACTCGATCATTTAACGTGTTTGGATTATTAGTGAATAGTTTTAAAGAGGACCTGCTTGCTGATCTATTCCAGGAATAAACTAATTTTTCATTACAGGCTTTTTTGTCGGAATGAATTGTTTTAATGGGAAGCGCAGAATCTTTTGTTTCCGATACTTTATTTTCAAGCATGTTGGAATGCAATTATACAGTGTTTGAACAGTATAGGCATATGTTATTTGAACTCTGTGGCACTACAGCAGATGACAGGTTAGATTAGATTATGAGAAGCGGTGTAGGAAGGTTTCAATATAAGCAATGTATGAAGGTTTCAATATTACAGTGTTGGTTATGAAGGTTTCAATGTAAAGCAATGTATGTAGGCTATCATTAAGGTTTCGATACAGTGTTAATTTATGTAGTAAATGCCTTATGAAGCAGAAGCTATGCTTCAGATCTCTCAGCAGATAGCCACATTTCAGCGCATTTTAAAGCTACTTAAAAGGTGCAGGTTATGAATATTTGAATACATGCATGCATGCTTAAGTTTTATGTTATATTGCTGTTGACTTTACTACAGTTCAAATACTTGGATTTAAAATCATTTAATCAAAGTTCGTGCAAAATTGTCCATAAATATGTAAAAGCCGACATGGTGCTGAGGGATCGCCATGCATGAATCAGTCCTGGTCCAATTCATTTTCAGAGGTTTATATAGCGCCCTTCAAAAATTATCTAGAGCGGAATCAAACGGTCTTACGCAATTTAAAGACAAAACTCAAGAGCAGACTTCAAGCACTTGTGGAACAAGGAAGGTGACAGGCTGACTAGCTCACTTCTGATTGTAAAAGGAAAACTATTCCGGGATTCAGTGGCAACAATTGCAGAAGTTCTGTGCTGAGTAGTGGACCCGAGGAATGACCTATAATATAGGTGTGGGTGTGTGTTTGCCAGAGATGGGTACGATTAGCTAGAATTGCTAATCGATTAGAATTAGAATTAGCTCCTGAAATTTGCTAATCGATTAGAATTAGAATTAGCAAAAGCTTCTAGCTAATCGATTAGAATTAGAATTATCAGCAGCTAATCGATTAGCAATTAGAATTAGATATCGATAGTTTGATACAGTGTATATATTTCCTTCATGAATTTGTCAAATTTTAATCAAAGCACAACAAGTTACTACAGCTAGTTGCTGTAGCCTATTAAAATACATAAAGCTGCAGCCTATTACAATGCCTAAATCTGTAGCTTATTACAATACCTAATGTTGCACAACTGCTAGCCTATATGTGAGAACAGTCCACATACCGGCAGGCAACACCACATCGGTCAATACATGCTGCAGTTATTGACATTGCTACTGCATAAGCTCACAATTGCATTTTGCAATTATCATATCTTGAATCAATGCATCACTTAGCCTATTGCGCCTAGCTTTTACGACGTAGCCAGCAGAACTAAAATAATACAAGTTCCATGGCAGCTGAGGCTGCAGAAAAACAGTGATGATTGAGACGAAGAACATGAAAACGTGAAAAATTTTCAGTGTTACATGAGCAGAATGGACATAGAGCCATGACCAGACAATTGAAGTTTAAAACAGCCTTCAGATAAGTAAGTAAGTAAGTATATTCTTCAAACTCAATATTACTAAACTCATTCTTAATGAACGCTTAATTTTCAGACAGCTAATCGATCAGCTAATCGATTTTCGATTAGCAATTAGCTGCAATTGCTAATCAATTAGAATTAGAATTAGCTTCAGATGACAGCTAATCGATTAGAATTAGAATTAGCTGTTTGTCTAATCGATTAGCTAATCGATTAGCATCTAATCGATTAGTTACCCATCTCTGGTGTTTGCTTGTGTATATAAAGCAAGATACTCTTTTGGTATCCATCTTTAATATTCTTTATTAAAACGAATAATACGTAATCCATCATTCAGAATCAAATATAGCGTCGCCCTCCTCCTTTCTCCAAGCTTGTGACTGGTAGGCCTACTACCACAGGTAGAGTAGTGGCGGAATTGTTTTAAATCCACAGGCGCCACTAGGCGTTACCCTGTATGGTCACAATGACAGGTAGATAGGTAGTTTCTGTGTGATGACATAGAGAAGTGTCGTAACGCTTAGCGTCTTGTATTTATCCAGGCTTCAGAAGGAAGTGACTAAGTTTCTGATTTACAAGAACTGCGACGTTAAAATCCAGATATAGTAGGCATAGAATTTTGACTATAATAGTAACATTTTTATATAACTTGTTGTCTGCCTGCCTGACCCCTTTCAATCTTGACCTGGAACCGATTTTTACCCCTCCCGCCTATCGTCTGTCGGTTTTGACTAAGCCACCAGTCTGCACGCGGTCATGCTCCAGTTGTTGGGCAGCGAAATTGGCTCAGACGATCGTACCATGACGTAGCAGGTTAGGAACACCCGGCAGGAGACCGGGGAAGCCCTATCTGGGCGCCCGGCTATAAAGCCGAATCATGCGACACGCTCCACTAGCCTAGTGGTGTGGCAGGGAAGACCACCTCACGTCTGACCGTCGACGCCACAGATCTCGAGGCTCGGAGGTCTGGCCTTCTCGGTCCGATGGAGCGTGACTAACGACCGTTAGTTGCCACGGGGAGGGGGGGTGTCCGGAGACCACATGGTTTTCGACGTCACCAGTGTCATCGGCTGTTTTTGTCCTTTGTGACACCCGGCCTTCTGCTTTCGCTGGTGCCTCGTGTTTGCCGAACCAATTCTAGTCTCACTGTGTCCCTCTGCCCCTCTCTCCCTCCCTCCCTCCTCTCTATGTCTGTGTGTCTCTCTGTCTGTCTGTGTTTCTGTCAGTCTGTTTCTGTCAGTCTGTGTTTCTGTCAGTCTGTCTCTGTCTCTCTCTTCAACTTTAAACTGTTGCTACTGCTGCATTAAATCAGAGGACTTGTAGTGCTGCTCTAAGATACCTACTCAGAGGCACTCCCACCCCCACTCTGAACAGACCTCGATGGAAAAGTTACTCAAAATGACGAAGTTTTCAACAGAATAATTGTCAAGGTATGCCCAATATAGACGTCGATGAAAACGAAGAGACATGTAGGCCCAGGGGCGTCCATCCTATGGGGGGAATGAAGCAGAGATCTTCATAGTAGCCTTTTCAGGGGGAAAGAATTTTTTTCACTACTCATTTTTTGAATTTAAGAAATTAATAGATGTGCTTTTGATTTTCGAAAATGCTTTTCTTTGTTTAATTTAATATTAAAATCATTGTGCTGTTCTCCGACCGAGCTGACGATTAGTCTTCAATTTCATTATTTTGGCCTATCGTTATAATAGTCTTTGGTAGTACGATGACGTCACATTGTGTATGAGACTTGAGTTATAATGCGGTGCTATGAATTTGCAATTTGATTTTACTAGACAAGTAATCATTGTAATCATGCCCAGAGACAATGTTTTACTAAAGTATAAATGTTGCGAGCCGTTGCGCGGCATGCTTATCCGTAGTGACAAATGGCGCATACATTGTACTACACACCACAAGTGGAAGACTACAAGGTATGTATAACTTTGAACATTGTAAAGTCTGTTACCGGCGACAGAGTAGCAGTGGCGCAACAACCATATAAAGAGGGTGAACAAAGTCCAGAGGCCCGAAGTCCCAAGGGCCCAAGTTTTCTAACTAAAGAAATTAATGTCTTTTTTTCAATTTTTTTAGTTCAGACTGCAGAGTCGAGCTATAGCCTGTATATGACGGATGCTTCATGATACATGATTATATCATACACAGGTCCACAGACATATAGGTCACCGGATTATGATGTGTCGGATTATGTGACTCACACTATTGAAGCAAACACTCAGTTGTATAAAAAGATACGTTAACTTGGGTGCGCGCCAATAGACCCAGCCTGTGCTAGGCATGATTCTCTATTTCACGTTTACAACCACTGCATTCCCCAAACGGTAGATAACTCATCTCGAGCGCTAAGAAATATGCCTGAAATAATATCTGCCTTGTTCTCACTCTGTCTCTGTCGGCTGTCGCAATGTCTCTGTCGCAATTCAGTGTCCCTCTGCAAGCCATGTGGCCTGTACACACCATAAGCCTACATAACTCCAGTCTCCAGTCTTCATGTTACTCGACGTTATATATATAAGTAGCCTAGTCCTTCATGTTCACAATACAGTCATTCGTTTACTTTTAAATATAATACCTAAAGACCTAAAGTCCTAAACGAAATAAATTATTATCAAAACAGCGAAGACCATGATAGGAATGTACAGTTCTGGCAGTTAGAAAAGAGCAGAGAAAAAGTCAAGAGATGGAGGCTGCTTTTGTCAGTAGGCCTACACCTACCATCAATTCTTTAAGATGCAAATCTCAAGTCCCGATTCTTCCTGTAGCTGCAGCTGTTACGGATGTAGCTAGTCTACGCACTCTGCTGCTTTGAAGAAGCACCTATTGTAATTTTAGTACTTATGTTATAATACTGTCTCGCCGTTCTGGCCGTACGCCTCTGTCTGTGTAATGCATAATGTTGCTTGATTAATTACTTAAACGTTAAAGAATTGAGCCTTAAAATTATACTTCAAATTTCGATAATAAAGATTTTCTCTTTTGTCGACAGTCGACCAGTCGTCTGGGGCTGTCGTCGTGGGGGGGCATTCTGATAAAAAGAGGGGGAATGCTTCATAGGCGTAAGGGGGGATGGACGCCCCTGTGTAGGCCTATACCTCTTTAAAAGTCCATCTCGACGACATTCACTGACAAAATCAAAATGGAAAATAGAAGATTAAGAGAGATAGGCGTATGCGCGTATAGAATCGTTTACAGATGCTTGTGAAAGGTGTAGCAGATAAGAAGGATGGTTATTCCACATGGTCGGTCAACCTCCAGTGGCGGCGCCAGAGGGGGATAGGGGCTTAGCCCCCTAACTGCAACTTGCAGCTCAGCCCCCAATAAAAGTGGGAAATCACTGCAAATCACAGGGAAGAGGGGACAAAAAGGAAGGGCTTGGAGCTTTAGCCCCCCCCCAAAAAAAACCTGAAATCCTGTCGCCTCCACTGCCAACCTCGGAAAAGAAACAATACGTTGTGTCTCTGCAGTGCGCGCAAAGGGAAGAAATTCCCATCGAGCTGCATAACTAAGATTTCTGCGGCCAGCCAAACCTCAGGTGGGCCAACAAAGCTCCCGCAAGTAGGCAATACCTTCAGGTTTATTATGCACCCTAAGCTGCAAGTAAATGAATAGTATAAGTGATAGTTTATACAATAGTATAAACTGTCCCTTTTTATTTTATCACATTGATAAACAAGAGCAAGCAGCCGATTATTTATCTAATAGTAGTAGGCCTAGTTTCAGTTTAACGACAATGATAACAAACATCATTAGCATCGCCCTCCTTTCTCAAGGCTTGGGACTGGCACTGCCACAGTACGAATAGTGAAGGCGTTATTTCTCTAGTGAAAATTTTAATTTTATTTATGTTGTAACGGATATAAATATCCGCACATAAAAATTAGGATTTGAACCCGCATACTAGGTGTTACCCTAGTCGCATGTTTCCCAACGCAGCAGCAACCATTTTATTAAAAAGGAGACTCTCTAAAAGAGGTGTCAATAACGGAGGCTCAAAATATTTCTTCCTATTGAAATGGCGTCGCGGTATTTTCAGCTAGTTGGATGAATATAAACCTTGCTCTATTTTAAGACATTTAAAATTGTATAATTACCCCATATATTAGCAAATTACTGTACAAGATACAAGATTTTTCCATTTTACGAACATCTGCAGAAAAACGTTCGCCACTAGCGCCTCGTGCGACTGCTTTGGAACTATATCTTGTGATCGCTCGCAAAGCATTTATTTATTACTATAATAATTATATTATCAAAACAATTATATTAGGCATATAGTAATATTATTATTATGCATTTATGAAGCGCCACTATACACACTTAAGTGCATAATGGATAAGTGCATAATTTGCTTGTGTGCATAGAAGCTGGCCGGTCCCGTTTGAATATAGTTTATTTCAGTGGAAGAAAACACCTGCTGGTATGTGCATAACTGACTACAGGCCCGTTATGCATTGCTCTGTGTATATCAACGCCGCTTAATTGCATAGGCAGCTTAGAACATTCTGGCCGCCTAGACAGGTAGCCCGCGGACAGCAAAACGATACCGGCTGTCTTAACTGCGCTGTGGTCCGTATCAGCTGGTGAAAATAACTTTATTGTTACCGATCGACATTCCAGAGTGTGCAAACCGTATCATAAACATACCGTCTAGTGTCACGCTGTTCCTGTAGCTTGCCCGACACTCTTAGATTGTAAAAACATTAAATGGCCGCGCGCTCCTGTAAGACCTGACGTTAGCCGAGCGAATAGCTCGAGGTGCTTAAACGCGTGGAATATGATTTACTTTAACTGAATGGTTACTGAAGGTATTATGGTATGTTGGCTCCATCTGTTATTAAATGCCGGTGCATTTAGCCAACGACCTCTCATTTAGCCAGTTTTACACAGTAGGCCTAGGCCTACACGCGAACTTCTTTCATGTGCGTAAGTCGGTTAGGCGAGTGTCAGTCAAAGTTGCGGACCTGGGGATCTAATAAACCGACCAGGATTGCTATCCCCAGTCCTGTCTTGCCAAGTGCCTAATATCCGCTAGGTGTGATCTCTGGATAGATCGAAAACATTCAACGTTATCGCTTTATTCGTAAAAATGACAACTGTCGTAACACATATTATCTTCTTCGAATCGATTAACGGAGGTTGAGAGTTGAGTCCGTTTTAAATGTAAATATATTCGAGTGCTTCGTCACTCCTACGCAATGTTTGAGATCAAGAATGTGACTCCGTGCCAACTGTCAGTGTACCTTTCCAGCGTTCCGATCCTGTCCAAGAAATGACGATAATATCCCAAAAGAAAGAGCGTACGAGTCTCTTGATATCGTTATTCTCGCTATTATAAACTTAATAGATATGTGTGATCAATCGTTCGATAGAAGCACCTTCAATCGTTCGACGCAAACTCTTTTCCAAACGTTTAAATCCTTCGTAAGCGAAAATCCACAAGACAAGTTCTTTTGTTGGCGAAGATCGACCGGACAAGCCCTTTCGTTGGCGAAGTCCACTTCACAACTCTTCTCGTTCGCTTAGATCGACCGGACAAGCCCTTTCGTTGGCGAAGTCCGCTTCACAACTCTTCTGAACTCCTCTTGAACTCCTCTTCAACTCCTGTGCGGAGCCCGACGGTCCTTTTTATAGCTCGGAGGCAGCCGACACTTTAGCAGACGATCCAGAAGACCAGCCACCGTCAGCGCGGGAACTCAGGCCTAGCAGCAAAGTTAGCTAAATTGGCCAATAGCCCAAAGGCCAGCAGACAGAATCAACCAGGTTAGCCCAATTGGCCAAGATTGGCCAGCAGCAAGAATTGGCCAATAGCCAATTGGCCAACAGCCAAGATTGGCCAGCAGCAAGAATTGGCCAATAGCAAGAATTGGCCAATAGCAAGAATTGGCCAACAGCCAAGAATTGGCCAATTGCCAAGAATTGGCCAATTGCCAAGAATTGGCCAATTGCCAAATAGCCAAAGATAAAGAATCAGGACCTCCCGTACACCGGACAACCACTAGGTTATTAAACCAATAGAATCCGCTTTCCCTTTATACCGGAGCCTCACATTCCTGGGGCACCACGATGAAATGGGAGCCCTCTTCCATTGCATACAAATAAAAAGACTAAGAAAATAAAATACCAGGCAATTACCTCTCACCCCGGATGCCAAGCCTTTCTATTCATCTTCAACCACTATCGCATTAGTCGAATCATCCCCAGGAGCCGCGTGCAGGGGAGGAGGAGGAGGAGGAGGAGGAGGAGGAGGCAACTGCTGCTGGACTCCCTTGGCCACGTAGCCCTTCCTCGGCCGTTCCTGCACGAAACCCTCGTAAACTGCTTCAATAAACCACTTCGGACAGTCCGGGTGGATGGCTGTATGTATTTCAGCAAATCTGTCGCATGATGTTTTAAATGAGATTTCCGAGGCGTGTCGTATCATTTTTGAGAGATCTCGTCTACTCACCCCGAACACACTCTCTTCTGATGTCAGCGATTGATCGACAGGGGCAGCTTCAAGACTGCTCATCGGGTCGAAAATATCCCTTATCTCGTCTTCTGTTAGATCTATCAGCGAATAGTCTTCCAAAAACCCCGCTATACCTTCCTCAGGCGTCAAAGCCATCTGACTTCCTTCGACAACATCCTCTGTCTCTGAAATATCCTCGTACATCGGCACCTCATCTTCTCTTGTCGGTACGTAACTCATTGACGAGCCCGCTCCTTCGTTCACCTGGGAAAGTTCTTTCTCATGTTTTTTCTTAAGATGTCGAACATATGAGTATCTCCCATATTTTCCCCTATATGTTTTCTTACATTTTCCGCAGTGAATAATAGGTATCACCTCCATGTCGACTTACTGCATTCTGCCGATCATCTCTTAATCTACTCAAGGCCACCGTCCGCTGTTGAATTTGCACCCCTACGCGCTCCTGTTCTGCCCTGTTTAACAGCGCCTAGCAGCCCGCGCTGTTCTACTATATGGACAGTGACGTCACACACGTCCTCAGCAGCCCTATACTTAGCGTAGATGCAAAAGGGTTTTTCCCGGCCACGCTTGCCAATTTGGCCAAATTTGGCCAAATGCACTGTGCACCTTGCGCAACTGTCAACAAAATACCTCTATTAATAAACATAAAAAAAAACAAACAGCCGCAGTCATTCGGTGCAACGGCCAATTTAACGCATGCAACTTTCTTCAGGACCGCACTATGGCCAACGCTTGCCAAATCACGGCCTTACAAGCGTATCTCCTACACTTGCGCACATTTAAAGCTGTAATGCTAAAGTGACCAGTGGTTTAACGTATGCAATACTCAACTGCTCATCAACCTAAGCTGTTTAAGCATAGCCTCTACTTTCCTTTACTTATCGCCACAAGCGTAACTTACTAACCTATATAAATTATACTATGTTTCTTAAGAAACAGAGTAACGAACATGGCTCAAAACCTAACGCATTAAAAATAAAATAACTAAAACTACTGCATCAACTGCCGTAATGCCTTAATTACTATATACACGACGTTTTTATAGCACACAAAGCGTACCTGCCCAACCTACGGTTTCGCGTCTATGCGAATCTAGCTGGCCGTCTTGTGTTCCTCCGCGGCCTGTCTGTTCTAATGGGTGACACTGCCCTGCCTTCGTCCGTTGTTGGAGCCTTGGGCTCGGCCCATTTGCCCTGTGTTTGATCATAACATGGCCGTAGCTTATCTACGTGAGCTATAAACGGTTTAGACTTCGCCGTTTTCTGCAAGAGGAAGTTTACAGCGCCACATTGTCGTTGTATCATATATGGCCCCGTAAAGTTTTTAGCCCATTTAGGACTACGCCCTACGAAACGTCTAGGCGTAAAATACCAGACCCATTGTCCGGTCTCAAACTGGATCGGTCTTACCCGCATATCATACCGATGTTTGCGCCGTTCGGCCGCTTGCTTAAGGTTTTGCCGTACCAGAGCATACGCTTTTTCCATCCGCTCCTGCAGCGCTGTCACATAGTCGGAATATGTCGGCCTATCATCATTCACTTCGTTCGGGCGTCCATACACCAAATCTATCGGTGCGCGATTTTCCTTTCCATATATGATATAGTTCGGAGTGAAGCCCGTGACCTCGTGACACGACGCTCTATACGCTGCCATCACATACGGAAGGACCTCGTCCCAGTCCTTCTGATGCTCACTAATCACTTTTCCCAACATGGCGTTCATCGTCCGATGAAACCTCTCTATCAATCCGTTGCTACGTGGTTGGTAGCTGGACGTCCGTACCTTGTCAATTTCAAGCAACTTACACACTTCACGAAAGAGAATTCCATCGAAGTTTCTGCCCTGGTCAGTTAAGATCTGTAGAGGTGCTCCGTATCTCACTATTACAGTCTCGACCAAAGCTTTCGCAACCGTCGCGGCCTCTTGATTCGCTAACGGTATGGCTTCTACATACTTGGAAAAGTAGTCCATCACTGTTAATATGTAGATGTGCCCTCTTCTACTCCTAGGATGGGGACCAGTCAAATCAATTCCTAATTTTTCCCACGCTTCTCCACAGGGAACAGGCTGCAATGGTCCCTGTCTTGGCGGTTGTCCTCTCTTGTACTGGCCACACTCTGAACACTGCTTGCAGTACCGTTTCACGTCCTTGGACCAACCAACCCAATAGCCCCGCCTTCTCACTTGAAACTTCGTTCGTCGCACACCTAAATGACCTCCAGTCACACCCGTGTGAGCCATTTTCAAGAAATTAGATCTATGTGCCTTCGGTACTAGCATTTGCTCTATATCACCTGGTGTTCGGCGATAGACCACGTCGTCTCGCATAAATAAAGATTCTCGTACTCTCCAATAGACCTTAACCGCTTCAGACTCAAACAGGATCTCAACTAGGGCTGGAATTTCTGCTCCCTCTGCCAGCCAGCTTCGTACCAGAGCTATCTCCGGATCTTCCCGTTGAGCTGTAGCTATATCATCCGTGACGTCAGCGCTCTCAACCACCGGATCTACTGTTACTTCCCTCACTTGTATGGTTTCCTCCCCTGAAGATAATTCTCCACATTGTCGACAAGGCTTTCGAGATAGCGCATCAGCGTTTCCGTGTCTAATTCCCGGCCGATGGATAATCTCAAAGTCGTATTCTGCCAGCTGTTCTAACCATCGTGCCTGTTGTCCGATTGGCTCCGGCGTCTTTTGAAGCCATTTAAGTGCGGCATGATCTGTGCGTAGGACGAAGTGTCCTCCCAAGAGATATTGGCGAAATATCTTAACGAAATACACAACGGCCAAAAGTTCCTTGCGCGTTATGCAATAATTCTTCTCCGCCGAAGAGAAGAGTCGACTTCCATATGCTACAACTTTCTCTTCCCCTCCTATGCGCTGAGATAATACCGCTCCTATTCCGTAATCCGAAGCGTCGCAGTCTAGCACGTATGTAGCTCCCTCTACTGGCAAGCACAGGATCGGTGCAGTGGTCAACGCTACCTTCAACCGATCAAAGGCTAACTGGCATGCTTCATCCCACACAAAAGCGTGTTCCTTCTTCGTCAAAGCAAAAAGCGGTGCGGCCACACTCGAAAATCCTGTTATAAACTTCCTATAGTAAGCGCATAGCCCTACGAAAGCACGCACTTCCTTCAATCGTGATGGCGTAGGCCAGGAGGCGACCTCTAGGACCTTGGCAGGATCGACGGCCACTCCTTCCTTCGAAACAACATGTCCCAGAAATCCTACCGTCTGCCTCAACAAGTGACATTTACTAGGTTTTAGCTTAAGATTCGCCGACCGCAGACGCTGGAAAACCGATCCTAGCCTCTCTAGGTGCTGCTCCCAGGAATCCCCAAAAACTATTATGTCGTCCAAATAGACGAGACATATTTCAAAATTAAGCCCTGATAGGACGATGTCCATCAGGCGTTGAAAAGTCGCCGGCGCATTACAGAGTCCGAACGGCATCACTTTCCAACGAAAGATTCCCCTGCGAGTCATAAACGCAGTCTTGTCTGCGTCTTTCGGGTCCATTGCGACTTGGTGGTACCCACTCCTTAAATCAAGTGTACTAAACCACGTGGCACCTGAAAGAGCGTCCAGACAGTCCTCAGTCCTTGGCAGCGGATATGAATCCTTCCTAGTGTGTTCGTTCAACTGTCTGTAGTCAATGCAAAAGCGCAAACTGCCATCCTTTTTCTTTGCCAGTACTACATTGGCAGCCCATTCACTTAACGCTGGTTCCACGACCTCAGCAGTTAGCATCTGCTCTAATTGTCGGTCGATAGCATCCCGATAAGGTATCGGTTGCCTTCTAAACGGTTGTCTCACTGGCCGTGCATCTCCCGTATCTATTTTGTGCTCACAAACCATTGTTTTCCCAAGATCTCCTTCAGAGACCGAAAATACATCTTTGTATTCCACTAACAATCGTCTTAAACTTTCCCTTGCCTCGGGTGGCACTGCTTCAGGAAGCTCCTTCATCAGCCCGTCAGCCATTGGATTATCCGGTTCATCCACCACCTCTGGACTTTCCATTTCCTTCACGTTTACCTGGACCGGATACAATTCCCCAATCATTTGATCTCTGCACAATCGTACCGGTTGTTCACTCAAATTTACTATCCGTACCTGACCCATATTTGCTTCGTCACGCAGTAAAACTCGTGCAACATGAACGCCAGGGGAGAGCTCCGAAGCCTCAGTCATCCAAGCCGGTGCCGTGACCCCAAGACTACCATACAAAGTTTTGGATGGAACATCACACTGAGAACGTGGGGATATTACCACCTCTTCCGCAACCACCACCCTACGACACCAGGACGCCCCATTCCCTTTAACCAATGGGATCTGTTTCCTACCAATGAAAAGGGCTCCCGTTCCAAATCCAATGTGGCAGCGATGTTCCCTAAGCCAATCCATCCCAAGCATGGTCTCACTTATTTGGTCAGATACCAAGAACTTAGTGTTTATGATAAAATTCCTCCAAAACCTAAGGGGTATGGTTACCTCTCCACAAACCCTTATTCCAGTGCCATTAGCTGCAAGAAGAATGCGAGTGCTAGGTTGCAGTTCAAGTTCATGTGCAAGATCAAGAGGGAGTATGCTTACCTCCGAGCCAGTATCAATGAGACACGTACGTGAGGATCCGTTTATGGTTGCGCGGATGTAGATAGCGTTGTTAGAAAATACCTTGGGCTGCTCACGGGTTGTGTGATTAGTAGCCACGTTCGTCTCTGATTCATTCGTCTCGGCCCTGCGAGATTCCCGTTGTTGACCTGGAGGACGACGTGGTTGAGGGCAGCGACGAGCGATATGGCCCGCTCGGCCACAATTGTAGCAAAGCATATCCCGTCCGGAATTCCGAGCGTCGTTGCTGCTTCGTTCAGGACCAGTGACGCGAGGAGGATGAGGAGAAGGAGGGACGCGCAGTTCTCTCAATTGGCGTACGATCTTGTCTTCCAGTTCCTGCTGCCATCTTCGTTGAGCAACGAGAAAACCATCCAGTTGGTTCTGAAGCTGATTACCCGTTTCCATCCCTTGAGTGCCTCTCACGCGATTAGGAGCCCTCCGGCGGTCGTCAACGTCGGCCATGCTTTGGTAAGCGCTCAAGCGTAGCGCCATCCGATAAGCTTCGTCAATCGACTTAGGTTCTCTTTCTCGAACCTTCAGCGAGAGTTCGCGATCCCGTATTGATTCCAAGAAGGCGTCTCGAGCCAGAATTTCTGTGGTGGCGTTCGACGGAACCGGGTAGGCTAACACCACAAGACGTCGAATATCATGTAGGAGATCGCTGAGACTTTCATCGGAGCGTTGGCGACGGTAATAGAGCTGGGCTCGGAATGTCTCAGCCTGGCCCTCCGCACCATACCTCTGTCGTAGTCGCTTCACCAGTTGGTCGTAGGTCACGTGTTCGCTGGCACCGAAATCCCACAGGAGCTGCGTGGCGGCCTTGTCTAGTGCACACCGCAAGAAGTCCACTTTGTCGTTGCCGGACCATTGGTTGTACCGAGCGCACACCTCAAACTGAGCCAAGAAGGACTCCAAGGATCCTGTTCCATCGAATTTCCCTGGCTTCATGTATGTCCTCTTGTGCTCGTAGATCGGATGAGAATCTGCAGGCGGCCGTGATTCTGGCATCCTATCGACTGTGAGGGGTTCCCATCTCTTACTAGTGCGATTTTCCGACGCGTTCTCCAAGGCATCAAACTCAGTTTCCTCGTAAAGACTGCGCTGATTCGGTCTCTCAGATGTCGTTCTTCCTCGGCTGGCGGGCGTCGAGTGCATAGTTGGCTCGACCATATCTATCAGTGAGTAGACGATTGTATCATCTCTGTCAGCAGTTGCCATATCCATAGATTTCAAAAGTTAGTTCTCAACGACGTTGAATGTTCACCCTCGATTCTGGTACCAATTTGTTGCGGACCTGGGGATCTAATAAACCGACCAGGATTGCTATCCCCAGTCCTGTCTTGCCAAGTGCCTAATATCCGCTAGGTGTGATCTCTGGATAGATCGAAAACATTCAACGTTATCGCTTTATTCGTAAAAATGACAACTGTCGTAACACATATTGTCTTCTTCAAATCGATTAACGGAGGTTGAGAGTTGAGTCCGTTTTAAATGTAAATATAGCCGAGTGCCTCGTCACTCCTACGCAATGTTTGAGATCAAAAATGTGACTCCGTGCCAACTGTCAATGTACCTTTCCAGCGTTCCGATCCTGTCCAAGAAATGACGATAATATCCCAAGAGAAAGAGCGTACGAGTCTCTTGATGTCGTTATTCTCGCTATTATAAACTTAATAGATATGTGTGATCAATCGTTCGATAGAAGCACCTTCAATCGTTCGACGCAAACTCTTTTCCAAACGTTTAAATCCTTCGTAAGCGAAAATCCACAAGACAAGTTCTTTTGTTGGCGAAGATCGACCGGACAAGCCCTTTCGTTGGCGAAGTCCACTTCACAACTCTTCTCGTTCGCTTAGATCGACCGGACAAGCCCTTTCGTTGGCGAAGTCCGCTTCACAACTCTTCTGAACTCCTCTTGAACTCCTCTTCAACTCCTGTGCGGAGCCCGACGGTCCTTTTTATAGCTCGGAGGCAGCCGACACTTTAGCAGACGATCCAGAAGACCAGCCACCGTCAGCGCGGGAACTCAGGCCTAGCAGCAAAGTTAGCTAAATTGGCCAATAGCCCAAAGGCCAGCAGACAGAATCAACCAGGTTAGCCCAATTGGCCAAGATTGGCCAGCAGCAAGAATTGGCCAATAGCCAATTGGCCAACAGCCAAGATTGGCCAGCAGCAAGAATTGGCCAATAGCAAGAATTGGCCAATTAAACCAATAGCCGCTTTCCCTTTAATTGGCCAATAGCCAAGAATTGGCCAATAATAAAATATAATAATAATATGACTTGTAATGACTTGGCCAATTGCCAAGAATAATTGCCAAAGATAAAGAATCAGGACCTCCCGTACACCGGACAACCACTAGGTTATTAAACCAATAGAATCCGCTTTCCCTTTATACCGGAGCCTCAGTTTGAAGTCAACTGATTTCAAATTTAAATCCGTTTTTGTTTTCCGCTCTTTCCATCCACTGTCAACAAGGCAGCCAATCAGGAGCCTTCGTCACGGGTCAGTGATTTCCGTCAAATGCAGAATTATATAGCGCAGGTAGCCCTAGTTGTTTGTAATAGTCCTCAAGCGATATTAATATGTTAGAGAGTAGACCCTAATGAAACTGCGTCCTGCACTATCGTAATTCATTATAAATGTAAGACTCGAAATACTTTCAAAGTATTTCTTCCGTGTTAAGTGCCTGGAAATGAACTAATTGCTAGAAGTCTTTCCTGTGAGAGCTTTTAAAAGGCGTTATATAAATGCTCTTCGACGATTATACTGCTCTTAAGCGATTACACTGTTAGCCTACTATAATAGGAAGGATAAGTTTGGATAGCCTAAGTATAGGCCTACTCTGGTTGACGAGAGCACCTGATTCCAGTAGGCCTAACCGCTTCACTACCGTATACAAATAAATAAAATAATATATATATATATATATATATATATATTATATACCTTGTGTATTTCCTTGCCCATTTTGGCAAGCGAAATACAGAACACTAGTACAATCCTATAGCCTACATTAATTTATATAACATGGCGTATACCAATAAGACTGAATTTTCCTTATAGGCTATAATAGGCCTGTGCCACCTTCTCTGTCACCAGTCCATGTCCTCCCTCACTCTGGATAAACCATGACTGCTGGATATCGTGTGCGTGCGCGTGTGTGCGTACGGGCGTGCGTGTGCGTGTGCTTACAGACCGTATCTATTCGTGTTGCTTAGCATATTAAGGAACCATTAGTCAGTCAAATATTCGTTTAATAGAAGGAAATTCAAGTTGAAACAACCGCAACTCAAAACTGCTAGATAGGCCTAATGGTTTGGTAGAGTTCGGCTGGTTCTGAGGCGACAAGCCAGCGGGACCAAATTGTCTATCCCGCCCAGGAGTTATTTTAACTCCATTTTATAGACCCTATATGTTCGTATATATATATAGGCTATACATATAATTATACACCGTGATTCAATGAACCCCCTCAAAGTCCGACTCACACATCAACGCGGTGAGGGGGTGGCAACAGTCAGTAGGGGAGTGCCTGCTGAGGCTATACCTATACCATCAGTGGTGATCAGGTCTTGGCCGAAGTCCACCTTAGGGCGCTACGCGAGGTGGACAGGCTCAGCAGGAACCCTGAAACAGCTGGCAAACGTGGGCGGCATCGCCGCCTTTGATACCACAAGATAGTGGATATCAGAGCCAGTCCTAAGCCTGGAACTCTCTTTAATTTAACCTCCTTGGCGTTAACCCCGAACGTTACTCGGGCCGGGAATTCTATGCAAAAGCGGTTAACCCCGAGTCACGTTCGGGCTCATACATACATACATACATACATGCATACATACATATATATAAATACATATATACCTACATAATTATATATAATTATACCTACACATGTATATATTTACACACATAGATGTATATGTACATATATATATATATACATACATACATACATACATACATATACATATATAAATACATATATATATATACATAATTATATATAATTATACCTACACATGTATATATTTACACACATAGATGTATATGTACATATATATACATATATATACATACATGCATACATACATACATACATACATACATACATACATACATACATACATACATATACATATATAAATACATATATACCTACATAAGTATATATAATTATACCTACACATGTATATATTTACACACATAGATGTATATGTACATATATATACATACATACATACATACATACATACATACATACATACATACATACATACATATACATATATAAATACATATATACCTACATAAGTATATATAATTATACCTACACATGTATATATTTACACACATAGATGTATATGTACATATATATATACATACATACATACATACATACATACATACATACATACATACATACACATACATATATAAATACATATATACCTACATAATTATATATAATTATACCTACACATGTATATATTTACACACATAGATGTATATGTACATATATATACATATATATATACATACATACATACATACATACATACATAAATACATACATATATCTGTATATATATATACATATATATATATATGTAAATTTATACATGTATTTGTACATATATACATATGTATATATGTAAATGTATGCATATATGGCTATGCGTGTTTACATATATACACATATATACCTACACATGTATATTCATGCATATACATGCATACGTAAAACAATGCAACGTTTTTGGCTCGTTTTTCTGGGAGAAAATGAAACGCTAAGGAGGAAGAAGCGCGAAGGTCGAACGGATGGGTGCAGATACTCCGTTCGTAAAGAAAAATACGAATGAAATCCAATGCAAGCATTGGACTCCTAAAGGGCCTCGGCCCATGGATCCGATGCAAGCGTTGGACACCTACGGGCCTTCGGCCCATGGATCCCTGATGATGAAAATGATGATGATTCAATGAAAAGTAAGCCAAACTTTGTATTTCATATAAGTAGGCCTACTTCTAACATGAAAACAGTATTTAATATTTTTGTGAAGAAACTCTCAGTACTATGGTTTGATTATTTAATTAAAGATGTTCAAAATGTCCTTCTGCTTGCACGCAGCCTGGAGGCGCTGACGCCATTGGGCAACGTTTTCTTCAGTGCGCGATGACCTTCGTCTGTCACTACCAATGACGCGGTCGACTGACCCTGTTACGCTAATTTTTCGAAGCAATTTATCTAATCTGCAGGGTCATGGGAGCAATTTAGCAGGTCGAAGAAATTAATGTTTGAGTTTGACGCATCAAGCAGCTATATATATATATATATATATATATATATATATATATATATATATATATATATATATATATATATATATATATATATATATATATATATGTATATATTAAAAGAAAATTATTATGGAATGCTTAAAGCCCAATTGTTGTAGCATATTCAAATCTAAAACAATAGTGCATTAAAACGTTAATCTTAAGTTACATTACTAATCTTTAAAGATTTGGAATTACTGATCAGCTATACTTAGAACATCGTGAACATAAGACGCACGACATTATACAAACAACCAGACCTCTGAGACCTGAACTTGAAGCTGAGATAATGACAAAGTTTTATTTCGGTCGGCCATTTTGGATAATGGCTGCCAATTTCGTGTAGATAAGTGTTTGTAATTAGCTCTATTGGAATCCTTGCCCCTAAATATGTATGTTTGGACACCAAGATCACGATTATAAGTGAATCAGAAGCTGAGATATTGACAAAGCTTCATTTCGGTCGGCCATTTTGGAAAATGGCTGCCAATTTCGTGCAGATAAGTGTTTGCAATTAGTTCGATTGGAATCCTTGCCCCAAATATGTATGTTTAGACACCAAAAGCACGATTCTAAGAGAAGGAGAAGCTGAGATAATGAACAATATGTATTTCGGTCGGCCATTTTGTGAAATGGCTGGCACAGCCGCTAGGGGGCCGTAGAAATATGTGTCCCGGGCTTTTTGGACTCGTCTACCCATGTACTAACTGGAACCAAAGGGGCGCATTGGTTGCCAGATGCTCCCGTACCCCACTATATATGACGTTTATTTATTTTCAGGTGACTGATCTGAATTTGACGGCGGCCATCTTGGATTTGACCCATTTTCTCATAGTTCCCCATGTCATATTTTGGAAAACTTTTTTTCTTTTAACGTAGACATATCAAAGAGTTTAAACCCATCGAGAAACCTTTTCTAAACATTTTGTTGAACCTCCATGAATAATTGTTGTTTAATGACTGGACTATACGGCCAGATTCAAGCGGTGTGCGTAGCAATGGATGTAACACGCCCACCCCACATCATCCTTCAATCGTTTTTGAACGCCATTTAATTTGTATTTATTTCCACTAATTTATGACGAAAGGGCGGCAAAGACTACATAAGCATTTCAATTTTATAGTTTCACAACATAGACTTCTGTTGACATAAACGTAAAAATGTCCTTTAGATCTAATAATTGCAATAGTGATCCTATGGGACAGATGTTGATGTTTGAAATGTAAAGAAGATATTAAAAATTCCAAAGAATTTTAGGCAGGTCATTAAGCAGGTCGGGAGCAAAATAGGCAGGTCAAATACCTGCTGCGACCTGCTGTAGCGCCGCCACTGTTCTGGTCCAATGTTTTTCTGGAAACTCTCGTAGAAATTTGAGGCCTGCTGTAATTATTCTTGGATTCCCTATTAACTCCGCCACTGTTCGCTTTCTGACAGTGCCAGTCCCAAGCCTGGATAAAGGAGGAGGGCGACGCTAATGGTCCTTGTTACCACACAGTTAGTCGTTAAACAGAAAAACCACCACCACCACCTCAAACCTTTTATCATGTGTAAATCTTCTTTACTAAAAGGCATTTTTCGGAAATTGCTAGTTTCTTGTTTATGTTTTCAATCGTATTATCGTCTGCTTTTTTGAGTAGGAAATATAAATAAATAAATATATATATAATATATATATATAATATATAGAGAGAGAGAGAGAAAGAGACAGAGAGAGAGAGACAGAGAGAGACAGACAGAGAGAGAGAGAGACAGACAGACAGAGAGACAGAGAGACAGACACAGACACAGACAGACACAGACAGAGAGACACAGACACAGACAGACAGAGAATCGAGAGAATCGAACATATAATTATATATACAGTATTATAGATATACGTGTGTGCAGAATTCTCACCTGAATGAAGACTTCTGACCATCATGCGTAGCCTATACAGTCGGGGGTGTTGTTCAAGTTGACATTGAGACTTATGACTTCCTGCTATGGTGTTTCTCGGAATAATATGGCATTGTACGTGTTTAGGGCCTACCTGCGCCGTGTTTACCTTTGTATAGGCAATGTGCATTCATGCATGCGCTCTAAAATGCCTTGACGCGGCATTGTTGGATTTTGGCGGGGCTTTTGCGTTCTAAAGATAGGACTTACTTAAAAGGATATGACGAATTTAATACTACTGAGCCGTGCTTGAAAAGCGGTGCTTATGGCCTATAGGGCCTACGTCGAGAGACTTTAATTATGGTTGGATGGAGTTTGGCTTTTATAAACAGTTTCAGGAGTTCACTACCGGTACTGTAGAACAAATAATACTATTAATGTATTAAAAGTTAATCGCGTTTATGCTGGATTACTTAGTTAACTCCTATAGTAAACAGAACGGGATTGAACTGTTAATTGGGATCAACATTTCCGTTTGTTGGTCGCTTTGGATATGGATTCATCGGTTTTTCCGCCACTTCGTCATTTCTTCTATGACATTGCGACGTTTGTTTCGCGTGATGCATTTAGACGACGATAAGATAGTAATAGCATCTGGATCGGCGCTATATAAGTCTGGCATGCCTGACTGTGAGCCGTATGCCATCGGTTCGTTTTTCGGTGGCGTTCTTTCGGTTCTTCTGGCTTTCGTCGTTGCAGCCGTCGTTCTACGTCTACTGAACTGTAAGGTGGTGATACAGAAACGCACCCAGTGGGGTTCTCTTCGTACTTCCGCTCGCAGGAACACAGACAACGCTGGGAGGACCGTCGAAGAAGGAAGTGATGCCACAGCGGCTACTCCAACAGAATCAGCAGCAGCAGCAGCAGCATCTATGATAGTTTCCTCTTCAGCAACCGCCCTTCCTGTGAACACCGAAGGACCGACGGATGAATTGCCGACAAGAACGCTGAACCTACCACTGGGCGCCATATTTGAGGAAGAGGTTACCGGAAGTTCCATCGCTAGTAACGTCCAAACATCTGACCGACAGATTCAAGAAGGGATCGTGGCTAGACAACACCACCCGTGCCCTACCTGTAAGTGCACCGTTCTTATGAGGAGACGTTCAAGTTTTGGCGAGACAGTTAGAAGATACAGGCCCTCTGTCGACCAGGGCGTAATAGCCCGACGACAGTTGGACTGTACAAGCGGTGGTTCCTGTTGGACGGATGAGTCGTTTCAATGCGAAAACCCAAATGGAGAATACGCCCCAGATCTAAGCGTGAGCTCAAATTCGACGAACAACTCTTTTAACACGCCATCTGGCGAATGGTCTGGAGTTGACATGCACAGAAATCCTCGCTCATCTGAACATAGTGCGATTAGGATAATAGTTTGTAAACGTGAAAGCCTTATGCCACCTTGTGGCGATGTCGTTAGTGACCCTGGGCGCAATGGAGAATAAGGCTTCGCGGCGCTGGAGTTTTTGTGTCATTCGCCAGGAGTCGCATTGTCTGCGGAAAATACAAGGATAAAATAATCACCGATTTAAAGTTTTACTTTTTCATCTACTCTGGAGATTGTTTCCTGAATTATCTTGCCAAGACCATTTCACATCTGCTCTTTGTTGTGTACACTGGCGTCCTGTATGTGAGCTGATATTCCTTATTCATTCATTCCAAAAATTTATATAGCGCCTCTTAAATATTCGAACTCAGAGACGCTCCCTTATAGCCTATGCAAACCGCTTCCTTATATTCAAAGCTCTTCCTTATACGCAAAGCGCTTCCTTAATCCTTATATGCAAAGCGTGTGTAAAACATCGGCCATTGTAGGCCCTATTCATTGTCCACGGTTAGGCCTATACCATGTAGATAAACTGTTACAAAGCCCAACTGTTACAAGGCCGCTTCTCTCTCTTTGACCAGATCTGCTGGAAAGCACGTTCTCTGCATGGTACACGTCTTGTCTTCCTTGAGTTAGTTTACTCAGCATAGAGCAGGAGATTAAGCCATGATTATGGGCTTACAGGGTTTTCCCATAAAGTTCCAGCATTGCCATTATGTAGCCTTTTGTGGTACTATAAAAGGCGACAAGCTTAGGCCTATGCTATGTGCACGCACGCACGCACGCACTCACACACACACACACACGCACACACACACACACAGGCCTACAAATTACAATGTCATGCATACATAAATATGTCATACATGCGTACAGTGTGATTCTCGTTAACGATAACGATAACGAAAATGTTCGTTAACGAAAATAAAATGATTTCGTTAACGATAACTATAACTATGACTAAAAAGATCATTAACTATAACTATAACGAAAATAACAATAACGAAAATTCATATTTATTTTCGTTAATACAAAAAATAAAAATAGTAAGACTGCAATATGGCCGATTCGACATAAATGAGAACGAAAAATGCGATATTTTTATTATGCAATTTGTCAGTTACTTTGGTAAATTGTGTATTCATGAAGCTGAATGCACCCATGTTTCAAAGGCTTTCAAAGCTCTAAATAAATTGTGAAACAGCGTGTTAAAACGCACAATTTTGCTAATAGCCTTAATTATTGTAACTAAGTAGTAACTAAAATTAACTAAAATAAAAATCCATTAACTATATTACTATAACTATAACTATAACTATAACTAAAAAATTAATACTAACTATAACTATAACTAAAATTAAAAAACCATTAACTATAACTGTAACTATAACTAAAATAAAATCTGTAAGGAGAATCACACTGCATTCGTACATACAATGTCATACATACATAGTAGGCCTACATACATATATACATATTTAAATAAATTCTATATAGGCCTATAGCTACATATACTATAGTTAGTATAGTCTAAAGGGGCCTACATACCTACATACTATACATGTATATATATATATATATATATACAGTATATAAGCATCTATACATACATACATCTGTAGGTATGTATGTATGTATTTACCCCATCAGAATTCCATGGGCCTTAAATGGGACCCATATGGGTTCTATACGGGCACCGTACGGGCATATGGGCTCCACATGGCTTGCTGGCAGGGTATGCATGTATGCATGATTTATATAGAGCCTTTTATATTAAATCGCATACTGTGATATATAGTCTTCCTGGTCGATGTCGGGTTTGCCCAGACGGTTGCCGCAAATGTTTTGTGGTTTGTCGATCCGAGTCATGTAATAACCACGTCACGAATGGTTACTGTCGATTCATCAATCCTCTTGTGACATTGTTATCTGTGGGGCCTACAGCACAACGCAAAATAACAGGTTGGAACGCATTGTAGGCCCACTTCAAGGGCGTGTACCAGCTTTCGTCCGTAGGGCTATCATGTACGTGGCTTTTAGTGTTTTACAAGCTCTGGATATTATGTTGTAAAGGCGCCCTAAATGTAAATGCAACACTCGGGCAACTTGATCGGATCAGTGGATTATACCTGAATATAATTGGCAGGTTCTACACACCTCTATTAACCTAGTTACATAATTATGCTGTTTTGTAGCTACAACAATTAGCTATAGGCTAGCGAGAAAGAATTTTGAAGTCTCCAGGTGAAGAAATACTCGTTCACACACACGCACAGATACATGCACACTCACGCTAACACGGTCACGTAGGCCTATAATAGTAGCCTACATGTATACCAGTTGCAGTCAATAGGCTACTGTAGATTGGTCGTGCAAGAACCGGTAATTCGTACGTCCAACAGATTTCGAAAGCAATATGGCATTGGATCACAGTTATCAGCTGTTGTTGACTGCCTGTGTCGCATTTTTCGTCGGTATTCTCCTCATTCTGCTGATCATGGTCATCGTTGCTGGAGTTCTGTGGAAATGCGGACTTCGTCTGGAAAAACGAGGGAATTCGCCTCGTGAGGAGGAGAACGTTGGACGGGCGGAGCCCACCGAACCTCCAGCCCCCCACGAGGCTGAAGAGGGGGTCGGTGGGACCGTGACAGAGACCAGACGCTCGTCAGCTAGGCCTCGCTGTTCGCACTGTTCTCGCTCCATCAGAACGTCATCGGGCCGACCGAGTTTCCTGATGCGATCGAGGAAAGCGAACAGCGATCCAATGCACTACTCACAGCTGCTACATCGAAGGGCGAGGTGCGTCTCCTTGGGAACGGAACTCCAACACCGCAAACGGAAATTCTCTGATCCAATCGACTTCATGGCGCCGTACTTCGAGCGTAGACGCGGGTCGATGTGGACCCGGGTCTCCGCGGACGATTCGATCGTCTACGAGAACGACCACGTCATCGTGATATCTCGCGATCGACAGAAAACGACGCCCCTCTGCCAACTGTGTGGGCAGAAGAAACCCACTCCGCCCCCACCCGCGCGTCAGAGCCGGTCCTCCGAGCCCTGCACATCCACGGCCCCGCACGGAACGCTTAGCAATGCCCAGCGTCCGACAAACAACTCTCTGCCGCACAGTCGACCTGCAAATTACGAAGGAACGTCGCAAGAGAAGCAAGAAACGTCAGGGCGAGTACAACACGCTTCCCGCGAATGCGATATACAGAAGGGTTTTGTGAGGGGCAATGTCGACCCTCTTAACGGGTGCATCGTTGATAGCGGGTTGGAGGAGATACAGGAAACACTGTCGAGCGATGGAAACGACCAGCGACACCTGAGCATGGCGAGCGAACGGTGGTTGGAGGAAAACCTGGAAGGTGCTGGTAGCGACCAGAGCATGGATAAGCCACCAGCGAGTATCGTCAACCATCCGTTCATTGGACATGCTGTGACCTCTACTACAACCAATTCCTTCATCTTCGGCGCTTCGTACAGAAGTCGCTACAACGGGAAACAAGACTAAGTGGAATGCGTATCGGTTCCATGTTGGCATGCCAAGTTGCCAACTAACCCAAATGACAGGACTGGAGTATACGCATATCAACATTCCCAAGCATATAATTTTACGGTTTCATGCTGGAAAACTACTGGAGTGGAACTGGCGTTTCCAACTTTCCATTAAATTTCCTTTATCAATCATAGCAAACAGGATATTCTGTGTAAGTTAACATAATTGTATTGTATTGTATCTATCAATTTATATAGCGCCTCTCGCAGTGCACACCAATCAGAGGCGCTCATAATGGCGATTTTGCACACGTTATTAGACCCTAGGCTAACTAATCAGTATCAAAGGACTGAAGCTCTCTGCATAAACTTATACGGCTGCAGTTATTAGGCCCAGGTGAACATCAATGATGCAGTACTGAAGGGCATTTTTTAACATTGTGACATAATTATAGCCTACTCGTCGTTTTGCATTAGCATAATTATGCCTAAATTACCAGGTGAATTAATTTAGGCTTATGGTTTCAAAGGTTAGAAACACCATTACGCTACTGCAGTCTGCAGCTATCCGTCTTGTCTTCAACCGCCTTCAAGCCGAGGACGGAAGTCACGAAACACATCACGGACACTTTTGTTCTACCTGTTTCTGTCTCCTTGAATAAATAACCTATTATAATGGTATCAGTCCATGTCACTTTACAAGTCATCCATTTAGTATGTTACGCATGGAGGGGGATTATCATTAACCCAAATGCATATGCTTGCGTATGGGGGAGATGGTTTACTGATAGTATAGTAGTATACGACTGTTCGTAGTTCGTACGCATAGTAAACGGGGAGGGGAAGGGGAAACCTCGATAATAATTTGTGTATTATAGGCCTTGTTCAAAATTAATGAGCCACTGAACAGCTTGAACGGCTATCAAACCAGAAAGACAAGTACTACCGGGAGATATAGGACTGTTGGCTGTTGGCGAGGTGTAACATGTATGTCAAGTTATTGTATTGTATTAAAACATTTATAAAGCGCCTTTAATAGGGTGAACCGTTCACAGGCGATCCCAGTACGCAAGGTCACGAGAGAAGAAATACCGTAGGTTATGAGAAAAGCAAAGGAGGAGGAGAGGTTACCAGCTCATATAGGCATGTGCAGGAATTTTTTATGGGGACAAAGTTTTGAATTTTAGGCACGGGGGACTATCAATAGTGCCGAAAGCAACCTAGCTATCACGTTGCCCTCAGCGCTCGCTCCTGATCTGACGCGGATCCCAACAGCCGCCAACGCTTTTGGAAGCATTTGACATGATATGGAGCCTGTTGTTAGCGTTCTGGGATCCATTTTCAGCTATATATTATATCTCAACGTTTATTTCAAACAAAACTGTTAAAAGTTTAAATGTTTTTATATATTTTTAATTTTTCAGGTTATTTTGACTAGTTTGGATAAAAAATAACACTGTGTATAAAATCATAGTTAAAAACTAAGATGATAAGAATTTTTTTAAATATGTGCAAAATTCAGGGTGGGCAAGTGCCCCTCCGGACGCCCATGTACCAGCTAGAATTTGAGAGCGAGTACATGGACACAGCACATTCTAAAGACAGGGACCAATAATTGTTGAGACAAAGGATCGGGACTGAGCTATAGGCCTACATGTAGCTGTTCTATACGAGGAAGTAGAAATCAGGTCTCTTTGAAGAGTGGACGATGCGAAGAGGCTTGAAAGAGGCCGGGTTAACACGTCAGCTAGATATTTCGGGACAAGACCCCGCTGTGCCTTGATGACCAGAATGAGGATTTTGAATTTAAAGCATGTCGCAAGAGGAAGCCAGACTGCTATGATCTATCACGCAGCTCAGCAGCGAGTCCGATAGGCCTACACGCCCTACAGTCTGACTTGTTTGCGTGGTTTAAATATAGACCGTTCTATGGGATTGGCGGGCTGCGTCAAGCGTACAACCCCACGGGGTGTAGTCTAATAAGAACACGTTCGGACAGAGAGGGGCCAATTATCCGGGTTTCTGCGTACATAGCCTACTGATTGGATGGCCCCCTGAGGTATTACTTCAGCTCTTGATCCAGGTTTTTTGTGCTCTGTCCATATGGCAGGCAACAGGCAACAGCAATCCATGAAGTAGAGGAGCGCTGACTCCCTTGGCGGTAACGAAAAGCAACATGCCTGCACTCTCAGAGAACATAACAGGATCTGAACTCCTAAAGCAGTTACACCAGACCAGACATGTATCACTTGGCCAGTACTCCACTTTGGAACACTCCAACTACACCCATTTAACGGAAGTGCATCGTAAATTGTTTTGATTCGAGTTATTGGTATTAGCAAGTCGGTCTTTATTGCAGGTTTAGGAAGTTTGGACTTAACGTCTGTGATACTCTGCACGCTGCTATGCAGGTTTTAAAATCATGCTAGTTCTTGCAAACATTGCTCGTTTGATGCATATCATATGTCTGTGTATAGTTATTGGAATGAGCGTGTACTTCTCTTACAAAGCCCATGTAACAGCTTCGAACAGGAATCATAATATTACTGCATTGAACATTAATATTCAAAACTTCCACTGGCGGGTAATGACCAATTCCCACTACTAGGATTCATTTACACACCAAGTCAGTGTTCAAAATTTTTTTTACTGCTGCATATCGGTTGAGGTTGGGAATGCCATCATATTTATGACACAGTTTAGGAAAATTTGTGGGGAGGAAATTCCTTCACGTTCCCTCCACAGGATTAAAATGAAGATAATTCCTACCCTTCCCTTCCCTGGACTTACGGCCCAGTTGGTTCGGGACGGACTATACCTCCTCTTAGATTACACAACTGGAGAACTCGCTGCATCTCCAGTGGAGAGATTGTTCCAGTTTTCTTTTGGTTTCAGTAGCGGCGCCAGGATTTCAGGTTTGGAGGGGCTAAAACCCCAATTCCTTCCCTTTCTCCCCTCCTCTCTGGCATTGGCAGTGATTTCCAACTTTTGTTTGGGCGGCTGAGCCGCCGATAGGGGAGCTTCAGCCCACCCTAGCCCCATGCTGGCGCCGCCACTGTTTGGTTTTGTAACGTTGTTTAGTGTTTTTTGGTTTGCATTATTCCAGTCAGCCTGAAGTGCAGTGATGTGGTCTCGAGACCGCGGTCTTGGTCTCGAGACTGTCTCGAGACCGAAAAAATGCGGTCTTGGTCTTGGTCTCGAATGTACAGTTAAAGGTGCGGTCTTGGTCTTGAAGGTGTGGTCTTGGTCTTGGGCGTCTGGTCTCGGTCATTCGCCTTTGGTCCCTTGCGCCTTTGGTTTGGTCTTTGGTGGGAACTAGTGGAGTATTTGTTAAATGTTGTCGATATTTTCGGTTATTCAGGGACTTCTGAGATAGCTTCGAATTCGTGCGACGATCCGCCAAGGACAAGGCGAGAGAGGACCGCGTTGTTGGCTTCTTATCAGAAGCGACAAGAAAACGTTAAGACACAGTTAACCATGACCTCTGGTGCTTTAGTGACTAGCTAGGCTTACACGGAGGCAGTTTCTCGAGGCAAAATCAGTAGCCTGGTAAACGATGCAGATCAGATATTTGGTGGGGAATTTTTCTTTACTGGCAAAGTTTCTTGCATTCCGCAACACCTGCACCTACTGAGAGTGTGTGTTTAGCTATAGTGTGACCTCGCAGACTTGGGGACAAAAACTATAACTATAAATATAATAAGCATCTGATCTGAATTATGGGAATATGTAACACGTTTATGCGTTTATGGTCTTGAGGCTTAGATCTTGGTCCTGGATGATGCGGTCTTGGTCTTGGTCTTGGACCACGCGGTCTTGGTCTCGGTCTTGGTCTTGGACCACGCGGTCTTGGTCTCGGTCTTGAACCACGCGGTCTTGGTCTCGGTCTTGGACCCCGCGGTCTTGGTCTCGGTCTTGGTCTTGGAATTTTGGTCTCGTGCACAACACTGCTGAAGTGATATAAAGTACATGTTTTTAAATTGACTAAGGTACATGTATACATATGGTTTTTTCTGTCATGCATCTGATTACAACACAATCGATTAATTACCAAGCATTGTTCTTTTATTAATCAATGCCATATTAACATAAATGAATGAAATCTAATTCAACGGTGGGAGTTAGGCTGCATACATGTGGCACCACCTATTAGGAATAACTGTGGTAATGATTTTACAATCACATGTACGTTAAAGAATGTAAAATAAGAGCACACAAACATTGCACATGCATTGCACATGCATTGCACATGACTACTGTAATTGTTCTGTTATTAATAAATGCGGTAACATAAATGAATTCAATGGTGGGAGTTAACATGCATGTGGCGCCACCTATTTCACACAGACTCTAGGAATAATTGTGGTAATCAATTTCATAGGCGTTTCAGAGCACTACACGAGGTAGTCCAGAACACATTCAAGTACAAATGGAGTGAGTAGGTCTGCACAAAGGAGTGCAACAGATTCAAGAATGCTCTGGCAGTAGAAGACTGCAAATCAACGAAACTCATCAACAACTGCAAAGAATAGTTACGAGCGACTTCCATAGTGCCGTTAATATAAATCATAAAACAAAAATCAATGGTCAAATGCAAGAGAGGAACGCAATACAATCACATGCACGTTAAAGAATGTAAAACAAGAGCATGCAAACATTGCAGGTACCACAGAAAGTGCAAGAAATCTGTAAGTGCACCAAGAAATGCAAACAGCAACACGCTATTCATCAGTGCATTTTGCCATTAGTACAACAACAGTTAACTACATTATTTCAATTTTTAAGAAATTTCTGTGTACAAACAGCAAAACTTCACTAATGAAATTCATACACATGTGTAACAAAATCTCAAGTCACAAGAAGTCGTTTCAATAAACACTCGATCGTTCTTACTGCGCTGGTGGCGGTTCCCACATTTCAATCAGGGATGCCCTTCCTGGAGACCAGGTTTACAAGCGAACCCATCACAAATCCACAGGTGTGGACTGCAGAAACACCACACAGCCTTAAACGTAAACGCCCTGCTACCTCATTCCAATTCAGGCCAGCGTCGGTCCAAGTCATTTCAGTTCAACTATTAATGTCCTAGTTATTTGAGCGAATTGTTTCTAGCGGCATATTGTCATGAAATCTCGTCTTCCTACCACAAATATTTCACAGTCTTTGAAAACTGTTAGGTCAAAAAAGCCTCCACTACAACCAAGATTCCAAAATTACCCAAGCTTCAAGTTTTCAAACAGTGTGCCACCCTCTTCACTCGTATGCCACAATCCAGTGATTTAAATTTCACCTCTTCTCACCTTCTTTCCTCTTTCTCATCACACTTTCAGGTTTCCCAGTTTCAACCTCTGTTACTCTTTTTCTGCTCAATTCAGAGACCCAATTTCAAAGACTGATGAACCAGTCTACCCAAACAACAAAGTCAATAAGTTTCCAGCTTAAAAAACAAGGAAGACGAAATTTCAAGTCTAAAAAGTCACAAACAGATCTGCCAATGAGCAAGGAAAACTATTTGAAGTTAACTATTTGTAGAACTGACGAGATGGAACCCAGGCCTGAAAGGTTTGGAAAGGTAGCAGGGGCTTAACCTCAGCAGCCTGAAGCGACCGCACTGACGCCCGAGTTTTTACTGACGCTCAGCGTTGTAAAGACCTTGACAACAAAACAGACAAAGCATGTATCTTAACCATACAGTAAAAAACATTGAGAAAAACACTACTTGTAAATTAGAGATAGAAGATATTTGAGAAGTTAACCTACAAGAAGAGATACCTTAGAGGTTACTGGTAACTTACAATAACAGATACCTCAGAAGTTACCAGTAACTTACAACAAGAGATACCTCAGAAGTTAACAGACAACAAGAGATGTTAAGATCCGATTTTTTTAGAATAATCGTTCTGCTCTGAATCGAATTTATTCCTCTGAAATGATCTTGATAGATACACTGTATTAACACTTAAAATGTGCTGTCCAGTACTGGTCATACAGGCATATCTGGACTCTATCAACAACACTATCAGCTTATAAAACACACTTCCTTATATACGTCATATGTGCAATGCCTCTGAAAGGTACTTAAAAGGCTCTACATAAGTGTCTTGATGCATGCATAAAAACAATGTACATATATTCGTATATGTGCATAAGCAGCTCGTGTCACATAAGTTTCAATAACACTAGTAATAACTAAATATAATCATCGGATAAACTATCTCGTTCTGCACAAACCTCGGCGCAGGTCGGGTGTATGCCGATGGCATTGTCAAAGTCTGCCTTTGTCGCGCCAAGTTTGATGCCAATCGTCCAGCCCTGGGTGATCTCACCTGCATGGGGACCCAACACGTGCAGACCTACCACCTTCTCCTACAAGAATTAAGAAGCCACAGAAAAATTAAAACAATCTTACGTCACGCTGCACCTACATGTTAAGCGATGATACGGTCAAGTGCTAAACCAGTGACGCTGGTTGAGAGTCACCAGCTACAGCGCACAAGTACTGACACGCATACATGGATGTATTTATGTATGTATACATGTATGATTCACATCTGTGATTATCTGTATGTTGCTATTCTGGTTTCAAAATCATGCCAGTTCATGTAAACATTGCTCTTCAGATGCTTACGTCTGTGTACTGACATATGTATCTACATATGGATGTATGTATGTACGTATGTACGTATGTATGTATGCACGTATGTATGTACGTATGTCACGTACGGTATGTATGTTGTCAATTGCTACAGTTCCTTATAAGGACCTCACAAAAGTGATACCTATGCTGACCTATTACATAAATGCACAATAAATGAGCATTCAACCCATAATCTTACTTACAATAAGCAGCAATATATATATATATATTCAAGTATATAGACAAAAGCGAGTACCAGACTGGTTAACAAAAGCCAGTACCAGACTGGTCGACCAGTATATAGTTAGTGGTACCTGGCGCCCTTGTGAGGTTCAAAATGGTGCTATATAAAGAGCCCAACACATACATATGTACATGACAGCAGTAGGCAAAAAAGCGTCGTTACGTTTTCTGACGAAACACAGATGAGCTTTGCATAGCAGGCGTTTTCCTCACGATTCGCGACAGTCCATTCCAGCGGAGTGAAATTGGAATGATAAACCTGAAAAGTACATGCAGATCACTAGAAATTGTGCTAAATTTTTCAATAACTAATTTAAATCTATTCTGCGGCGAGTCAAAGAGGCTTGGTAATTAATAATAATAATATAATATCTTTTCTTTAATAAGCGCCTGACAAACGCACTGCGCTGTACATTTACATGTTATGCAATTGAAATCTTAACTACTAACAGAACAGACAGCTTGCAATACAACGGCGCTAATAGCAGCCTACAAAGCATATCCGCCCAACGGGGCTCGAACTCGGTACCTCTCGGTCTCTGTGCCAGATGTTATCCAATGCGCCACGGGCATTATTATTATTATATTACAGAATTATCTGTATGTACATGCGTGCATATATCTTCGATTGATTGATTAGTTTACTGACGCACGCATATCATACTGGCACCAACATATTTACATATAACAAGTAAAACATAAATATAACAGATACAATCTAACTGTAACTTAGGCACAACATTAAAGCAGGTCAATGAGTATGTATAGTAATCAAAGATAATGAAAGATTCAAGTCAGAAGTCACTGATAGAAAGCTCAATATGTCTCGAGATGCACAGTATTTATGCTGTAAGTGTACTCTCGTTCACGGGAAAGACAAAGGAACACTACACCTGAATACAGTTCTTAAAGCAAGCGAGACATAAATCACTAGTTACCCTTCAGACCTATGCTGCACTGTGGTGTGTTACAACAAAATCATGTTAAAAAGTTGTATCCAAAGCCCTCATTATGTTATTTCCAAATTTATGTTATGATCTAATCTAGTCTAATTACATTTACAGTGCTGTCATAATGCCCAAGACATCAGACGATGTTCAATTCAAGTGAAATTGCAATAAGAAAATCAGAATAAATTGGGACAGACACATGAAAATAGTTTATGTTTGTGCCAAAGCAAGCAACAATTTCAACTATGGCACCAGCACACGGACAAGCTTCCATCATGTTACTACCTACATAGGTTACTGCCTACATACGTTATTACCTGGTAGGGGCGCTATAACAAGTGTTCAAATACAATACAATACAATACAATACCACCCAAAAAGCCCCAACAATATACCTTACGACCTAGATCACTCCTTACCCCTTGCACACAATCTAATGCGGAAAACAATAATAATTAGAATGTCGTACTCTTCATAATTAACACGCTTGTACACAGGAGTGCAGTTATGCAACTAGTACAATCGAATATACCTATTTACCCGGTACTTTTTAAAATTACTTAACTGCTTCAGCCCATAGCAACCGCAGCACATATGGTTCTTACGTTAGGTCAAAGAACTGCTGTGGACACAAACCTGTATGTCTTCTGGTCCGTATTTGGCCAACGCATCTTCCTCGCTCAGACCGACGCATCCGTACTCCAGTGGTGTGAAAACGGTCGTTGGTATATTCACGTAATCACACTGTTTATCAGAAACAATACAATAAAGCGTATTTGATATTGCCAAAGTTCAGAAGTGCAAACATGACCATACGACAGAACATCGCAGTCAATGAGCAATTGTGAACAAAGGACTTCCTCAAGATCCTTATACAGTGACCACCTGAGTGGAAGCTCGAAATCGTACTCTCCACATCATAGGCCAAGTGCTCTAACAATTTGATACCATGTCCCACAAACAACAGATAGTTCAGCAATTACGCAAAGATGTTGAGAAAACTCCACACTGGATAATAAAATAACCTGTCCAAAACCAAAACCTAATTCTGTTCCATTTCGATTTATTTCAGACTGCTATCTCTGTGCTTACTTATCTACATTGCCAATCACATATCGCAACTTTGACTGACCTTAAGCGTTGCCCCACCAAACAGTCTCTTGGCAAGGAGCTTGCCTGCCTGAATGGCAACAGGAGTCAGTTTTGGCCTGCCCTCAATGATGTCGCCAACACCATAAACGTAAGGGCAAGTAGTGCTTTCATCTTCACCACAGATCACATATCCGCTCCTAGATTAAACCAAAAAGAACCATCTGTTGAACCACATATCACATAACCATTCCTACAGTAAACCAGAAAGACCCATTTGTTCAATCACATATCACATAACCATTCCTAGAGTAAACCAGAAAGACCCATTTGTTCAATCACATATCCCAGAACCACTCCTAGATTATTAAACCAAACAGACACAATTGTTTAACCACATTTCGCAGAATGACTGAATTGAAAGGAAGGACTCAATCATTCGATTGCATATCAAGGAATCTCTCAGTGACCCATTCTAATCTAACGCAAAACACACTAAACTGTACCATTGTCGAGATAAACAAGGCATCACTTAATGGTTGCTTCCAAGTAAAGTTACATTCCTTGCATACAAGTAATAGAAATAAGAAATCAGGCTAAGTGGACATGCTATCTAAGAAAGATGAGATTTAAGACCAGACATGAATAACAACAGAAAATCAGCAGAGCAAAAAGAAAACAGGTCATGAGCGATAGAGGCACATACTCATTGATTTGATCAAGAACTTAGTCTTTCGCACGTCAACCTGATCACACGAAGCTGTTACTACCAGCTCCGTCAGTTGCGTGTTGTCCTGAGGTCCCTCTCCCATGATGCTGCTGTGGTACTTGTCCACGCCTTCATCACCAGCAGAATAGATCAGTGTTGCTCGGTTCTTGCTGGTCACCCATCTGGCTTAATAGGGCGTCTTGACCGGGTCCTTCGTTCTGCTGCTCGGTCATATTCCCAAATATGCCCCAGTTTCTGACTACATGCGTGATGTATTGCACTGGCTTCCTGCCTTGCAACGCATATCCTATAGGATAGCAGCACTTGTCTGGCAATGTCTCACTGGTAGTGCTCCGTCTCTTACTTATCTGATCTCTGTCGCCCGGTTTCCGACTTAGCCTCTCGTCGAGCTCTGCACTCTTCGACTAAGGGGGAGCTATTGGTCCCTCGGGCCCGCTCCTCGGTCAGACAGCGTCGAGCCTTTTCGGTTGTTGGTCCCACCACTTGGAATGGGCTATCGCTTACGTTACGCTTACTGCCCCGAATGATTTGCCTGCTTTCTACCAACTGTTAAAGTCCTTTCTGTTTGGCCGTGGCTGGGCTGGGAGCGCTTCTGAGTAGGTTTCTTGAAGAGGCGCTATATAAATATCCGGAATGAATGAATGAATGAATGAATGAATGATTGTAAATAAATTAACAGATTAAAATTCACATATATTCAACACAAAGGCACAACATTAAAGTATGTATGTGTGAGCGCTTGTTATAGCGCCCCTTCAAGATTTCTACTCAGAGGCGCTTCCCAACTACAGCGTGGACACTGCATTGGAGTTTCACGCCGAAGCGCATGAGCAATTGCGAGTGAAGGACTTGTCCAGGGTCCCTACGCGGCGGCTTGAGGTGGATTCGAACCCGCAACCCTCCGACTGCAAGGCACCGATAAGCCACCGAACATACCCCTACACCACCGCACCCCACGAAGTAGTTTCAACCTAAACAAGTTGCTAGTTCAACAAGTGGCAAGTCAAACAAGACAATAAATGACAATTATAACAATCAAAATAGAGACAAGACAATAAATGACAACACTCGAATAGAGACAAAACAGCGACGACACTTCAAGACAGAACCAATATAGGAACTTGCTTTGGATTGACTTGAACTCCGACATTCTGCAACTGCAATTCCGAAGTACATGGATCTCTTCCTATGGCCACCATCACCTACCCAATGCAATATTCCAACCATTAGATTCACGTGAGCATCGAATACAGTAAGGAAATGACAACAGGATGTATATGCAATGTAACAGGCCATTAGTAATGCAGCTCCAGCAGCTATACAGTTCCTCAAAGACAAGGTCTTGTTTTAGTTAACTTGTTAAATAATTACTAATTGCACACATAATGCACAATAAGTCAGCAAAATGGATTTCACATGCATAAATGTCGTCAGCCAAGTTAATAATAATAATAATAATAATAATAATTACGACAATTTATATGGCGCCGTAACACGGCCATGCCGTTACAAGGGCGCCTTACAAGACAACCAGTTGCCTGTAAAGAAAAGTTTTATCCCACTGCTGAACTGCTGGGAAAAGATGGCTGGTAATAACAATTAAAAAGGACTTGGATAAGGCTACACAGAAATAGAGGGCAGGGCACAATGGATTTCTCCACCAGTTAAGGCCACAGTCTAGAGGGGGAGGGGGTAAAAACTGTGCACTGACAGTGTTGTATTCTTCGACGACTTCTGTTCCGTCGTCCGCCATGGAAGCCGTCACACGGTAACGCCCGGGTGTTCCTTCCTCGATCTTTTCCACCTGGAAAGAAACAAAAAAACACATTTGCTGCTTTATGATTGCAACAGACACAAAGATTAACACTGGAGTCAAGCACTACGACAGCCATCTTGCATTTACCAGACCCGATACTGGCTAATATTAGAAAACTGTTTTCCAGTGTTCCTGCTCGTACCAAATCTATTGATTGGTGCCTACTGCACCACGACTTATAACATAAATATACACAAAATAGATACAATAAATTTAAATACAGATAAAGCAAGTAGAAAAATATATGCGGTTACTAGTAATTAGATAAACTTATGGACGAAACAGTTAGATAAGTACAGGTAAACTGAGATACAGAAAAAATTAAAAAAGCAGCTAAATCACTGAAACCGCTAACCTTTGTAGGGACACAAGGACCCACAAATTCGATGCCCTGGTCCTTCATGTAGGTCCTGATCAGCTCGGCCATCTGCTGGTCAACACTGTGAAGAACCTTTGCACGAACCATGACAGTGACGTCGAGGCCAAGCGCCTTGAGGAAGCCGGCACATTCAACGGAAACCACAGACGATCCCATAACCAATGTTTTCCCAGGGCAGTAGGGTAGGGAGAACAAGTCATCGCTAAATTGAAATAAAATTAATTTTAATACACTCAGCAAAAAAATTATTCACCTCAGTAAGAAAATCTGTGAGCCAATCAGTAGTAAACATACAATACAACTATATTTGATATTGTAGTCAACTTGTCCTACCAAAGTTTAGAAGTGCACAAGATCATAAAACAGAATATCAATGGCGCAGATCAAATATGAAGGACTTTATCAATACATAGAAACATAGAAACAGAAATCAGGTCAGGGTGTTGAATGGTAAATTCCAGAAACAGGCAAGGAAAGACAAGGACAAATACCTAAATGACCGATGCAAGGAAATGGAAATAGAGGGGGAAAAGGGAAGAACCAGAGAGATGTTCGCGATGATGAGGAAAATAACTGGCAAGTTTACACCATGAAATGGCTCACTAAAAAATGGAAACGGAGGAATAATAGGTGACGGGGAGGAGATAAAGAACAGATGGAGAGAATATACGGAAGCTCTCTATAACACAGACGATGAGGAGATCAGAGGAGAGAAGACGACCACAGAGGACTACGAAAAAGAACCGGGGATTATGGAGGCGGAGGTAGAATGGGCAATCACGCAAATAAGTGATAACAAGACACCAGGCGCAGACGAAATCCCTATTGAATTGATTAAAGCGGCTGGTGATGGAATAACAAAGGAGATAACAACTTTGTGCAACTTAATATGGGAAACAGAAGAATGGCCGAAAGACTGGGGTAAATCGATATTCATACCCATCTTCAAAAAAGGAGACGCGAGAGACTGCGAGAACTACAGAACTATAGCGCTGATATCACATACAAGCAAGATACTCCTCAAGATCATACACAAAAGAATGGAGAGCAGGATAGAGCGAGAACTGCCGAAAACCCAAGCCGGCTTCAGGAAAGGGAGAGGCACAAGAGATCATATTGCAAACCTTAGATGGATAATGGAAAGACAGAGGGAATTTGGACAAGAGGTCCACCTATGTTTTATAGACTACAGCAAGGCATTTGATTGTGTAAACCACGATCTCATGTGGAAGACTTTGAGAGAAATGGGAATACCTGTGCACCTGATAACTCTCCTCAGGAACTTATATTCCGACCAGATAGCAGTGGTGAGGACGGAACACGGAGAAACAGTAAGTTTCCAAATAAAGAAGGGAGTAAGACAGGGATGTATACTATCACCGTACCTGTTCATTCTATATGCAGAAAGGATCATGAGAGAGGCAGGATTTGATGACGAGGCGGAAGGAGTGAGGATAGCTGGAAAGGTTGTCAACAACTTAAGGTATGCGGATGATACAACACTGTTGGCGGGGAAAAAGGAAGTACTGAAAAACAACATCAGGAAACTAAGGCTTGAAAGTGAGAAAGCAGGATTGTACTTCAACATAAAAAAGACTAAAATTATGACCACAGAGAGCTGGAGAAGCTTCGAAGTAGATGGAGAAGAGATTGAGGTGGTATCGAGCTTCTGTTTCCTGGGAGCTACAATAGATAGGGAGGGGGATGCGAGAGAGAGATACGCCGAAGAATTACTCTGGGAAAAGGAGCAATGCAGGGATTGGAAAAGATATGGAAGGATAAAGCGGTGAGCCTGGAAACGAAAACAAGAATTGTTAAAGCAATGATAATACCAGTGGTGCTGTACGGGTGCGAGGCATGGACAAAAACCAAAGCACTAGAGAAGAAAATCGAAGCATGCGAAATGTGGATTTGGAGGAAAATGCTGAGGGTCCCCTGGACCGAGAAGAAAACAAATGAACATATACTGGAAGAGATAGGACACTTAAGAGGAGAGATGACATTGAGACAAAGAGCGGCGAGACAACAAGTGATGTATTTTGGCCATGTGATGCGGGCGGACGGCATGGAAAAGGAGATGATGCTGGCGTGTGGGGAGGGAAGACGAGGGAAGAGGGCGACCAAGAAAGAGATGGATGGAGGAGATACACGAGACGATGATGATGAACATTCCGGAGCTGAGAGAGGCGACGAGAGATCGGAACACATGGAGAAGGCTGACTATGATGGTCGCTAGGATTCAGCGAATCGACGGCACAAGGTGACAAGGTGATGAAGGACTTGCTCAAGATCCCTACACGGCAACAGCCTCCGACGAGGCTCGAACCCGCACTCTCCATGTTACAAGCTGCGCACTCCAACCAAGATTTTACAAACATTAGTCAACATGCAATGTCATGCATCATGGCCAAATTTGTAACACCAAGCATGACAAGTTTAGAGAATTACTGTCATAAACATTTAAAGATGAGTCACTGAACTAAAACGACTCAGAAACAATGTAGATCGTCATTAAAGCGTCAACACAGGTCCTTAGAACACTGAATTGTCATTTATCGATATCATTTAACATCTTATATATTGGTTTTATGTAGAAATGATAAAATGAATTGAAGAATACCTGCTGATGCAGTGCTCTAAGCTTCCAGGTATTCCTGGATACTTTGGTCGCCCGCCAGTGGCTACGATGAAGTATTTAGATGTCATCTCCTTCACCTGACCCTTCGAATCCGTCGACTGGACAGCAACAACAGAAACAATACAAATCCAACACTGTAGCCGCATCTAACTTTTACGATACATTTACGGATGAAATAGATGCAGACAGAACTGACAAAGTGATAGAGGTAAGAGTACACATAAAACAGAAACAAAATTCACACACACACACACACATATATATATACACATATACATATATATGTCCATGTTTCAAGATTCAGACATCAACTGTATCTGAGAAGGGAATGAGCGAAATCTGAATTCTGAACGCACCTTGATTTTGTGCGGACCGGAAAATTCGGCGAAAGCATTGACGTAGGTAACATCAGCTCTTTCAAGTTCACCTTCATAATCCCAGGTCAGAGATGTAATGTGATCCTGTCATTGTAAGAAAAACGAAGAGGTTTAATCATTCACTGAATTAGTCAACAGCGAATCAATTAATCAACTGTATAAGAAACACATTCCAGTTCAGTGTCGTGCATAGAGCCTTCTGCTATATACGTCACTGTAAACATTACTTCTGCAACAAACAAGCGCATTATAAATTATAAAGATGCATTAAGTTTAGAAAAGAAAAGAGAAGTCCCTAAAGCTAGTTCTGAGGCAACCATGGGTATGAAGTGTTAGCGACTTCACTTTATTAGCCTCGGCATACGAGGGCGGGTGGACAATCCTCTCCCTCACCATCTCATCTTCCCACCGACAGTGCACAGTGTACTCATTATAGCTGAGTTGGCTGGGGGTGCAGGTGGAGCAGAAATCTTTAACCAAATTTCATCCCTGCCAGGGATTTGAAACCCCAACCTCTCGATTGACAGTCCAGCATGCTAACTACGACATTATCGAGCACTACATAAACCCCAACCAAATAAACGTGTACATACTGACGCAATAAATAAGACAGCAACGTTAAAAAATCAAAGAGAGCCATCTACCTGAATTGCATTAGTCAACGTCTGCCACTTGTGCTTAACTGTAAAATAAACAACACACAAGATTACTAAAACATTATAAATTTTCTCCAAGTTGAAACCTATTTCTACCACCAAGTTTCAGATTTACAAATTAAAAGTACAACAACCAAGTAATGGTTAAGTTACACTACTACCACAATATATAATATTACTAAAACATCACTACGAAATATAAACAGCAGACCTGAGGAAAAGCAGATTTTAAATTCACATTGTAAAAGTAATAATTATCAGTTTTTACAAATGATGGAAGTACAGACCTTTACTGTCAAATACCCAGCCGAACTTTCTTGCATCATCCAAGTCATGGCCTTAAGAATGAAAACAAACAAAATTAATATTGTACCCATCCAAAAATTATACTACTGATCTAATACAATGCAAGATTTACAGCTTAATAATAAAAATAACAATATTAGCCTTCAGAGATGTAAAGTGATCCTGTCATTGTAAGAAAAACGAAGAGGTTTAATCATTCACTGAATTAATCAACAGCGAATCAATAAATCAACTGTATAAGAAACACATTCCAGTTCAGTGTCGTGCATAGAGCCTTCTGTTATACGTCACTGCAAACACTGTAACTGTCACTGTAATAATAATAATAATAATAACCTATTCAATTCAAACTGATAAACCGCAGCATCATTACATGAAATAGTAGGAACACATGATAACAAGTTAAACAAGAGTCGATCTTATAACTGCAAGGAAGCCTGTTAGGTGTCGATCCATCCTTACTGCTGCTCATTTTACCATCACCCCTAGGGAGTGGAAGGCTGAGTCAACCTTATGGGGCTAGCGGGTATCGAGCCTGCGTCCTTCTGTTCTTCGTGCCTCTGTTACCATTCAACTGGCGCCCTGTCCCAATTTAAAGGTATCTGTGGCACTTCAAAACTTCAAGACGGTATCTACAAAAGGACATGCAGAAGGCAATAAAGTACAAAAAGGCCCAGTTCCGTCAATACTGCCTGGACTTGATATATGAAGTTATGCTATCAAGCACTCACAAAGTAACTAGTACAATAGGCTAATGTTATTGATGTAAGGCGACAAAACATTGTCAAGTAACCATTTAAAGTTAAATACATTTACAAACTGTATGTAGGTCACTTAGGCATACCCAACAAGGCAGCCTGATGCATGAGTTTTTTTGGAATGCATCCAACATTGACGCAGGTGCCTCCAAGTCCTGAAACAGAACAGGAAATGCTACAAAAACAGTTAAAAAAACTACAAATTTACAAATAAGTAAGTAAGTATATCCTTTATTGAAAAACCAACTGCAACCGCACTTTGCTTCACATAGTTCATAAACAGATAAATAAATAAATTTAAGTATAAAAATCCAAATGACAAAGGTTATACGAGCTAGAGAGTTTGCCCTAGGTATGATTCTGTTGTGGGTTCTGCGGAATACTGAGTTTACAACAGTTTTCACAGGAGGCAATAGCTCATGTAATACATGTGCTGGGTTGCATTTAACCTCAAGTATCAGTAGTACAAACAAAGACAAGTCACTAATAACCAACTACTGCGAGTCTAACATGTAACTGGCAGAATGCCTATATCACAAATAATTCAAAACAATTCTTCCGCTAGACATCAGTACTGTTCTGCTTGGTAAATCTTTGCACAGAATTTCCAACATCTCTAGATATGCATGTCGGTAGTAAAACATCAGTACACCATCAACAGATCCATGCGCATAACTAATAATGGCACCACAGAAGCTATGGCATTAGATTAGAAAGGCATTTTCAAACGACTTAAAATGCTCTTATATACTAGCTTGCTACCATCGCTATCCCATTGCATTTGCAACCAATGATACAAGTTACATAATGGTATAGTGTTAAAACTATGTCAAACCCTGAACTGTATTGTCATCAGATATCATAAACATGTTAACACCCTTATAGTTGTTTCTATTTTGATGCTAATTACTTTTATAATGCATCTAGATGGCTAAGAAACTTACCCCACGTAGTTCCACGTGGACTAGGTTTCACAAAGTCAAGACAAGCCACCTTTGCACCGAGGGCACTTGCTTCCTACAAACACACATCAAGTATGTATGTATGTATGTATGTATGTATGTATGTATGTATGAGCACTTGTTATAGCGCCCTTCAAGATTTCTACTCAGAGGCGCTCCCGACTACAGCGCGGACACTGAATCGGAGTTTCACGCCGAAGCGCATGAGCAATTGCGAGTGAAGGACTTGCCCAGGGTCCCTACGTGGCGGCTTGAGGTGGATTCGAAACCACAACTCTCCAGGTGCAAGGCACCGAACATACCCCTACACCACCACGTCCCACAATGTAACAAGACAAATTCCATCACTCACACTGCAAAGCAACAAACTGAACCTATTCGTTATGGATCACTGCAACACAGCACTTCAATTTCAGAACGTACGATCAGATAAAATATTTAATCTTTCTAACTGTATTATTTGAAGCTCAACTCCATGTTATAATGACATCCATGAACATTTAAGTTGCCAAATCTTATCTTATCTGAAAACTTTTAAAGCAACATAAACTTAACATACAAGGCATCAAACAATGGTCACTTCCACCTAATAAAATAATTGTATATCCATTTCACACTTATCTGCAGATGTTGCCCCACTTCAAAGTTTGTTTCTGCTTATTAAACATGGTGTTTTAAATCTCCACAGGCAATTTTTTACTTCACAAACACAATTACTCATCGATTTGCCTTAATAAATATAATTAACTGAATACGCTTGTTAAGTAAACAAGACGCGACATTTTCCTGACCCCCTATTATCGCTCCAAAACTAGTTGCACGACATTTTATAAGGAGTTTCCAGTCCTGTGTATAATAGGGTCACTTCTAAGCCAACTACAATCCAAATCAAGAAACCTTTGAAAGAACCAGTCACAATCCACTGGACAGGAACACAGGCTATGGAGGATTTGAAAAACATGAGATATTAGGAAAGACTTTAATGACAGAATTAAAGCATCAAGACAGTCATTTTCTGAAGATTTTATAGTATCACACCTATTAAAAGGATGGCTCTGTATTAACGGACACAGGTGGAAAGCGCCGACACACAAACTGAACCCTACATCAATATCCCGAGTCACCTGAAACGTAGCTGTTCAACTCGGATACAAATTCCACACCCTTCTAATTATTTTTTCAATAAGAGACTTGACAAAACGATCAAATGGAAGCATTTGATAAATCTTCAATGGATTTACACCTCATTCCTCCCATGGGGAGTGGTGGTGTAGGGGTATGTTCGGTGCCTTGCAGCCGGAGGGTTGCTGGTTCGAATCCACCTCAAGCCACCGCGTAGGGACCCTGGGCAAGTCCTTCACTCGCAATTGCTCATGCGCTTCGGGCGTGAAACTCCGATTCAGTGTCCTAGCTGTAGTCCGGAGCACCTCTGAGTAGAAATCTTGAAGGGGCGCTATAACAAGTGCTCATACATACATACATTAGAACCGATATGAGCGAAATCAAACATTTAGTGAAGAAACCGACGAATTATGCAAGAACGAAGCCACTTCGCTGGACCAACGTACCTTCGCCGCAGCCAGACCACCTGAACCGCCTCCGATTACGATGAGATCAAACTCATATCTGCCCTCGTCCAATTCTCCTCGGATCATTGGTAGCAGACGGTTCTCAGCGTGCAGCTTCAACGTACTGTCACATCCACCTGTAATTAACATGCACCACAAGTCAGCATCTTCATTAAAGGTGCTACATAAATGCTTGGATAGAGATCCTAAACCAAAAGAAGAGCAGTCCCTTAAGCTAGCCCCTGAGGCAGCCATGGGTATGAAGCGCTAGTGACTTCATTTTCTTAGCCTCGGCATATGAGGTGGCCAGTCCCCTCTCTTGCCATCTATCTTCCCACTGACAGTGTATGGTCAGTGTACTCATTATCCCTGAGTTGGCTACGGGCACAAGTGGGGCAGAAATCTCTTACCAAATTTCTGTAATACTGAAGGCGATGGTAGTTGTGGCACAGTGGCAGAATGCATCATGCATTTGCTTTTTATCTCTGTGTCCTGGGTTTGAATCCCAGTTCTGGAAAGGAAACTGACAACGCTTTCAAACCATGTCAAGCTGTCATCCCTGGATGGGTTCTGCACCTTACTGAATTTGGAGCAATTCTGAGAATGAACCAATGAGCTTGAAATGCATTGTTCTGCACTGACAACAGACTGTACAAATAGGACTAAGTTTCCCTTATAGGCCACCAGATGTTTTCCCAAATATATAAGTGATTTCTTACCAACATGCTGGCCACCAATGAAGACATTTGGCACTGTCTTTTGACCAAACATTTCCAACAGAAGCTCTTGCACTTCAACTCCATCCACTACACACACAGTTAACAAAAGACACAGTGATCCACCAAAATTCTAATCACTGATGTTCTTGGCTTGGCCCCAGCAGACTATAGTATAACAATGCTTCAAACGTTGCAAAATGTGCATGCAAAGTGCATGTTTGCACGTTAAAATGCTTAGATTGACTCGACTTAAAATACATTTTCAGTCTACTGTACGTCATACCTTCTTACATTTGAACAGCTAGCAACACATTATGTATTTTTAAGTCTCTGGAAGTGGTGCTATATAAATCGATGATTGCAATAACAATTGAGAGTTTGCCTGTGAGTAGATATCTTGAAGGGGTGCTATATAAATTCTCAGAATGAATGAAAGTACTCATATGTATACATACATATACACATACATAATTATATGATTGCATACATACACATACTGCACATTTATGAACTAAACCAATCAACTTTGATCCAACTTCTAATATTAGCACATTTCAAATCAGTGAGAAACATGTCAGAAGTTGTAGAGTTGATTGACAATAGAGGGTTTCTGATGAAATTATCCTTACCAATTGTGTCCAATTCCAGTGGTTTATAATCCACATCCAGCGACTGAAATAACTGCTTGACCTATAACAACAACAAAAACAACACTACCAGTACACTACACAGTAAATCAAGCACTGAAAACTAAAATATTTCAAATAGGGACCTGCGAATCAAAAATTTTCCAGCCAAATCAAATCTCATCGGGGTAAAAGTTTAAATCGAATCCTCCTTAATCAATTCAACAACCAATTAAAACAATAATAAGTTCACAATAAAGCATGTTAAGGGCTAACATCACATTTCTTCATGATTTGAAAATGCTTCGAATCATGGCGTCACTTTTTAATTGAATCGAATACTGGCGTCAAATTCGTTTTTGAATCGAATATCGAAGCCCAGAACTTCTCAAAATAACTCAAATCTCAACATTTAAGCATGTTCTTATGCCATAATTAGCAATTTTTAGTTTATGTTAATTTAACTGTGGCTACGCAATTATTTACCATGCTTAGCTCAATCGCATTTTGTTTTAATCAGACAAATAATTGGATTCTGCCTTTTTACATACCAGTGCTCATAGCACTACAGGTACCCGCTTATTTACGTCCATATTCATACACAAACATCAACATTTCCACAACTTTTGCTTACCTTCTGACAGTCTGGGCAAGTTGTGTCACTAAATATCATCACTTTGTTCTGATCGATGTATTCCTTAATCCAGGAATGCAATGTCTTTTCACTTCCATCTGCAATCAACATATGCCGAAAGTCAGCATAAAAAAAGGCGCTACATAAATGCTTGGATAGATAGACCCTAAACAAAGAAGACCTGTACCTTAAGCTAGCCCTGAGGCAGCCACGGGTATGAAGTGTTAGCGACTTCATTTTCTTAGCTTCGGCATATGATGGTGTGGCCAGTCCTCTCCCTCGCCGTCTTATCTTCCCACAGACATTATTTTGTCAGTGTACTCATTATAGCTGAGTTGGCTGGGGGCACAAGTGGGGGCTGAAATCTCTAACCAAATTTCTGCCCTGGCAGAGATTTGAACCCCCGACCTCTCGATTGACAGCACAACATGCTAACCACTACACTATATCGAGCATCCCCTAAACTAGACTCTACCGAAAAAGTCCTCAAGTCTAACACTCTCAAATTAAGAACTCCAAACATCATGCTGGTAGTTAATGTAAATAGTAACTTCTATTCTATAGCGCCAGAGACTAATGAGCAACGCAGCAACTGATTTCCAAACAGTTGAATGTCGTGCATACAGCCTTCTGCTATACGTCACTGTAAACATTACTTCTGCAACAAACAAGTGCATTATAAATTATAAAGATGCATTAAGTTTAGTAGAAGAGCAGTCACTTAAGCTAACCCTGAGGCAACCATGGGTATAAGTGTTAGCGACTTCATTTTATTAGCCTCGGCATACGAGGGCGGGTGGCCAATCCTCTCCCTCACCGTCTCATCTTCCCACCGACAGTGTACAGTGTACTCATTATAGCTGGTTTGGCTAGAGGGTGCAGGTGGAGCAGAAATCTCGAACCAAAATTTCTGCCCTGGTGGGGATTTGATCCCCCAACCTCTCAATTGACAGTCCAGCATGCTAACCACTATAGATCTAGCACTACATAAACCCCAACCAAATAAACATGTACATACTGACACAATAAAGACAGAAATTTGATCAAATTAAAGAAAGCCATTTACCTGAATAGCATTAGTCATCGTCTGCCAATTGTGTTTAACTGTAAAATAAACAACACAAAGATTACTTAAAGATAGCAAATTTTCTTCAAGTTAAAACCTATTTCTGCCACCATGTTTCAGATTTACAAATTAAAAGTACAGGAACCAAGTCATGGTTAAGTTATACTACTATCACAATATGTAATATTACTGATACCTCAAATATCACTATAAAACATAACCAACAAACCTGAGGAAAAAGCAGAGTTTAAATTCGCATTAACATTAAAGCCAATATAGATATAGGTATCATAAAGTTAAAGTAATAATTATCAGTTTTTACAAATGATGGAAGTACAAACCTTCATTTTCAAATACCCAGCCAAACTTTCTTGCATCATCCAAGTCATGGCCTTAAGAATTAAAACAAAAAACAAATATTACACCCATCCAAAAATTATACTACTGATCTAATACAATGCAAGATTTACAGCTTACCGGTAATAATAATAATATTCGTTTATTCAATTCAAACTGACAAACCGCAGCATGATTACATGAAATAGTAACAAGTTAAACAAGAGTCCATCTTATGACTGCATGGCAGCCTGTTAGGCGCCGATCCATCCTTACTGCTGCTCATTTTACCATTGTCCCCAGGGAGTGGAAGGCTGAGTCAACCTTATGGGGCTAGCGGGTATCGAACCTGCATCCTTCAGTTCTTCGTGCCTCTATTACCATTCAACTGGCGCCCCACCCCAATTTATAGGTATCTGTGGCACTTCAAAACAGTGATCACTTCAAAACAGTGACACTTCAAAACAGTGTGACTTACATAATATCTACAAAGGGAATGCAGAAGCCAATAAAGTATAAAAAGGCCCAATTCTGTCAATACTGCCTGGACTTGAGATATGAAGTTATGCTATCAAGCACTCACAAAGTAACTAGTACAATAGGCCAATGTTATTGATGTAAGGCGACAAAACATTGGCAAGTAACCATTTAAAGTTAAATACATTTACAAACTGTATGTAGGTCACTTAGGCATACCCAGCAAGGCAGCCTGATGCATGAGTTTTTTTGGAATGCATCCAACGTTGACACAGGTGCCTCCAAGTCCTGAAACAGAACAGGAAATGTTACAAAAACAGTCACAAAACTAACTACAATCTTACAAATAAGTAAGTAAGTATATCCTTTATTGAAAAACCAACTGCTAACCGCACTTTGGTGCACATTGTTCATCAAATAGATAAATAAATAAATGTAACATTTGAATGACAAAGGCTGCCTTAGGTATGATTCTATCTGGGGTGTAGCGAGTATACAACAGTTTTCACAGGAGACAATAGGTTATGTGATACATGTGCTGGGTTGCAGATAACTTCAAGTATCAGTAGCACAAAGGCAAGTCAAACAAATAACCAACTACAGCAAGTCTAACATGTAACTGGCAGAATGCCCATAGCACAAGAAATTCAAACCAATTCTTCTGCTAGATATCAGTACTGTTCTGCTTGGTAAATCTTTGCAGAGAATTTCCAACATCTCTAGATATGCATATCGTTAGCAACGCATCAGTGCACCATCAACACATCCATTGCGCATAACTAATAATGGCACCACAGAAGCTATGGCATTAGATTAGGAAGGCATTTTCAAACGACTTAAAATGCTCTTGTATACTAGCTTGCTACCATTGCTATCCCAATGCAAATGCTGCCAACAATACAAATTACATAATGGTATAGTGTTAAAACTATGTCAAACCCTCAACTGTATTGCCATCCAATATCATATTTTGTTAACACCCTTAATGTTTCTATTTTGATGCTAATTACTGTTACAATGCATCTAGATGGCCAAGAAATTTACCCCACGTAGTTCCTTGTGGGCTTGGCTTGACAAAATCAAGACAAGCCACCTTTGCACCGAGGGCACTTGCTTCCTACAAACACACATCAAGTAAAGTAACAACACAAATTCCATCACTCACACTGCAAAGCAGCAAACTGAAACAATTCGTTATAAACATTTTAACGTATATAGACCATTGCCATCTGCTGAACATCAACACTGATCCTTTAACCTTTATACACCTAGCGAATGTATTTATAACACTTTGTAAGTTTTTGTTAAATATTGTTGAATGCTGAAGTCTAATCTTACATAGTATTCCTTACATAGGGGCTATGCTTCTTTAGTTGTTAAATCTTACAACTATAATACACAGCACCTCAATTTCAGAACATACGATCAGATAAAATGTTTAATCTTTTCTAACTGTATTACTTGAAGCTCAACTCCATGTTATAATGACATCCATGAACATTTAACTTACCAACTCTTATCTTATCTGAAAACTTGAAGGCAACATAAACTTAACACATACAGTATCAAACAATGGTCACTTCCACCTAATAAAATAATTGTATATCCATTTCACACTTTTCCATAGATGTCGCCCCACTTCCAAGTTTGTTTCTGGTTATTAAACATGGTGTTTTAAATCTCCACACAATTTTTTACTTCACAAACACAATTACTTATCGATTTGCCTTAATAAATATAGTTAACTGAATACGCTTGTTATGCAAACAAGACGCGACATTTTCCTGACCCCCTATTATCGCCCCAAAACTAGTCGCACAACATTTTATAAGGCGTTTCCAGTCCTGTGTATAATAGGTTCTTGGGTCACTTCTAAGCCAAACTACAATCCAAATCAAGAAACCTTTGAAAGAACCAGTCACAATCCACTGGACAGGAACACAGGCTATGGAGGAGTTGAAAAAGATGAGATATTAGAAAAGACCTTCATGACAAAATTAAAGCGTCAAGACAGTCATTTTCTGAAGATCTTAATAGTATCAGACCTATTAAAAGGCTCTGTATTAACAGACACAGGTGGAAAGCGCTGACACAGAAACTGAACCCTACTTCAATATCCCGAGCCAGCTGAAACGTAACTGTTCAACTCGGTTACAAATTCCACACCCTTCTAATTATTGTTTCAATAAGAGACAAGTTTGACAAAACGATCAAATGGAAGCATTTGATAAATCCTCAATGGCATTGCACCTCATTCCTCCCATGGGGCGCGGTGGTGTAGGGGGTATGTTCAGTGCCTTGCAGCCGGAGGGTTGCTGGTTCGAATCCACCTCAAGCTGACGTGTAGGGACCCTGGGCAAGTCCTTCACTCGCAATTGCTCATGCGCTTCGGCGTGAAACTCCGATTCAGTGTTCAAGCTGTAGTCGGGAGCACCTCTGAGTAGAAATCTTGAAGGGGTGCTATAACAAGTGCTCATACATACATACATTAGAACCGATACGAGCCAAATCAAACGTTTAGTGACGAAACCGACGAATTATGCAAGAACCAAGCCACTTCGCTGCCCCAACGTACCTTCGCAGCAGCCAGACCACCTGAACCGCCTCCGATTACGATGAGATCAAACTCATATCTGCCTTCGTCCAATTCTCCTCGGATCATTGGTAGCAGACGGTTCTCAGCGTGCAGCTTCAGCGTACTGTCACATCCACCTGCAATCAACATACACCACAAGTCAGCATCTTCATTAAAGGTGCTACATAAATGCTTGGATAGAGAGACCCTAAACCAAGAAGAAGAGCAGTTCCTTAAGCTACCCTAGAGGCAGCCATGGGTATGAAGTGTTAGCAACTTCATTTTCTTAGCCTCGGCATATGAGGGCGGGTGGCCAGTCCTCTCCCTCGCCGTCTATCTTCCCACCGACAGTGTATGGTCAGTGTACTCATTATCCTGAGTTGGCTAAGGGGCGCAAGTGGGGCAGAAATCTCTAACTAAATTTCTGTCCTGGCAGGGATTTGAACCCTGACCTCTCGATTGACAGTACAGCACGCTAACCACTACACTATACCGAACAACCCCTAAACCAGACTCAACTGAAAAAGCCCTCAAGTCTAACACTCTCAAATTAAAAACGCCAATCATCATGCTGGTAGTCAACGTTAATAGTAACTTCTATAGCGCCAGTGTCTAATGCGCAACCGATGGCGCTGGTAGTTGTGGCACAGTGGCAGAATGCATCGTGCATTTGCCTTTTATCTCTGTGTCCTGGGTTTAAATCCCAGTTCCAGAAAGGAAACTGACAACTCTGTCAATGACAACTCTGTCAAACAATGTCAAGCTGTCATCCCTGGATGGGTTCTGCACTGTACTCAATTCGGAACACGCACCAACGAGCTTGAAATGCATGGTTCTGCACGGACAACAGACTGTACAAATAAGACTAAGTTTCCTTTATAGGCCACCAGATGTTTTCCCAACTATGTAAGTCATTTCTTACCAACATGCTGGCCACCAATGAAGACATTTGGCACTGTCTTCTGACCAAACATTTCCAACAGAAACTGTTGCACTTCAACTCCATTTTCTACAACAGAAACGCACAAACAGGGCTCTGACCAGATATTTTTTCCAACTTAGTGATTCCAGTGCACTGGGCAAAAACTACTACCTGCTACAAACACACAGTTAACACAAGACACGGTGCCCCAATCAAAATTCTAATCACTGATGTTCCTGGTTTGACCCCAGCAGACTATAGTGTCAAAATGCTTTAAATGTTGTAAAACATGCATGTAATGTGCATGTTTGCACACTAAAGTGTTTAGATTGCCTTGACTTAAAAAACATTTTCGGTCAACTGTACATCATCACTTTTTACATTTGAACACACTTTGTATTTTCAAGTCTCTGGAAGTGGCGCTATATAAATTGATAATTACAACAATTGAGAGGTTACAAGGTGCTATAAGAGTACTCATATATATACATACACACATACATAATTACATGATTGCATACATATACATACTGCACATTTATGAACTAAACCAATCAACTTTGATCAAACTTTCTAATTTTATCACATTTCGAATCAGTGAGAAACATGTCAACAATTGTAGAGTTGATTGACAATAGACGGTTGCTTACCAATCGTGTCCAATTCCAGTGGTTTATAATCCACATCCAGCGACTGAAATAACTGCTTGACCTATCACAACAACAAAAACAACACTACCAGTACAGTACACAGTAAATCAAGCGTTGAAAAACTAAAATATTTCAAACAGGGACCATCAAATCACAAATTTTCCAGTCAAATCAAATCTCATCGGGGTAAAAGTTCAAATTCGAATCAAATCTTCCTTAATCAATTCAACAACCAATTAGTTCACAACAAAGCACGTTACGGGCTAACATCACATTTCTTCATGATTCGAAAATGCTTCGAATCACGACGTCATTTTTTAATCGAATCGAATACTGACATCAAATTCGTTTTTTAATCGCATATCGAAGCCCAGAACATCTCAAAATAACTCAAATGTCAACATTTACGCATGTTCTTATTTGAGTTAATTTAATTAGCAGTTTTTAGTTTATGTTAATTTAACTGTGGCTACACAATGATTTACCATGCTTAGCTCAATCGCATTTTGTTTTAATCAGACAAATAATTGGATTCTGCCTTTTTACATACGAGTGCTCATAAAATGGCAATTCAAAGCCCTACAGGTACCTGCTTATTTAAGTCAATATTATATTCATACACAAACAGCAACGTTTCCAAAACTTTTGCTTACCTTCTGACAGTATGGGCAAGTTGTCTTACTAAAGATCATGACTTTATTCTGATCGATGTATTCCTTAATCAAGGACTTCAAGTCCCGCGTGTCACCAATCGGTGGCATGGTTACTGCTTTCCTTTGCGTTTAGATGCTTCGGTCGTGTTGCGCTTGTCAGAACAAATGGACAAAATCAACAGCCAACGCAGTCTGCAAAGAACAAGTTTTTAGCAAAGCAAAACATAAAATACGACACTGCAGAGTTGCACAGTTTAAGTATTCGATAGTCTAACAACATCAGATTCTGAAGAATTTTGTGACTGTAGGAACGAGTCCACTAATCATGCAAGTAGAACACTGTGCAAGTCTCATCCATACATCGACATACATTTATTAAGACACATCAACATCTTTATTGCTATTGATTAGTGATCAGGGGAGTAATTTCACTTCAACATTTAGCACTGCTGAAGGGAAATCAACGTTTGGATAAATTGCTTCCTTACTAAACTGACCTACGTTGCCATGGTACATATGCAACATTTAACAGTGCCAACTAGAAAAATCACTGGACGACGCCCTGTCAAAGGCGATTAATCTCAAATTCTGAACTCTAGCTAGATGTATAGCTGATTATACGATTATCCTGGCTAGGGGAGTATCACGTTCAATATGCATGCGCTATAATTTTCAATCACTGCGCCATAGGTCTACGACAGATGCACAAGCGCTTTGTAACCATCACTATGGCTTCGCAAATTGCCAAAACGAGTATAATGGCATTTCGTTTGCGACACAGCAGAAACTTTTAATGTTCTCTTTTAAAAGCCACTGCATTGTTTGAAAAAGGACTTCACCTTTGATCGAAACGACCCCAGAATAATCTCTGATGGTGAACGATGGTATTTGAGACACCAACTTCCGTTGAAGGAGACACTGGCGATGGATTCTTCCGGATGGGGGAGACAGCTTAAGCAAATATTATCACACACTCTAGTAATTGTTTAGTTTCATAAAAGCCTAATGGAACTAATCAGACTGGAAATGCATCTTTCGAAATATGCGTGCTGATGCTAATGTTTTCGGCGCGGTTTATATGTTTGAGACTTTGAGTATTTACTTTGTCACGCTGACTTGCACTTTTAAAAATAGATTCGTTCGCTGTCCGGGTTTAAAACGCGAACAAGATTTGAAACTTTATAAGGCGGCAATATTGCCAAACCAAAACGTATGTATTATTATGTATGTATGTATGTATGTATGTATGTATGTATGTATGTATGTATGTATGTATGTATGTATGTATGTGTAAAAATAATCTTCGTTTTAATATTTTCAAACTGACAATTACGCAGTAGGCCTACTTCTAGTTCAGTTCAGTGTGAAGTGTGAACGGATGATCACAAGTTTTTACAGGATTCAAATTTAACTGTATACGACAGCCATGCATAAGGCACCCATCACGTCCTACATCTCATTTCACCAACGCGCCATCTCGCGAATGATAGGCTGAGTGGACCTTTGAGAGGGTTGCGGGAAGCGATCCCGTTTCCTACTGATCTGTTTCTTCTGGATATGAAAGTTGGGTGTATGATAGCCCCAGTTTAAAAATTGGGTAGAAGTACCCATCGTACGACCCTCCCCTTCACTCCCTCTGAAAATCACGCCCAATTGTCACAACATCGGATGACAATTTGTTGATATCAGTATACTGTCATAACCAAAGTGCATGTATAGCCTATATGATCCATATGTGGGAGGCATGAACTAACAAAACACTGAGGGCAAGATAATATTATCCCTTCCATCTATGTCACACGTCAGCGTTAATAATTCATACGTCTTCATTATCTGATTCAGCAGTGTCGTCCATCTCGGCGTTTGCTATAAATAGAACACACACACAAACACACAAACACACAAACACACACACACACACACACACACACACACACACACACACACACACACTATATAGCTAGAAATAACATTTGTTGGATAATCCACGTAGATCATTCTATATAATAATAATAATATTTAATATCTTTTCTTTAATAAGCGCCTGACAAACGCACTGCGCTGTAGCCTATATTTACATGTTATGCAATTGAAATCTCTTAACTACTAACAGAACAGACAGCTTGCAATACAACGGCGCTAATAGCAGCCTACAAAGCATATCCGCCCAACGGGGGCTCGAACTCGGTACCTCTCGGTCTCTGTGCCAGATGTTATCCAATGCGCCACGGGCCCCCCAACAAAATAATTTTTACGACACATTAGCTTCGCCTTCCATCAAGACTTGGGGCTGACAATATAACATAATATGAAACAATCCACTCAATTGGCCACGATAATCCATCCCAGGTCGTTGCTCAGCTCAAGTTCTCCACACTGCATCACGACTCCGGACTCATCTCCCACCTGAATGCCGAAAATTATCGGTTCCTCCATCATCAATGTGGGACGCGGTGGTGTAGTGGTATGTTCTGTGGCTCTGTGCCTTGTAACCGGAGGGACGCAGGTTCGAATCTACCTCAAGCCATTGCGTAGCGACTATAGCGACCCTGGACAAGTTGCTCACTCACAATTATTGTCTGTGAGGAAGACAATGGGAAACCACATCACTCACCTCATCCCAGGGTGGCATAAAAGCCAATGAACCTCGGGCTGCAAAGGGTTTGATTTTTGAGGTTTCTGTTTTTTTAACTCAAAAACCAAAAAACCACAAACTTTGTTTGTTTTGGTTTTCCCCATGAATTTATAAATTATGGATGCCAAAATAGCGTCTCTTGTTGTATCATCTTCGTTAATTTAATTAAGCTTATATGACGTTCTACGATTCTACTGTTCTAATTAACTTAATTTATACGTCTGATTAATTTGAATCGTAGGCCTATTCATGCCATTTTCATTGCACCCCTGAATGGACCTGTCTTCAGACAGAGAACTCGATCATCATCATCATCATCATCATCATCATCATCATCATCATCATCATCATCATCATCATCATCATCATCATCATCATCATCATCATCATCATCATCATCATCATCACCACCACCACCACCATCATCATCATCACCATCATCATTGCCACTCGCCCTCCATCCCTCATCTGTCTCAGGCTCCGCTATCTATCACCCCTCGGGCTTTCGGCTCAAAACTGAAGTCTCGTCCCTTGAAGAATTCCTGCTCTGACTCGTCTGATCCTCTGCCTTCCAACTCGATAGAACTAATATTAGTCGATAGAGCTGACAGGAAGAAAAATTTACAACAACACGATGTATCGTCAATTTGCATTAGCTGATGACATCCTAACTGTTGGCAATGAATCTACCTACCTATCGATGTTGTTTTTACTGAGCGCCTGTGAATAAGCTGGTTCCCGCGACGCCGCTGTTTACGGCGCTGTATAAATCTCGAGATAGCGATTACGATTACGAGATTTACGACACACCAGTCAGACAGTCACCAGCTCCAGCAGCCGATGTCTTAACTTCCGTAGGTTGCAGAAGCGGATAGCGCATTGGATAACATCTGGCGTAGAGTGCGAGAGGTACCGAGTTCGAGTCCCATAGGGCGGATATGCTTTGTAGGCTGCTATTAGCGCCGTGTATTGCAGGCTGTCTGTTCTGTTAGTAGTTAAGATTTAAATTGCATAACATGTAAATGTACAGCGCAGTGCGTTTGTCAGGTGCTTAATAAAGAAAAGATTATTATTATTATTATTATTATTATTATTATTATTATTATTATTATTATTATTATTATTATTATTATTATTATTATTATTATTATTATTATTATTATTATTATTATTATTATTATTATTATTATTATTATTATTATTATTATTATTATTACAGTCAGCTGCTGGCTGGCAACATTCCAGAAGTCTCCACAATCTGATCATCGAAACTTAGCGATACGTAAAGTAGGTTATCGAGAATTGATATTTCTGGCTACGGTTCGAACAATTACTTGTTTGTTTGTTATTAACGAACTAATTAATTAATTAATTATAAACGCCCATATTAAACGATAATGTCTGATCAGTGGGGAGGGGTTTAGGGTAATGGTAACACTGGCGCGTAGAGGCAACGAACCCGGGATCGCTTCCCGGTACCCTCCCTAAGGTCGACTCAGCCTTTTCATTCGCAAGGTGGCGTTGAAAATGAGCAGTAGGACGTCTCGCATGGCTGCCAAACAGTTAAATTCGACTCCTGTAATAACTTATGATCGTCCGTTCATAAAATGAATTGTAATCATCCTGCGTACTTGTCAGTTTGAAACATTAAACGAAGATTATTATTATTAAGCTTATTGGCTAAATTCAACCGGATCCAGCCGGATCTGACATCTGGCACTTAGGATTTGAGATCCGCCACCTGAACTATGAGATCCGTCACCGAAAACAGTAAACTTGTCACCTAAACGTGTTTCTATAACAACAATCTACCATAAGCATATAGTGCCAGAGACATTTTTATTCTCATCCGAATAACAAATAGCGAATATATCGATTGGTTATAGATTCGCCAGATATAGGCTCAAGTTTTAGATTTGTAAAGATCTGGAGATCCGTCATACACTTCTGGATGAGCAATGTAACCACTGTGTTTGATGTAGGCCTAGACAAGGCATCAACCGATGGAGCATCAAAACCAAACCTCAGTTTAGGTGCGTTATCGGTTGATAGTGTATGATTTGATATGGTACAGGATTGACTTTGGCAGAGGTCTAATCAGCGTGATATGGAAATGAAAAATTTCTAAATGCCCTATGGCGCAAAACGACAATTAAGTCAGCCTCTACTGGAAACCAATCACATGTAAGCCTACATGGAACAAAGCTGAATAATGTTCAGATAAAATGATTAATAAACCGGCGATTCATTAGCCTTCAGGCCTACTATAATAACATCAGCTTCCGCTCTGTGGAGTTCCGCTGAATAATAATAATATGCAAACGGAACTGTTGGCCTGACCCTGTGGATCTTTACCCTCTGTCTATCGGTCTATAAATGGCCAAAATACAATACAATACAATACAATACAATGCAATACAATACAATACAATACACTATCGATTATGTTTTGATTAAGCGCCTGCAGTGAATAAGCTGGTTCCCGCGACTGTCTCTTTTTTGAACGCTGTAGAAATTTAGGGATTATATATGATTACGATTACTGCTTTCCAGACAGCCATTTTGCCACTGTTGGCACATGGTAGGTAGCCTCAATGTATCCATGGACGAAATGTAATGTAATTTAAATCTCCTAAATTTCTCAGCGGCACACAACAGCCGTGCACGTCAGGGAGACCAGCTTATTCACAGGGGCTGTGTAGCGTGGACCCAACGAGTGTGATCGTCAGATTTAGAACGAATATTCATGGAGTGGATTAGGCAACAGTTGAGATAAGAATCATAAAACCTTAGGCGTTGTTGCTACATTGAGGCACGAGGAGGTAGGCTAGTTGCCTCCTCTTTCTTTTTTATGGATCCACAGTTTAACGGCAGCTTATGACAACACAGGCCGTTGCCGCCGACAAAGATTATTTTTTGGCATGTTACAGCTCAAATGTTCAAAATAGTCAGAAGTTCCAGTATATAAAAATATTTGCCTTTTCTATATACTGGAACCTCGATTGACTACAATGAGCTCAATGACCAGGATTTTGCCAATGCTCTGTACTCTGTACCGTCTGTGCAGTTGCATCCTCTTGAATTTAAGTCTCGCTACATGTCTGCATTAAACGTCTTTGGCTGTCCATAAGTTTATCTGAATATACGTGCACATGTGAACATTTTTATGGAGCCATTTGCGAGTACTTCTCGAAACTTCACAGTCACACGATGACTTTAATCGGAGCCAATTACATAACAAGGATTTCGAGTGGTTCAGAAAACGCGTACGTGGTCTGCATTAGAATAACTGCAACTTAATAGAGGCCTATAGGCTGAAGTTTAACAGCCCATTCACGACTCTAGCACTGAAGAATTTCTGTTCTAATGTTCCTTTTGGTTTCTAAAATAATCTACATTCTACAACTGTCTCCCCTTGTCGCCTTGTTTGGTGCCAAGTGAAAGCACCTCCCAGTGAAAGGCAAAGGTAAGTGTTTGCGCTGGGAACGTCGCTGTCCAACAATAAAGAGCTATACATTACTTATCTTTTGTAACCCATGGCAACTGGAGCGCTACTGAATGGCCTCGGCTGTGAGCGGCGCTATATAAATTACTAATTACATTACATTACATTACAACTTACCTAAGGGTCAAATGCTGATCAGGAAAGTCACTGGTGAGCACTACTAAACTCTACATAGTTCACTACTATCCTCCCACTTCCTCTCCCACTTCCACTCAACTTCCACTCCCATTACAATTACTGCTACTGCTGCTGCTGCTGCTGTTGTTGCTGCTGCTGCTACTACTACTACTGCTGCTGCTGCTGCAGCTGCTGCTGCTGCTGCTATAATACTAGGCCAACTTAATGGCCAATTTCATTGTGCATGAGCTACATAAGTATTAGGCTACTGCTAGTGGTATTTTGTGGTGGGAATGGTGGGACTCCACTTGTGCGCCAGTGAATAAGCTGGTTCCCGCGACTGCGCTTTGTTTGGGCGCTACATAAATCGTCATCGTCATCGTCGTCATCATCGTCATCGTCGTCATCATCGTCATCGTCATCGTCATCGTCATCGTCATCGTCATCTTCATCATCATCACCACCACCACCACCACCACCATCACCATCATCATCATCATCATCATCATCATCATCATCATCATCATCATTTAGAGAAGATGCGTTAATAAACAGGACACACTATCAGTTGAGTTATCTATAGATACGTATAATAAGAGATGCGACTCATGCACTCTAATAATTACCAAGTCTCGTCAATATCTAATGCCCTTAATTGCTTTATTGCCCATATTATAAATAATATCTGTGATGTGTGGGTGTACGTTTTTGTGTGTGTGTGTATCTGTGTATGTGCTTGATGACTTTCTTTTTGGAAATGTTCGTTGACTTATTAACGCCCTCGTTGTTTTAAACGAGCGCTCGTGCGCACGATTATAGCCACAAATAACCTATTAAGTGCCATTAAATTCAAAATAAAGCACATTATTTACGTATATAATAGCATATTAATATCTTATTTATCTAGGCCTAAATACACTGCATTGTATATAGATATGCCTGTACTAATAAACAGCATTTAGATCTATTACATTTCGGCTATTGATGCCTCCTCTGCCTATTCAAGAGGTGACACTACATGAGGGCGGACTGAAATTAAGGTATACGGACAAACTGGTCCACTTACCCTCGTTGATATGAGAGATAGATCTACCGAGTGCAGTCATTGCCAAGATTCTACTCCCACAGACTATCAGTCATCATCGCTGTGGTGGAATTGCGAAGAAGCCTTAACGAAGTGGTTATAAGCTCCTTTGGCCTGGACTCCGAAACTCTCTTCCGGCAAAAGTTCGCTGTAAAGTCTACTCCGTCCTTATTCAGATCTCAACTAAAAACTCAAGTAAGTATATACTTTATTTAACCAATAATTGCTCAACGCACTTCGGTGTACATAACACAATGTCATTAGTTAACAATGACCTATAGGCCTATATTATTCATGATTTAATCATCTTTACAGAAAATAGTCCAGTTCAACAGCCTGTGACACAAACAGGGCAATAAAACGACAACGAACAACGGACCACAACAGTGATACAACACATCAACAACAACAGCAACAACAACAATAACACCATGCTATAGTAAGAGTGACGCACAGCGAAAAGAAAGTGTCATCGTGATGCATATTAAGTGATTCCTGATTAGGCCTTTATTATTCATGATAATGATTATAGAGATTTGTATCTTGTATGCGAATGCCCTATCGATGACCTAACTTAAAAAGTACGGGGACCTGTGCAGTGTAATTACCCTAAAATCGGACCACGTTCTGAGGACCAGCTTTGAACGGTGTGTGTAATAAATTAGTCCCTTGTGTTGCCTTGCCTTGCTTTCCTATCTCTTCTTCCCATTGCCTTGTCTCGCCTTGCCATTGCCATTGCCATTGCCATTGCCATTGCCATTGCCATTGCCATTGCCATTGCCGTTGCCGTTGCCGTTGCCATTGCCTTGCCTTGCCTTGCCTTGCCATGCCATGCCTTGCCTTGCCTCGGCTCGCCATGCCATTGCCATTGCCATTGCCATTGTCATTGCCATCGCCATTCCTTGCCTTGCCTTGCCTTTGCCTTGACTTGCCTGCCTTTCTTTCCTATTCTTTATTTTCAAGATGTGAATAATCGAATTTCTTGTTTTAAGCCGGACGTATGTCATCGGTCCCTTGATTAATAACGTCTACATCTGTGGAAAGTTTATGGTTTGTGCGCTGACAGAATAAGTTTTATTTCACACATGCAGTCGAATTTATCAACTTTGATATAATATTTTTATGTCTTTCCCGATCAGCAGTCACATGTAGGACATAATATGTAGGATGACATGTGTAGGAATATGTAGGGCATATGTAGGACACACGAAGCCCATACGACAATATTTGTTGACCCAACTTGTCGGCTGACTAACCCAGCAAACACTGAACCTTCAGCCACCCTCTTTGATTCTATAGGGCCAATTAACATAAGGTTCACGAGAACAAGGCTTGGACTCTAGGTTTTCTCGTGCTGGTCAGTCTATCATTGGTTTCTGATTTCTGGTCAATCTTGGGTCCATCGGTTTAATACCGATCCGAGACCTGTTCCGTCCTATGTATTATTACCTGCAGTCTTTGTAGGCTTAGGCCTATTGTCTCGGCAGTCTTTACATTGTCTCGGAATCTCGTAGTTGGTCAGCCACGGGGTTTCTCTGTTACTCCTTGCATTCCCTCTTCCAGATTGTAGTTCCCTATCAAATCAATTATCATCCAATTAAGGCCGGACTGTGTGGTGAAGTCAGCTATGAAACTGGTGCATCAACCGTACACTGGCGCGGAGGAAGAGAACTATGCAGTCCAGTCATCAGTACTGGTAAGCTGAGGCTAAGAAATTTTAAGTCGCCATAACCAGAGATGTTTCAGGTACTTAATACTTATAAGGTTCCAAGTACAAGCACAAGTACTTAGGTCTCAAGTACATGTACGAGTGCAAGTACTCTGGTTTCAAGTAAAAGTACGAGTAGCCTACAACTTACAAGTACTTTGGTCTCGACTCTCGAGTACAAAGTACAGGTACTTAGGCCTACGTTAAAATAGAATTACACGTGGCAACCGCAGGAACAAGGAGATTTGTATTTCTTGATTTAAGCCAAATCAACAATGTATTTTCGCTTATCAACCTTGCACTCATTTAGAATATTGCTCTTGAGAGATACTAGCGGTTTGAGCATCTTGTCACTCAAATGCGATCGATGAGAATTTTAATATCAAACAGCCATTACTAAGCACGTGTTCAACAGGTGTGTTGGAGTTGCAGGCACACTCTATTGCTCTGAGCGCTGCAGGCTCACACGGTTTGTCGAAATCAGCTCTGATGCATTTCCAGAAGTTCAAACAATCGCCTTCATCAAAGTCAGGCAAGTTTTGTCATGACAAAACCTGCACTTAGCTGAACTAACATGTCCATTGACCGTGAATTTATCATAACCGATATCACAGACATAACTCTAGGAATATTAATAGTTTATTCAGTGCCAGCTTTAGGTATAGGCGATATAGGCGGCTGCCTACTACAGTGCCTAGAGCAGAACTTTTCAAGAGGAGGCAAATTCCGACAAAATACATGATGGTCACTTCCGTCAAAACGATGTAATGTGTGAGTAAGGGGAGGCATTTTTGTCCTAGACTATAGCACAAAATCGTCAAAGACTGTCAAAGCTGCCTCTGGTTTTATTATGAATGTTGTTAACACGTCCACGTGCTCCATTTTAACAAGACAACAGGAAAATTCTGATCAAGATATGATAGGCCTAAATTTAAACACCGCTCACCGTTAAAGAATTGCCAAATATGAAAACAGTTAGTGTGACTGACTATAAGCCTCCTTCGTCCTGGGTCCACTTCTCTTTATCATGTAGGCCCTATACCACACAGCTAGGCTCTCCCTATTGACCACCATCTGTTAACGTTAGAGTGACTGAATATAAAGCTTCGTCCTGGGTCCACTTCTCTTTATGACTTTAACCTTTTATAGGCCTCTCCCACACTGCTAGGCTCTTTCTATTGACCACCTAGCTTTATGAGGGTCATACCAAGCAACACTCCAGATCCTGCTCCCACCGGCTCTTTCATCGTCTTTCTATTAACGTGGATAACTGGTCATAACACTCCAGACACTCGGGGTTAGCTTAAGAAAATGCCCTTTGCCTACTGTTAATTTTCATATCCTAAGAAGTAGCCTACATCCCTCTCTATAAGAGGCCTTAGCGTATAATATAGATGCATGAACTTTCACCTGCGTTCACGTGGGTTGGTTGTTTAATACAGGTACGCTGTTCTGCCTTCCTACGACCCGTGGGAGACTACAGGCCGAGTCACTGCTGCTGGTCGGCATTCCAGGCTAAAGATCTACGTGAACATTGGGCCAATGAAAATATTGACGCACGATAAAAGTAATAACACGTGATTAGACCGCACTAATGAATCACACATGTTATGATGTTACTGCATATATATATATATATATACATAGGCGTAGGAGGCGAGAGTCAGGGGGGGCAAATGCCCCCCAAATTTCGGGAATTCCTGTTTTTCGGGCAAGAAGTGCCAGGGTAAATGCTGAACAAACAATTAGAAGTTCGGCAATCGGTAGCACACAGCGCGATCTGCCAGCTCCAACTTGCCCGAATCGGAATATTTAGCTACTAGCTCGCAAACCACTATAATATTTACAGCTTTATTCATTGGTGTAGGCTACTGAATAATAAGCCAGTCACTTATAGCATCTAACAGTTTGGCTCGGGTGCTGCCCGAATCCCCAAAACCCGAATCCCCGAAACGAATTTCAACCGGATCCCCAAATTGATTTTCTAAGTCCGACCCGAATATAGGCTACTATTAACAAACAAACATGTGAATATCGATGTACATCAAGGTCATGCTAGGTGTATGTCATGTTTACAATTGAAACTGTGAATAGCTTTCGGGAGTTCGGCCGCTTTCTAGAAAACTGTTTTTGGGAAATCGGGCTCTTGTGTAGCCTATATTTTCAGCGTTTTCACGGATTCGGGTTGATCTCTGTTGGCTCGGTAGGCTACCGACTTAAGAAAGAAATTAAATTCAAGTTGCTACACTCCACTTTTCAGCGTGCAATTCCGAAAGTAAGTTAATTTTGAGTGCAGAAATTTCAGATCGTTCCAAAGATGGTTCAGATAGTTTCAGAACGATCGTTCAGATCGTTTTAGAACGATCGTTCAGTGGACTTCGGAAGATGAAAACATATCTGCACAGCACCATGGGTAGGGATAGTAGAAATTCACGGCAAAAAGTTCAAAATTCACGGTAGCATTTAGTAAAAACGGGCGAAAATCACGGCAAATTCAGGGCATGAAAAAGGCCTAACGCATTTTTTGCTATGATCCGACCAAGCAATCACGTAAATAAGAAAGAAACGAACGCTTCGCTATGTATTAATGTCAGTATAAACGTCCTGCTTCAATTCCTTCAAATCATGCTTATATTTACCAAGATCTAATCGATGTAGGCCTAATCATATTAATAATTATAACATAGATCAAGCAGCAACGCGCTGTTGCCGTGTATTGTCACGCTAGGCCTACGCCTAAGTGTCAGTCAACGTTTGGCACATAGTTTCTGCAATTGTAGACACACGTAGCGCCAAGTTATCGTATGTAAAACTGCGACAAATTATGTCAAAAATTTTTCAGAAAATCAAGGCAATTCACGGCATTTGGGGAAAATCACGGCAAGTGCCGAAAATCCATGACTTCGTGAATTTCTACTATAGGCCTCTCCCTAACCATGGGTCAAGATAGACTCAATGATCGTTTGATTATCAACATTGAACGTGCAACTATAGGCTACAACTGGGGTCAACTGCAGATGAAAGACATTATTGAGACTTGTTAGACGCGAGAACAGAAACTCTATCGTGTTCTAGAGAGACGTGAGCGACTATAAATGCAAGACACCAGTTATTCGTTATTTATATTTTTCGGGCAAAAATAAAATCTTGCCCCCCTACCACTGAAATTCCCCCTACGCCTATGTATATATATTGTATGTATGTATATGCATATAATGTTCATGTGTGCGTGTATATTTGACTGCATGTATATGTATGAGTGAATATCTATATATATATGCATGTATATAATGTATGTGTGTTTGTATGTATGCATTTTATTTATGTATGCGTGTATAGTGTATATATACGTATATAGATATACAGGTATAATTATAAGAATGCATGTAGTTATGTTTAGGCTCCTATTTGTATGTGTGCATACTAGTATGTATGTATTTATGTAGCCTATGTATACATGTACAGTTGTATGTATATTTGAATGCATGCATGTTTACATGTAGGCTATGTGTAAGAGTGTGTGCGTGTGTGTGCGTGTGTGTATATCTTAAGATTAGCTCTAGTTGCAATGCAAAAGAAATACTTAACAAACTTAGACCCCTAGAAAATCTCAGTAAACTCCCTCTGATCATCAAACATCTCGAGTCTTTCTCGACTAAACTGGTTATCTCATAAAGGCAAGTAGGTGACTCAGAAGTTTCGTCGCTTTGGCGAAGTCGAGTCCATGGCTCTGCTTTATAATAGAAGCCTCGTCTTTCAAATTCGTGGATGCTCAACTGGACTTGAAAAGGAGCACTTTTGTATAACTGGGTGGAGCCAGTGTCCAACTCAGAGCCTCATTATGAGTCAGATAAACTTTGGTCTGCTTGCAAAGCAATATATAAATATATATAGGCTAACAATGTATATTATGCTCAGTCTGCCGTAAGCGTTGCGGATAACAACCTAAGAACTGCCATACAGGTAATCTAATCAATTCTATTCTATATTCTATTCTAATGACTTCTATAGCACCTTTATCATAATATACAAGGCATCAATCGATAGTTGTTTCAAACTGTGTCGTGGTCAAGATGGAAGTCAAGCTGCGCACGCTAAGCAATCTGAAAAGGACGAGTTTTCCTCGTGTAAGCCGCGCACCATGCTTTAATTTGATTAATTATGAGCGTACCTTTATATACAGGCCTGTATTATTCGTAGTGATATTAGTACAAGTTTAATGTGCATGTACACTGTACACTGTACACACAGTCACACACACACACACACACACACACACACACACACACACACACACACACACACACACACACACGCACCCACACACACACACACACACACACACACCCGCAACACACACACACAGACACACACACATAGACAGTTTAGACACACACACATACAGTAGACACACACACACATAAATATATACACCTACATATACATATACATAGACATATACATATACATATACATAGACATATAATTATATATATATATATATATGTAACGGTACATGGTATTATATATGTTGTCTGATTGTATATAATTCTGGACGCTATATATCTATAAGTGCTTGGTGTTTAGACTTCGCCTCGTTGGTACAACATACGCCGATTAGCATTCGGGTTAAGTTATCTATCATAGATTTTATCGGAATATGACTAGACGTAAGGATATGGTTCAGCTGCAACGTGCTAGGAGACAAAAGACCTATGAATGGCCTTTGTGTGTCTCACAGTCGGTCGTAGGCCTCGCCTCCGTTGAAGAGCACCCTGGCGGGGGACAGAGCCTGAGGAGGCCGAGGGGTCACGAGCCCCATTCCCTCCTCAAGGTGCATGTCGTGAATGGAGCCACAGATTACAGCGTTTGGACAAATAGGGCTGTACTTAGAAGCAGAAGAAGAAGAGCAGTCCCTTTAGCTAGCCCTGAGGCAGCCATTGATAATGAAGTGTTAGCGACTTCATTTTCTTAGCCTCGACACATGAGGGCGGATGGCCAGTCCTCTCCCTCGCCGTCTCATCTTCCCACCAACAGTGTACGGTCAGTGTACTCATTTAGAATCAACAACAAAGGGAAGACGTCAAAGGGCTATGCTGTCATGGGACGTCCCTAAACTCATTCTCAACTGTTTGGGCGCGTTTGTAGCACGTTCAGCGCCTTTGTGAGGTTCTTGTAAGGCGCTATATAAATGGCCATACACATAAATACATACTTACGACACCTAACGACCGTTTTCTTCAGTCAAAATTTTGGACGGATCATTTCTTAGTTATCCAACAATTTGAGGCGATCTTTGATGCCCAGATTGCCACCTCTATTTTGCGCCTATTGTAAATCTATTGCGGTTAGGATTCTGGCGACCCGGGTTCGATTCCCAGTGAGGGAACGTCAGGCTTATGTATTTAAGGTGAGGTAATATCGACATCAAGGACCCTGACAGTCATAAGATGTCGTTAAAACAATGAATTCTGTTGTAACGCGAGGACCTAAATGTAGCATGACGTCAAGGGCGGTAGTGGAGAACGATCTCCAGCGATAAATATCATTGAAAAATGAACAAGGTGGAGCTTGTACAGTCGCCATAGGAAAGCAGTACAGGCGTGGATGCGTTACATGCATACAGTATATAGGTAGGTAGGTATAGGTAGGTTGATGGGTAGGTATATAGGTAGTTAGGTAGGTGGGTGGGTAGGTAGGTAGTTATGTAGGTAGGTAGGTAGGTAGGTAGGTAGGTAGGTAGGTATAGGTAGGTGGATGGGTAGGTATATAGTTAGGTATACATCTATAGGTGGGTGGGTAGGTAGTTTGGTAGTTAGGTAGGTAGGTGGGTAGGTAGGTATAGGTAGCTGAGGTAGGTAGTTAGGTAGGTGAGAAGGTAGATGGGTAGGTAGGTAGGTAGGTATATACTTTATTAGCCAGTTCTTAATCGAAATTTGGAATGCACAGTCATTTTCAATGTGCAGTTTAAAAGAATGAGAACTATCAGACTATCTATCAGCTGTTGAACGTACATTTTCACTGTATAGTACATTTGCTCCTATCAACCGGTTTAAAGTTCTAAATCAACGACAGACATAAGTGCATAAATATGATAGGCTAGTCAGTGACTAAGTATTTACGGGCCTCGTCACATGCACAGATAAGTCGTAAATTCTGATAAGATTAAAGAAACATTTGTTTGCATTTCTATTGATGATTCACAGAAGAAACACGATATCACTAACTTTAGAAAATAGACGTTAAGGGGCCGTCCATAAATGACGTCACACAATTTTGGCCGATTTTGAACCCCCTACCCCTCTCGTCACACTTCGTCACAAAAAGTAACACCACCCTTGAAAAATGACGTCACAAAGCTCTGACCACCCCTAAAACCAAATTTCCATGGCGAAGCAAAATGCTCTTTCGTGGAACAAATAGGGAGAGCATGCATATTTTAAAATCTAACGGTGACCAAATATTGAAATAATTAGAAAATTATTAATAATGGTGCCCGTATACATTAAAATAATTAAAAAAATAACGAAACTTTAATACTCACAATTAGTGCTGTTATTGTTAAAATTAAACTGTTGTTAATTGTTAAATTTAATTACACAGACCTGGTGTGACGTCACACCTCTCAGACCCCCACCCCATGCCACACATCGTCACAAATTTCCGACCCCCGACCCCCTAGGTGCGTGACGTCATATATGGACGGCCCCTAAGAGTCATGACCAGAGTGGTATATATATATACTCTCTTCTTCCTTCGCTTTTCTCAAAACCTGTTTATTTTCGCGGGGCTTAGCACGCTTCTGAACGGTTCACCCTATGAGAGGCGCTTTATAAATACTTAAATACGATACGATACGATACGATATTAGGATGGACCTGTAAATAGGAACGAAATGTAGGCTACATGGGTCTTTGCAAACCAACCGGGTCGCCATGCAATCACTGCAATCTGCAGCTATAGCGGGAACCTGCTCGTCCTCCCCCCCGTTTTGCACGACGGGCGAGACCAGATCTCGTGATTTCGCACTTCCAATCACTTCTTCCGTCAATCAGTTCCAGTAACTTACTCTGAACAGGATGCCGTTCGTCACCTGTTGACGGGAACCCGTTGGTTGGTTCTACGTGTGTGCGTGGGCCCGCAGCTGGTGACTCTTCCAGTTCACTGTGCGTTGTTCTGCTACCTGATGTAACTCCGGTTCTCAATTACATTTAACACCGTATAGGCTTGCTTTTAGTGGCGCTATATAAATGTTCAGTTACAATTATAAAACATTACACTTGCCTCATTTCATGTGAAAACCTCTTTGCTCCTATCCTCCATTTGCATCACTGAGCTCTTTCTTATTTACGTGATGGGTAAACGCATACGTAACGGCCTATCTGAAACCATCAGCCCCACATGCACTTTGTGCATCAGTCACTTATATCCTATTGATATGGATTTTTAATTATGCCCAGCGATTATGCGCATATAATATCAGTAATGGCCAACGGTCCGCAACAGTTGTGCTTTCAAAACCGTTGTGGCTTAGCAGTCAGTCGCTCGGCTCTCATCGTTTAATGAAACAGGATATACGCTGTGACATATGACGGTATTTTTGTTTGTGTTTTTGTCTTCTATAATTTTATAATGCGTAGGTTAGCTGAAAAACTTGTTTCGTCATCATGGGAGACGGTTTCAGTTTTCGGTTTTGTCAACCTCAATTTCTATTAATATTTGATGATGATGGTATCCCAAAGCAAAATGTCCACTCTAAATGTATTTCTCCCCCTCCCCCCGGGTGGGGAGAAAATATTTCATCCTCCACATTGAAGCAATCTCTTCCGGGTAACGTTTTTTAGAGATACAGTCACGTTTGTTAAAAAAGTTAATGATAATTTTAGGCTGATGGATTTTCTAAGAGCAGGGTGGCTGAATGGTGAAAAGTTCACTGAGGTACTTGGATTTTGAGTATTTCAGGGAGTTAGGGATAGGACTTTGAAGTGGATGTGCTCAGGGATTGCGAGCCGATACTGTGATTCAAGGAGGGGAGTGATAGATATGGTGATAGGACCATCGAGTGAATATTGGATGAGTTAATTTGGGTGGCTTCGAGACTGAGGAAGAGGGAATTACAGCTTTCAAGCTTGGAGTGGACAATGAAGGTAGAGTCAGTGTACTGGTCTGTATGCACAGTGGGGAACGGACATTGTCCCCCCTGGACATTGTCCCCCGGACATTGTCTCCCCGGACATTGTCCCTCTGGACATTGTCCCCCCGATTTTGCGTAGGACATTATCCCCCGGACATTGTCTCCCCTCTGTGTAAATAGCCTATAGTCTGCATGCATGTCATTGATAAACCTTAGTTGCCGTTTTTATTGGCTATTTCATTCAGGTGTAGGCCTAAACTTAAGACTTGTTAATGTCACTCAGTTCATAAGCAGTACGAAAGTTAAGACTTGTTAGTGTCAGTCGGTGAATCAGTTATAAAGTGAAGACTAGTTAGTGTCATTTAGACATAGCATCCGATTTTAGAATTGTTGGCAATTTTTCAGCTATGAGACACTTTTGTTAGCAACTAACATACATTAACACGTTTTAACTTAAAATTTATACTAACAAGTCTTTGGTTCAATTAAATAAAAACTTAATTTAATCAATGCAGCTTCTATTTACAGAAACACTTATACATCTTATAAATCAAACTTCCATTTAGGCCAACAATTATTTTAATCATTTTCCTGCATTTCCGCAAGAATATTATACGATTATATCTTAGACTGGGGGGATAATGTCCTACCCTGTGGGGACAATGTCCAGGGGGACAATGTCCGGGGGTACAATGTCCGGGGGGACAATGTCCAGGGGACAATGTCCTACACTCATGCACAGTAACCACCTGAAGCTCAAACCCGTTGTCTCCTAGTTTCAGGTGGCATGCTCTTCTATCCATTTGACAGCCGCGTCCCAATGGGGGCCCAACCGTTGAGATTTTAAAATTCCTGGCGGGGCAACTTTATGCGTATGTATGTATGAATTTTCAGTTTAACGACGCTGGGTGATAACAAAGAATCAAAGATCATTAACGTCGCCCTCCTCCTTTATCCAGGCTTGGGACTGGCACTGTCAGAGTAGAAACAGTGGCGGTGTTACTTTATGCGTAGGCGCCCATTGTTGTTTTTTTAATGTAGGCTATAATTGTTTGTCATTGGATCTCAGTGATTCATCGAGTCAGCAATCTCACTCCCCCTTGTTTTGATTGTTTTGGCATTGTTCATTGTTCTTTCGGTGTAGAAGGCGTCTTTGATTTCTTTGTATAATTGTATTCACGATGCAGACCATTTTATCTTTTGCGCTCTTTGACGCGTACGTATAGGTCGCATGTACCGTCTTTTTGTTACGACTTACTATACATGTACATACCAATGTGACTTACTCACCGTTATACTCATGATTTTCTCTCTCCCTCTCTGTCTGTCTGTCTCGCTCTCTCTCTCTCTCTCTCTCGTTTTGGTAGTGGCAGGTCAAGTCAATTATAGATTTAGTGGCAGGTCAAGTCAATCAGAGATTACAGAGGCGATAATGATTATTGATTTGCTCATGATAGTTTGAGCGTAGGCGATTGCAAATAACCATGAAACAAACTGATCTGCGAAGGCTAAGTGTGATCAAACGGCGCCTATCTTACCGGTTTCTTATCGGGACCTTTGTAAGAACTACTCTGATGATAGACTGTTACTTTAATGCTGCAATGCATGTCTGTTTGTCTCTCTCTGTCCGTCTGTCTGTCCGTCTGTCTCGAATTCGTATTTTTGGCAAATGAATTGCGCAATGTATGAAGTCATCACGGTTAGACAATAGACAGTCAGACAGTGCTATAGGCACAGCGCTCGTGCTGTCTCTGTGACGTCTCTAGTATATATAGTCTTCCCTTTGTTAAGCTGGAAACTGGTCGCGTGTTTACAACAAAACTGCGAAAGGGAGTTCAAAGAATTCAAACAGAATATCGTGACATTTTCTCTCATCACTAATGCCTTGAAGAACCTAATATGGGTTATAGTCAAGGTGTGTAGACCTACAATGCATACGGAAGTAGCCTACGTTGAAGGATATGCCAGTGTTTGCCATGAGTTTGCCTAAGTACACAATCATGTAAACACAGGACCAAGCCTAATTTGAGACTAAGTCGTCATTTGCCGTTAATCTTTTGTCATAGCGTTTACCGGCAGATACGGGACTGTATTCTACCCCTATCGCGTAGGCCTATAGGCATGGGCGTATTTAGGGGGGGGTTTTACGGGTTCAAACCCCCCCCCGAAATAAATAATTGCAAAAATTTTTTTTAGTCATATTTTTATGTTTTTCATGCTTTGAAATCATTTCTTATGAATATTGACATTTTGTTTTGTGATTTCTATGTAAAATGCAACACAATGTATAAATTCAATACTGTTATAAAAGAACTCAAAAGAATGTAGGGGGTCGTCCATTAATTATGTCAACAAATTTTAGGCCATTTTTGACCCCCCTTGTCAACAACTATCAAACATTGATGGATCCCCCTAAAAATTATGTCAACAATCCTAGAACCCCCCCCCCTACAAAAAAGAAACACAATGGCTCAATACATGTAGAATCATTTTTTCAAATAATTATTGTTTTACACTAAGAAAATGCAATCTCGAATTTAAAAATATATGAGTTTAGTTTATTACCAGCTTTTTAGTAGTATGAAACATTAAGCACTTTTATACATTTTTAGCATTACTTAATGTTTTCGCTACCATTTTGAAGGGTCTGTGTTGATTCATTGGAAAAATTTGTTGACGTCAACTTTTACCGAACCCCTCCCCTTGTCAACAACTGTCAAACTTTTCCAAACCCTCCCCTATTTTGTTGACATAATTAATGGACGACCCCTAGGAAACTACAAAGCACGTATATATTGTTTATAAAATTGAACTATTTTCTAGTTTTTATAGTAATTTCAATAAATGTCTGATTTGCAAGTATTGTCTGCAGTCAAACTAAAACACGACTCAAACTACATCGTAGCTACGAGTAACAGCTGGTTCCTATCAGGACTGAAATAATAGAGCAATTTTGTTCAGATGACAGCTTAAATTGCTACCATTACAGTGTGGAAATTCAAAAATCCCTCCTAAAGTGGAAAACCCCCCCCGAAATTCTTTCCTGGCTACGCCATGTCCGCGGCAGTTTACCGGCAGATACGGGACTGTATTCTACCCCTATCGCGTAGGCCTATAGGCTATATAGGTCAATTTTATATAGGTTTATAGATGTAATTTCATCAATTAGTGTATTATATCTAGCTTTATATTTACTTGGTCATATCTAATTTCCTCGGCAACACACACGACAGGTAGGCCTACGTTCTCGATAGTAAAGCCGAGACCAGTGGTCTTTACTGCTCTAAGAACTCGTTAAGTACCGTTAATATTTTATAATAATATTCAACATTTCCAAAGCCATAATTATTCTCCCAAAAGCATACACAATGAAAACGTTTATCTGTAAAGTTTTAAAATTCAGAGACGGTTTTACATTCACTTCCCATCCTTTCTTCGCCTATCTCATCGTAGGCCTACTCACTCGACTTCCTTTTACGCCCTATTGAAAACTTTTTTCTATGATCAGGCCGGGCTCGGGAGAGCCTCTGAATAGAGCCCTTGAAGAGGCGCTATATAAACTGATTGATTGGTTAAGAACTTCCTGCTACGATTTAGTCTTACGGGGATGACACTTGCACCATGGAGTCTGGTCTGACCAACCCCAGGTGAATTTCGACCTATAAGCTTATACACTTGGCCTAGAGTCCTCGACATGAGTCCCGGACATGATAGAGGAAGTATATTGCGGAAACGAAAGCACACAACGCTCCAGAGAGTGACACGCAACACAGAATGATAACAATGTTTGAATATAATATTATGGTCTACTGATCAAATATCACGAAGTCACATGTAACGATTCTCACGGCCAAGTTTGCAGATACGGGGGACACTATATATATATATATATATATATATATATATATATATATATATATATATATACTTTTATTTCGCACAAAGCAGAACAGAGAAACTAAGCAAACTAAGCAGAGTAGAACAGAAATACAAAAATACAATACTATAGGTCAAGAAGCTTCCTTACATACACACATACATACATACATGTACATACACGCGCACATACATATACATACATACATATGTATATATGCACACATACACACATACATACATAGGGCCTACATATATACATACATGAATGGGTGTATTAATGGGAGTTTACGGTTTAACCCCCACCCTCAAATAAATTGCCGGCATTTTTATATGTTTTTATATGCGACCATGACCAATGGAAACCTCCAAAATGTTTCCTGGCTAAATACATGCATACATACATACATACATACAGACATACATACATACATACACCCATGCATACATACATACATACATACAACTCCTCAGAAACTACGCAGCGCTCGTGAATAACCTGGTGCCCTTCGCTTAGCTTCAGAGCAGCGCTTAGAAATTTTTGGTTTACGATGACGATTACGATCGTGTAACGGCTCGAGTATACGGCTGCACGCTGTGTCACTCCATTCGAGCGTTACAAGTGATTTCTTGCGTTACATTTGGTTTCTTAACGATCAATGCCAAGTGATGAACCGAGTCAGCGTTGCCAGGTTGCTTGAGTATTGTCGAAACGTGTGCAAACGTTAGTAGACACATATCCACTTAGACACGAGGACCATCTTGACATCAGCGAGTTCTGCTGTAGACATGGGAACCGCCGTTGGCTCCCGTGGCACAGCGTCTTAAGGGAGGCAGTGCATGCTATGGCAACTGTATTATATAGTTCATCGTCAAAGCATATGCGAAATTGTGTAAGCAAATCCTCACAGGTGTATACGAGTGCCTTCTTGAAATTCGCGGCACGCAAAGTGGGCTACTGGGTGTTTATGTTCGTGCTTTGTGATGTAAAACACATCGGTGCCTAGGAGGCATAAGTAGGGAGAATTGGTCCTCGACCCCCTTAAGGGTCTCGACAACGTCGCGCTGTCGATACTGTTTCTCCAGGTATGTATCAGTGGCTAATCTGTTGAAAACAAAACGCAGGTAATCGATACGGTGAACAGCTGACAATTAGGGCATTATTGACAAGTCAACGAAAGAAAGACAGACACTTAGGCAAACAGACAGATAGACAGGCATACAAACAGACAGACAGACAGATAGAAAGACAAACAGTTCTGAGGAAGTTTCAGATGAAATCATGCACGTGTTATGGCTAAAATGGAAATTACAGATCCATACATGTGCGATTGCTCATCATAAATACTTCAATATATATAATTATTTGCATTTGATATATGCACGCATCTTGATGTATATACATATATATATATATATGCGCACATCTTGATGTAGGCTATATATATACATATTGCTTGGTGATGAGCAATTCGCCCCAACGTACAATGTATGTGATGGCTGAACAAGCACTAGCTGATTTAATTTGTGTATGCAATGCATATATATATATATATATATATATATATATATATATATATATATGTGTCCATATTGGGATATATATTTCAGTGTACGTCAATCGTCTTTGTTACGACGGCGTCGTTAAATAAATGTTATCCATTGTACGCTAAACACGTGCATATTATAATGATTAGTAACAGCTGGATACGTGCGTCGAGTTTACCTGCATGATACGTCTCTGTCGCGTATACACAGTGATGAGATGGAGACCTGTTTTGCGAGCAGTGTATAGGCCGCGTGCATCCAATTCATTGGATGTGTGTTTGATGCGCGTAAGTATATCGAGACTTCTTCTGGTTAAGATGGAGGTACTTATGTATGCGGCTAGGTCTCTTCTTCTTATGGGTTTAGGTTAACTAGATATCGTGAGACTCGTGACACAGACGTGTATGAAGCAAATGCAAAACGTGCACTTATATGACGTCAATGTGATGGTAGAAATACATTTGATGTCAATGCGTGATACCTAGATGACGTAAATGCATGGCAGACGTGCTGATGATGCATGACGTGCATGCACGCGATGTCAATCCATGACATGAATGTACATGACGTAGAGGCATAGCATGCGTACATATGACATCACTGCATGACGTATGAGAACGTGACTTACATATATGCCTCCTGCAGTTACAAAGGCATGTATAACGCATGCACACACGTGCCTGAACGTAAGTACTCGTTTACCTATATACCTCTCTACCTACCAATCTACCTACCAACTTACCTATCTACCTACCTTCCAACCTACCTATGTATACCTATGTATGTGTGCACATATATATATACATCATACATTCATACCTACATACATACATACATGCATACATATATACTTACATACTGTACAGGGGCAAACAGATCGTGGTATGTAGGGCGATGTTGCTGATGGGTATACAGTCAGACGGATGGACAAACAAACAAACAAACACACACACACACACACAGATACACGCACACGGGCAGGCAGGCATACACTGTCACGTTCTCAGTGTAACATTCGAATAGCAGTATATAGTACACAATAAAGTTGACATCGTTGAAGCAGATGCGTCAAAGGAGAATATATGATGACGATTTGTTAGTACAAACATAGTTTATGTATTATATATATATTTAATTATTTATATATATAAATGTGTAGATGTATTTGCTTGCACTGTGTATATGTATACTCAGAATATATCTAAGCGGAACGCAGATAATTAGCTTGCTCTGTCGCCAAGTTACTCATGGTAACAGCTCACTCTGTCTGTCTGTCTGTCTGTTTGTGTCTGTCTGTCTCTCTATGATGCTCTCTAGCTGATGCCTTTGCTCTTACTGTGGATGCCGTTGTTATCTGATACTCGGGAAAGGTAAGAACATCAACGAATGGTTGCTGAAGAATGTGATATTCAACCTGTTAAATGTAACAGTACACCTATGGCTACAGAGTATAATTATGCACATACTTAATAGGGTGGTCCTTAGCAACATGGGACAAATGTTTAAAAATCTTTTCCTGTCTCCCACCCTCTCATCTCATACTCCTCCAGTAGAAACTTATTGCTGCCAAAAATGGTTGTGATTGGTGCACATTTAGGGTATGCTCAATCCACTTCTTTGTGGTGCTATATACAAAAATATAACTATGCGAAATTGCCAATGGTTAAAAAAGTTTTTATCCCAATAAGCACCCATCCATAGGGCTCAAGGCTAAATAATATACTATATTCTCAGATGTAAAGTGCATTCTATTCAATTTTTCATATCTTTGTCTTTTCTTTGCTGAAATAGCTTAATAATTGATAATTAGAACGTTTTGATAATGAATAACTATAGTTATTAACTACGGTACTCCATTGGAAATGCATTGCAACTTGTCAGATATTTTGACTATAGTACAATCAGAGCTCGAGGGTACGCGTACCCTAAAATAGAATACGTTAAAATACATACGTATACCTTTCAAAAAATAGAATACGCGTATGGCACGTAGGCCTATCATACACGAAAATGTTGTTTATGGTTTACTCGGCGACCCATAGCCTACGTATAATCTGACATTAGTGCATTAAGTGCAATGTCTGCTGGATAAACATAGACCTACAATATAGCATTGCAGCAATTTACTACGCTGTATACTGGGTTGTGGTTGTTTACTTAAATTAAATTGAACATTCTTATAATGAGCAATGAAGTATAGCCTATAGTTAACGTATTTTTGTATTGTTTACGTACCCTAAAATAGGGTACGTTAAAAAAACGTACGTACCTTTCAAAAATAGAATACGTATGGTACGTATACCCTCGAGCTTTGAGTACAATGCAACGGGTTGTCGGTGCGTCGAACAGGCAGCTAATAAATAGTGAGTTGGTGTGACATCCTATATCAGGTTGATGCAGTCGTACAACGAGCAAATTAATGAATATGTTAAAGAAGAAGGATGATAAACAATCCTCTGTCTCACATGTGCACCAGATGCCACTGAAAAGCAGTATGAAAAGCAGATGCCCTAGCGCACTTTAACCAGTATACATATAGTTTGCTATACCAGTTTTCTAAGATCGATACTCGCGGGAGACGAGAAAGTGGACTGCATGCATGATTGGACTACCAGCCATTGTTCCAGGAGTTGGCATTGAAACAACTCCTTGTCTGTTCCGAGGCTGTCTTCCGGAACCAGTCAGGCAATGGCATATGCAATGGCATATGCAATGATTGAGGTTTTGTCTGACTGGGGCGTTAAGGATTGCATGGAAGGACTCGCTGGTACACTTCCAGGGTTTACCTTCAGTCCTTCAAGGAATCGAGCAAGTGTCAACGCCCACATATTCTCTACTACATTATACGCAGTACATGTTCTCTCAAACCTTAAGAGATAGGCGTCTAAACAATCCTTATCTTCTCTAAATACTGGAATTTTTATGTTCTTGGCATTATTATTATTTCGTCCAGTATTATCCCAATCTCCTCCGTTCCCAAGTACGTCACCTCTGTTTCTTTGCTGAGCAATCTACTCCGTCCTCAATTCTAATTCTCTTAGTTTTATCTGTTTCTGGTTCTCCATTTCTAAGCGCTTCAGTTCATCCTGACGCTTTTGTTTCTCAACTTGGTCTATCTTTTCCTTTCTTCAAGTTCTTCTGTACGCCTCTTCTCTTCTCTGTCCAGCCGCTTAGCTTCAGGCTCTTCTAAACGCATCTTCTCTTCCCTATCAAGTCGCTTAGCTTCAAGCTCTTCTAAACGACGTTTCTCTTGGAGTTCTTCCGTAGGCTTCTTTGCTTCGAGCTCCTCCAAACGCCTGTTTTCTTCCCTATCGAGCTACTCCAAACGTCGCTTCTCCTCTTTGGCTTCTGCTTGCCTTTCTTTTACAAATTCTCTGAGTTCACTATTTTCGAAACCCAGTTCCTGTCCTATTTTCATCCATTTTTGATATTCTGTGGACATCTTGCGTTATTTTACTATAGGCATACTGGCGCTATATAGGCCTATGAAAGATCTCAGCCTTGCGCTTATAAATTTTCTAAAGGCTATAAATAGTTGCATAACCTTGACCCAACCTCGTTTTCACCGCTAAATACCTATAGCGTTCAACGCTCTCAATATGCAGTTGACCCGACCTCACCGACCTGACGTCACTATTACGTCGTGACTACTAATAAGCCGATCAGACGACAACAAGAAATTGCAAATGGCTGCCAAGTGAGTTTGATTCGATTTCAATCTCAAAATTAACGTTAGCTTGTGTCTGTCTATTTCTCTGTTCCACCACTCATGTAACGGGTCCCTACCTCTGTAGGGAGCTTTGAGTTGGATCTTACTCACCTTACTTTATTATCTCCCTATGGTGAAGGTGCTTGCAATGCATGCAAGGCCTATCATTATAGTAAAATTCAATGAAGACAGTCTTGAGTTTTGAATATTAATCAGTTCAACAAATGTCTGATTTAAATACAATTATATTATAATGTCAATGCTATATTTATCTATTCTAGAAAGACTAGTTATTCATTAGTTCATAGGCTACAATCCTTACCAATAACTACTTAAAATTATGTTTTATAAAGCCCGAAGCTAACCTCCCCAAATAACTCTGAGATGAAATGTTATAATCACTTGAACCGGTGCTCGTCGTATAGTTACGGTAGAGCGTCGTCGAACTCCCTCTCGGCTGACTTGGCTTTCTTCAGGCTGACGAAGTAGTTCTGTTCGATGTTTCTTCTTGTTGTGGCCATACTGTTCGAAGTGATTCTTGTCAAATTCAACGATCATCTAGCTAGATCTTGATGATGATTGCGCGACGAATCAAACACCAAAGCGTTTGTATCAGAGTTCGTATTAACTCGCAAACAAAACGTTCTATGTTGGAGTTATAAATCGTACTTTTACTTTATACTGGCGTTAAACTCAATACCAGTCGATCGCAAGTTGAACGACGTGACTTAACGATAGTTCCCCGAAGTTCACAATGTCCGTTTCAATGAAGTGTGTCAACGGACACCCTCCTAACATTAGGCTACTCCACTTTACCGACCTTTTTCCGATCAACAAATTACCGAAATTTGTTTTATGATCAGGAGTTTGTTTGTTAAACTGCCTCGTACGACTACCGAAGTCTTCGCAGTTAACAACGACACTGACTTGATTCTGCATTCCGAGCGTGAAGCAATGACCTCTTATATATAAGTGCGTGACGGCGCCAAACCGCGGTTCGTTTGGCAGACGACATTTCTCAACCGTCCATATTTAAATTCAGCCAATCACGTCTCGACAACATCGTCACGGATTAACCCAGCACCAACGGTTATCCCGAATCCTAGCTAAATAATTTATTATTATTGAATACATCGCTGGTTCCGACGCTGGTTCAATTAATTAATTAAATCATTAATCATACATTAGACCTGCCTAACAATTGCCGCAGCTTTACACCTAAACTGTACATGGATATATATATAAGAGCGTGTATTTATTATTATTTATTATTATTTATTATTATCTATTATTATATTTAGTTATATTATATAATTTATAGTCATATATTATATTATTATTATTATTATTTATAGTCATATGATTTGTGTCGGGTCTCAAGGACATTTCCTACAATTATCATGGGATAGATTCCCGCTACCTTCCCTAATATCGACTCAGCCTTCCATTCGCTAGATGGCGTTGGAAAATTGAGCAGTAGGAGAGATGTGCGCCTTGCATGGCTGCCATACAGTCAGATTCGAATCCTGTAATAACTTGTAATCATCAGTTCACACAATGAGTTGTAATCATACGGCGTACTTGCCAGTTTGAATTAATAATAAACACGATTATACATGTAATTATTATGTCTAAGAGAGTTCAGTCTACTCATAACTCTGCCACCACTCTTACTGTGGCAGTGCCAGTCCCAAGCCTGGAGAAAGGAGGCGGGCGACGCTAATCATCTATGTTATGAAACAGCGTCGTTAACCGGTCTACTCACGAACTCCTGCGTATATGCAGCTCAATGTGAGCAGAAGTTCATGGTCTACTCATGTGCTTCTATATTATCCAGAGGTCCTTGGTCTACTTTACTGTCGTCAAAACCTGACCTCTGAACTAATGAATGGGTTGTATACGAGACCAGCAGCTGAGCCATACGCCCTTATACCCGGGGTCCACGGCTGAGCCCTTGACTCATGGGATATCCTGTAGCGGGATGGGAGAGGCAAGCCATGCGGGTCGACAGACCTCGGCCTAGCTAGAGACCCCCATCTATAGCGGCTATCATATCGGGGTTCACGACCTATTTTGGGATTACCCAGCAGGTGGAGGGTGGGCGGGGGTGAAATGAGGAAATTGGTATGTCAGAATTCCCCAACTACACATTACCTCAGCCAAGGGCTCCTAAATAATAAGCTATTATCCAGATTCCAGAGGCCCTTGCCTCAGCTCTATTGCATCTATTCTATTCTATTGTATCTCAGCTCTATTATATCGGGGTTCACGATCTAACATGGTATACCCAGCGGGTGGATGGTGAGAGGGGTGAGCGGAGTAAGACTTCCCCAACTCCACTTTACCTCAGCTCTAATGTAGACTCCCGCCTTTGAGTCACGCGGTTGCTTGACCGGACCTGAGGGGCAGGCAAGGCAGAGGCCGCCGGATCCTCCAGCCCATGACTCATGAGACTTGCCGACCACAGGCATCTCTGCGGTTGTCAAGCTGCACGCAGAGACGAATTCATCTGCATAAACGCACAGTATACGGCTGATTGATTTACATATGCGCGGGGTACGTTTAGAAGCGTGCTCTTGAGATACGAGTGTTTGCTGAAAACTGGTATGCAGCTGTTTTTTTAAAGATGGCTACGGCAAGGTCGTCATTTACATTTAATGCGATAGTTAGGCCGACTGTCGCTAATAAATTAGAATTGAGGCAATACGACTGATTTCAAGGGCCGTAGTAGTTCACGAGAGAAGTATAGCCTACACTTTGGTTCTTGACTAACTCTTTACCATCCAGCCAACAGGCTCTACACGATCATCCTCCTGTCTCACTCCTTCTCGACCCCCAGTCACCACTCATCTCAAGTTCTCCAACCGAGTCACTTCCAAAAGGGCCAAAGCTGTACCACGTCTTTGGAACGATCTGCCTTCTGAATTCCGCACTTTTCCGGTTCCTCCACCATCATTACCAATCACCCACCATAATCTGCCTCAGGCTCATCTATCCATCACCTCGGGCTTTCCACTCAGTCAATGTGTTTGTTTGTTTGTTTGATTGCTTGATTGATTGTTTGATTGATTGATTGATTGATTGTTTGATTGATTGATTGATTGATTGATTGATTGATTGATTGATTGATTGATTGATTGATTGATTGATTGTTTGATTGATTGATTGTTTGATTGATTGTTTGTTTGTTTGATTGCTTGATTGATTGTTTGATTGATTGATTGATTGATTGATTGATTGATTGATTGATTGATTGATTGATCAACCCCTCTGACTCGACGAGGCGCTCGTGAATAAGCTGGTGCCCTGCCAGGCGCGTAACTAGCATTACGCAATTACGCAACTGCGTAAAGATTTTAGCAGCTCTCAAAATTTTTAACCGTTTAGATTACTTATTGATATTCTAGATTACTATTATTCGTTGAATTTCTAGTGTGCAGACTTTATTACTGTATAATCCATTAATCCCTTCGCGGACATAGTGAAGACTCTGCAAATTTCGTGGCACTTCTGAAATTTCGATCACAGACCGACACTATAGATTAAATCATCGTAGGCCAATGTCATCTGGTCCACGCAAAACCCAGTACATAAGTCCGTTGATTCAAAAACCAGCTGATCCACCTGTGTGGCATGTGAGTTCGAGACATTATTGTGGCAGAATGTCGTGCGGCTAGATTCTACACTTTATTGTTTGATGCGAGCACAGAACAGATATCGGTCTGCTTATACGATATGTTGATGGCGTGAACAACCCGGTTCTCAGCATGTGGTAAAAGAACAATTTATAACTGCCATCCCAACGCTTGACACCACTGGCTAAACTATTGCGACACTCGTTAAGCAGCAGCTTTATGAAGTTAGTTTCTATAGGCCTATATACATATGTTAAGGCAGGGGTGGCCAACCTTTTTTGTCCTACGGGCACATAGTTGTTGGTAAGCATGTGGCGGGCCACAAGTGTATGTCCTCACAGGCTCGAAAGAAATACAAATGTTTATTTCATATTTATAAAATGTTCAAAAACAGGCAGCCTACCACTACACTATGTCATTAGAACTACAACACTAATTTTTTGGTGTTTTAGACATCATTATTATGCAATGTTGTAGTAGTAGGCTAGATCTCGACCCAGTGTAGGGCTAAGTAGGCATAAAATAAGACAAAACATTTATTTACAAAGGGGTCGTGCGGGCCGCCAATCAACAGCCCGTGGGCCAAATGTGGCCCGCAGGTTGGCCACCCCTGTGTTAAGGTATTTTTATAAGGACAATTTGCTCCCGACTTTTCAATCTGGTTTTCGTAAGGGCCACTCCACGGAGACCCTGTTAGTTCGCCTCCTGTCTGATATCTATGGGGCATTGGGGCTATTGATAGTTCGCCTCCTCTCTGATATCTATGGGACTATTGATAGGCCACAGGTCACCCTCATAGCATTATTTGATGTCAGCGCGGCGTTTGACACCGTCGATCACGATATCATTCTTAGGCGCCTATCTGCCTCGTTTGGCCTTTCTGGTAACCTTCTTGACTGGCTTGCTTCCTACCTCCATCACCATTCGCTCTCTGTGGTCTACGTGTCTACTAGGACTCCGTGGGTTCCTGCCCCGTTTTGCCTGCCCCAGGTATCTGTGCTGGGCCCTCTTCTCTGATTAAATTATTTATACTGCTGATACTGGTCCTCTCCTGGCCTCTTAATTGCTGAGCCTTGCTCTGTGCTGAGCCAATCTTATCCGGGTGACCTGCAGGCGTATTTGCACTGTCCTGCGTCAGCAGCCATTACCGCAGCCCGGGCCATGAACCGAGCAATGGAGGCTCTCGAGGCCAGGATGTCCTCCAATCGCCTGCGGCTAAACTCATCTAAGACCCAGTTCATTTGGATTGGCACGCGCCAGCAGCTCGCCAAAATTGATTTGAAGGCTCTTGCCCAGGAGTTCCCGCAGTTTACTTTCTCATCCTCTGTCTGGACATTGGTGTCACATTAGACCAAGAACTAACGTTCACGCGGCATATCAGCCTGCTACCCACTTCTTTGTTGTTTCCAGTCTTGATTAGTGCAGCGCCCTCTACGTGGGTTTTCCGGCGGCTCGGGTTGGGTGCTTGGTTCGGGTCTTACGCTCGACGGCACGCTATATTGGTTGCATCCCAAGATTCGGCCATGTTACTGAATATAGGTGGGATGTCTTGCATTGGCTTCCTTTTCCACAATGGATCGATTACCGGATCTCTTCCGTGGTCTGGTGCTGTCTCGCAGATGTGGTCTCTGTTTACCTACAGGAGCTCCACCCTAAGCATCCAGCACCGTGGTTCTCTTCACTCTTCTAGGCAGGCTGAGACTCTTGCCTCACGGTCGCGGACTTCTATTCTGCAGCGCCGTGCTTTTTCTGTTGCTGGCCTGCAATCTGGAATGGGCTTCCTTTGGCACTGCGCCTAATGCCGACAGCCCTTCAGATCACGTTCTATTCTAACTTCAAGACTGTTCGGACTTCGGAGTTGGGTCGGGAGCGCAAGTAGATAATCTTGAAGGGACGCTATATAAATCTCTATAATGAATGAATGAATTATAATTTGCCAAAGAGCTGATGTAAAATGTTATTACTTTTAACCAAAAAGATTGTCTCCAAAATGGATCATTACAAACCAATAAATAAATTTATTTTCTTATGCTTTAGTTAATTGCTTTGATGAGTCTGTCTGTTTCTAGTCTGCGTTGGTTGCTGGGACTTTGCAGCTGAGACCATTTTAAAAATCAAATTATGAAATTATAATTATAATTTTCCTAAGAACTGATGTAAAATGTTATTACTTCGAACCAAAAAGTTGGTCTCCAAAATGGACCATTACAAACCTCTAAATGAACAAAAAATTACACAGCCCCCTCCCCAGACCCCTCCCCTCACAGTTCTTCAAAACTGCGTAATTTTTTGGAAGCCCTGGTTACGCCACTGTGCCCTGCGCTTGGCTTTCGAGAGGCGGCGCTTCAAAAGTTTGGATATTACGATTCAGATTAATTAATAATTGACTAATTCGATTATTTTTCGTGCGTTATTCCGGAAAATCGCAAAACGCTGTAATTGCAATTAGGACAATTTGCATGGCATCGTCAGTAGCGAGCTGCACGTAATTCTAGAGTGCTTACAATATCAACCGTCGACACAAATGCCTCCTCCCATCGACCACTACGCTCATCAAACAGACTTGAGCTTCTAGTACCTCATACCTGAAGAGCTATGACTCAGTC